>JARQOD010000009.1:160293676-160340145 GCA_033576555.1 Oophaga sylvatica
CATCCCTGTGCTCCAGCGCTGTCCCGTTCTGCCGGAGGCCGGGGGAGGAGTGTGGCGCCGGAGTACGTGCATGGCCATACCGCACTGTCCGGCGACATATTGCTGAAGACACACTGCAAATGTGTCTTCAGTAAAATGGCGCAGGATAGCGCTATGCGCATGCTCCATTCCGTTCGCACTCATGCCCGGTCTCCTGCGAGAAGAGAAGAGCCGCGGCAACACTCTTCCTGGTCAGGTAAGTATATAAGTATGGCGCCGGAGATAGCGGTATGCATCCAGTGTCTACACGTACCGCGATCTCTGGCGTCATACACACTCGTCTTACCTGTAACCGCTGGATGTCGTCTTCTGTCTGGAGCCAGACTGCGCAGTCTATAAAGGCTTCAGAGTGACTCTCCCAGTGTTATATTCTAGATATATATATATATATTATATATATATTATATATATACACACACGTATTTAGATATATATACACACACACATGTATTCTATGTGTATATCTCAATTCTATCCATTATAATCTAAACTGTCACTCTGTGGATACAATGTGCGGGGCAGATCGTTTCCCAGCTTTACATTTGTCTATCTGAAATCTATATATACTGTATATGTGTTTTTAAGAATATTCCGTTTTAAAACTCTGTGTAATTGATTTAGAACATTTCTCTATGTAGAAGCTCATGTTACAATCGCTGCACTCGGATGTAAATCCGATGCTCGGTGTGAAAAATCAGATTATACTCACATAAAAAACGCCTGACACTCACATGACAATTGCATTACACTCATCCGACTCTCCTGCATCAAAATTGGACCGATTTTTAAATCGCTAGTGTGACTCCAGCCTGACTGTGCATGTAATGGTGGAGTGACATCAGTGGCCCAAGGTCATTTAACCCCTGAAAAACATCTGTTACTTATTCAAATCTGTGAAAATTGGCTGTGTGCCCACATTGATGCCAATTCTGATGCCCAGAACCCATTTGGGCCAGGCAGGAGAGACCTGGGTTTGATGCGGGGCATCACTATCTGTATATTTTTAGTGTGAGATCAGTGGCCCAAAGTCATTTAACCCCTGAAAAACATCTGTTACTTATTCAAATCTGTGAAAATTGGCTGTTTGCCCACTTTGATGCCAATTCTGATGCCCAGAACCCATTTGGGCCAGGCAGGAGAGACCTGGGTTTGATGCGGGGCATCATTATCTGTATATTCTTAGTGTGAGATCAGTGGCCCAAAGTCATTTAACCCCTTTAAAACATCTGTTACTTATTCACATCTGTGAAAATTGGCTGTTTGCCCACTTTGATGCCAATTCTGATGCCCAGAACCCATTTGGGCCAGGCAGGAGAGATCTGGGTTTGATGCGGGGCATCACTATCTGTGTATTCTTAGTGTGAGATCATTTAACCCCTTTAAAACATCTGTTACTTATTCAAATCTGTGAAAATTGGCTGTTTGCCCACTTTGATGCCAATTCTGATGCCCAGAACCCATTTGGGCCAGGCAGGAGAGACCTGGGTTTGATGCGGGGCATCACTATCTGTATATTTTTAGTGTGAGATCAGTGGCCCAAAGTCATTTAACCCCTGAAAAACATCTGTTACTTATTCAAATCTGTGAAAATTGGCTGTTTGCCCACTTTGATGCCAATTCTGATGCCCAGAACCCATTTGGGCCAGGCAGGAGGGACCTGGGTTTGATGCGGGGCATCATTATCTGTATATTCTTAGTGTGAGATCAGTGGCCCAAAGTCATTTAACCCCTTTAAAACATCTGTTACTTATTCAAATCTGTGAAAATTGGTTGTTTGCCCACTTTGATGCCAATTCTGATGCCCAGAACCCATTTGGGCCAGGCAGGAGAGATCTGGGTTTGATGCGGGGCATCACTATCTGTGTATTCTTAGTGTGAGATCAGTGGCCCAAAGTCATTTAACCCCTGAAAAACATCTGTTACTTATTCAAATCCGTGAAAATTGGCTGTTTGCCCACTTTGATGCCAATTCTGATGCCCAGAACCCATTTGGGCCAGGCAGGAGGGATCTGGGTTTGATGCGGGGCATCATTATCTGTATATTCTTAGTGTGAGATCAGTGGCCCAAAGTCATTTAACCCCTGAAAAACATCTGTTACTTATTCAAATCTGTGAAAATTGGCTGTTTGCCCACTTTGATGCCAATTCTGATGCCCAGAACCCATTTGGGCCAGGCAGGAGGGACCTGGGTTTGATGCGGGGCATCACTATCTGTGTATTCTTAGTGTGAGTGTAATGTATGTAGTACAGTTCATATAGCGTTTCAGGAATATGTACATAGAACCTTACATTACTCCCCCTTAAGGACAACCTCCGGATGACCTCAGACCAGGCTTGTGTGGGTACCTCTGATGAAACTGACGGAGCAAGCGAGGAGCATTAACGTTATTGACTGGTTCCCATGAGTTGTCCTCCACTGGGTAGCCCTGCCATTTAATCAGATATTGTAACTGATTTCTATACAACCTGGAATCTAAAATCCTTTCCACCACAAATTCCTCCTGACCATCGACCAGCACTGGGCCAGGGCAAGGAGAAGAACGTCCAGGAAACGTATTGGGTGTCGCAGCCTTTAGTAGGGATACATGAAAGACAGGGTGGATTCTCATAGTTCTGGGCAGTTGAAGACGACAAGCAACGGCACTTATAATTTTACTGATTTTATAGGGTCCAATGTACTTATGTCCCAACTTAGACGATGGAATCCTTAACTTAAGATTTCTGGTTGACAGCCAGACCAAGTCTCCTACCTTGAAAGCTGGTGCAGGTTTACGAAATTTATCTGCTGCTTTCTTGTACCTTTCCTGAGCCGATTCCAGATTCTCCTTTAGAAGATCCATATTCTTCTGTAAAGACGTGATTCTTTCAGCCACTGCTGGTAAAGGCGTTTCTATGGAAAATCGTGGTAGAATGTTAGGATGAAAACCTAGATTAGAGTAAAAAGGAGACTGTTTAGTGGAGGCACTCTGAGAGTTGTTATAAGAGAACTCAGCTAATGGAAGTAGATCCACCCAATCATCCTGTAGGTGGCAGATAAAGCAGCGGAGATACTGCTCCAGGGTTTGATTGGTTCGTTCGGTCTGTCCATTAGTCTGGGGATGAAAAGCAGAAGAAAGGTTTACTTTAATGTCCAATGCTGCACAGAAATTTTGCCAAAACCTAGAAGTGAATTGCACCCCTCGATCCGAAATAACCTCATCCGGTACTCCATGTAAGCGAAACACATCTTTAATCATCAAATCTGATGTCTGTTTTGCAGTGGGTAAGCCGACACAAGGGATAAAATGAGCTGCCTTTGTTAGACGGTCAACCACCACTAGAATGGTGTTCTTCCCTTGAGAGGTTGGTAACTCCACAATGAAGTCCATAGAAATGGATCCCCACGGGCGGGACGGGGTGGGAAGAGGCTGTAACAGACCAGTTGGTGAGGAGCGAGGTGTTTTGCATTTTGCACAGACTTCACATGAAGTGACATAGTTTAAAACATCCTTCCTGCAAGTGGGCCACCAAAAGAAACGAGAAAGAAATTCCTGTGTCTTTAGAATTCCTCTATGCCCAGCTATTTTGGAATCGTGAATGAGTTGCAATACTCTCAATCTGACTGTTTCAGGAATATACAGGCGTTGTCCCTGAATCCACACACCATTCTTAAAGACAAGACTTACATCCCTTGGGGGTTGTGCCAAAAAGGAATCCGCATGGTATGCTTCCTTGATGTCCTTAAGTAGGTCTTGATTATGAATCACTCCTAGGAATCTAGAGTCAGGAAGAATAGTCTTAGGAGGAGTAATTAGACGTGTCTCTGCTGAGTAAATCCTAGAGAGTGCATCAGCCTTTCCATTGCGCTATCCTGGTCTATAAGAAATGATAAAATTAAATTGGTTTAAGAAAAGATTCCAGCGAGCCTGGCGAGGAGTCAGGCACTTAGCCGACCTGATAAATTCAAGGTTACGATGGTCTGTCAGGACGACTATTTGCTGTGCAGCTCCTTGAAGAAGGTGTCTCCATTCTTTGAAGGCGGCAATAATGGCCAATAACTCTCTATTGCCCACATCGTAGTTCCTCTCAGCCGAAGACAACTGCTGGGAAAAGAAGGCACAGGGATGCAAGACATTCTTCTCACCTGTTCTCTGAGAGAGTATAGCTCCAACGGCACAGTCTGAAGCATCCACCTCTATTATGAAGGCAAGCTCGGGGTTGGGATGTACTAGGATAGGTGCAGTGGTAAATTTATCTTTTAGACGGGAAAATGCTTCCTGGGCTTGGGGAGTCCAGGAGAACCTAGACTCTTTCCGGGTAAGTTGGGTGATAGGTGACACTACCTCAGAGAAATTCCTAATGAAACGTCTATAGAAGTTGGCAAACCCGATGAAGCGCTGTACCTCCTTCACATTTCTAGGACTTGGCCAATCCTTGATGGCTTGGGTTTTGCTTCCATCCATACTAATTCCCTGTGTAGACAGTACATACCCCAGAAATTGAATTTCGGTCCTATGGAATTCACACTTTTCAAGTTTGATGTAAAGATGATTTTGTCTTAGACGTTCCAAGACCATTCTCACATGTCCATGATGTTCCTCTGTGGAATTAGAAAAAATTAGAATATCATCCAAATAAATCACCACGAATGTATCTAAGAGATCCCTGAAGATGTCATTCACCAAGTGTTGGAAAGTGGCTGGGGCGGTACTCAGACCAAAAGGCATAACTAGATATTCAAAGTGTCCATAGCGTGACCTGAATGCAGTCTTCCATTCATCCCCAGGTCTAATACGGACTAAGTTATAGGCCCCACGAAGATCTAGTTTAGAGAAAATTTTGGCATGTCGCACTCTCTCCAATAACTCAGGGATTAAAGGCAATGGATAACGGTTTCTAATAGTAACCTTATTGAGTTCCCTATAGTCTACGCAGGGTCTCAGAGATCCATCTTTCTTCTTTACAAAGAAGATGGGTGCACCTGCAGGAGATGAAGAGGGGCGTATGAAGCCCTTGGCTAGATTTTCGTCTATGTAATCCTTTAAAGCCTTTAGCTCGGGCCCCGCCAGGGGGTAGATCTTACCAAAAGGTATCTCTGCTCCAGGCAATAATTCAATTGGACAATCATATGGACGGTGAGGAGGAAGCTGGTCAGCGTTCTTCTTGTCACATAAATCCACATAGTCCTGGTATACAGCTGGTAGTTCAGGGACTGACATGGTTCCTTTAGGAACAGAGCAGGCTGAAACTTTTGGACTCATCTGTTTCTCTGGAAAGTGTAATTCCTTGGTCTCCCAGTTAATGGTAGGATTTTGAGCCTGCAGCCATGGTAGCCCTAGAATAATGGGAAAGTGGGGAGAAGAGATAAGCATAAAGGACAGTTTCTCTTGATGATCTTTACCCATAAGTACCCTCAAAGGCTCTGTTTCCTGATTCACTGGTCCAGAGGTCAGCAGGGAGCCATCCACAGTTTCCATCTGTACTGGAGTAGCCTTCTTCACTGAACGTATCCCCTGTTTCAGAGCAAAGGAGACATCCATAAAATTACCACTTGCCCCTGAGTCGATCATAGCAGAGCTAGACACCCAAGCTGAGTCAACCCAGAGTTTGATGGAAAGAAAGCAATGAGAATTGTTTTTCTTACAACTCAGCTGGGACACCGCTGAGGAAACTTGAAAAATGGCAGCGTTTACACAGTCAACGTCCTCAGAGGTAACGGAGTTTAAGTCCGAGAAATCAAGATCTGTTGCTGCAGATCTCTCTGGAGCCTGAGGCTCGGACCTGACAGATCCCCTCTCGCAACACTCACAGTGAATGAGTGCTGCAGTAGTCTTACGAGAACAGCTGGGGCAGTTTATAATGAAGTGCCCTGACTTACCACAATAGAAACATAGATTCTCCTTAAAACGATGTTCCTTGCGTGCATCACTAACCCGTTGTTGTAAAGAGTCTACCTGCATGGGTTCAGGTTCAGGTTCCCGTGTAATCCTACTCAAAGGTTCCTTAGCTGGAGAGGAAGGTAGGAAAAGGTTAGTGCGATTGCTTTCGAACCATCTCTCTTGCCTGCGTTCAGTCAGACGAGTATCAATACGGATGCAGTAGTTAATAAAGTCACCTAACGCAGTGGGAGGGTCGGCACGAGCAAGTTCATCCTTAATCAGTGGGGATAACCCCTTTCGAAAAATAGATTTCTTGGCAGAACTGTCCCAGGTGGTATCAAGGGCCCATCTCCTGAAATCCAAGGCATATTCAGCTACCGAGTGCTTACCTTGGCGCAAAGCTAACATGGCTGCTTCAGCTGTTGCACCTCGATTGGGGTCATCAAACACCTGCCCCATGGCTGAAATGAAAGCATCAAGATGATCCAAACATTCATCCTCAGTCTCAATCAGAGGGTTTGCCACATCAAAGCCTTGTTGGTAAGCAACATAATTATAGTAAGCACCTTAGATCGTTCAGTGGGAAATTGTGAAGCATGTGCAGAAAAAAAAAGATTGCATTGATTAATAAATCCCCTGAATTTCTCACGTTCACCGCCAAAACGAAAAGGGGGCAACTTGGGAATCCCAGAACTCGGGGCTACGGCAGGAGCCTGGACTCGCCCCTCTAGAACCTCAATCCTGGCTCGCAAATCTTGGGTAGTCTGTCCAACCACTTGCAAATTGTGATTATTGAGGTCCTGTAGGTTTGTAAAACGGGTCTTTATATTCTGCAAATCTGCAAGTATATTATCAGTCACTCCACAAAGTTCCTTTATGCGGGCCTCCATTTTCCAGATCTTTTAAGACAGGATTACTGGAAGAAGAGGAGAGGAAAAAAAAAAAAAACAAGTGTTTACCTGTGGTAACACTGCAGAGAGAAAAAAAAATTAAGGGAACTGCTCACCTGGAATGGTTGTGAGAAGTCACAACCACTATCATCACAGAAAGTTCAACCAGACATCTGATATCCAGAGTTACAGCAGACAAAAAAGAGAAAAGAAAGAAAAAAAAACAATAGTGTTTACCTGTGGTAACACTGCAGAAAGAAAAAACTTAAGGGAATTGCTCACCTGGAATGGTTGTGAGAAGTCACAACCACTGTCATCACAGAAAGTACAACCGGACGTCTGATATCCACAGTTACAGCAGACACAGCCTTCCAGACCCAGCAGACACTAACGTTTGGCTTCAGAATCTTGTAATGTATGTAGTACAGTTCATATAGCGTCTTGTGCTTGGGTGCGATGAAAATACATGAGACACAGGTTTTATATATAAAAGGTCTTGTATTACTTCATACAAGTTGGCAAAAATAGTCACAGTTTGCAGATACAGAAGACACAGCAGGCCAGAGTAACTTAAGCTCAGCAATCACTCTCCACAACAGGTTCAGGATCTTCTTCTCTGTTACCGTAAGTCCATGCAAACGTGGATCTTTCAAAGAGCAGGGTTCCAGAGTCCACACAAGAGTTCCAGAGTTCCTCAATAGAAATAGCTGGAGTACAAAGTCCAAGGCTTACAGGAGTCAAGTCACAGGTTCACTGCAGGCTAGATTCTGAAGCACTGATTGCTCAGCTGTGGCTGCTTAAGAAGCAAGAGGAGAGAATCAGGGCGGGAACATGCAAGCTGAAAACTCCATATTGACTGAGGGCAAGATAGCTGCAGCAAGACAGAAAGTAAAATGGCTGACGAACAAACTGAGTTTCAGGAATATGTACATAGAACCTTACAGTGAGATCAGTGGCCCAAAGTCATTTAACCCTGAAAAACATCTGTTACTTATTCAAATCTGTGAAAATTGGCTGTTTGCCCACTTTGATGCCAATTCTGATGCCCAGAACCCATTTGGGCCAGGCAGGAGAGACCTGGGTTTGATGCGGGGCATCACTATCTGTGTATTCTTAGTGTGAGATCAGTGGCCCAAAGTCATTTAACCCCTGAAAAAACATCTGTTACTTATTCAAACCTGTTAAAATCGACTGTGTGCCCACTTTGATGCCAATTCTGATGCCCAGAACCCATTTGGGCCAGGCTGGAGAGATTGTTTTTAATGTGGGGCGCCCTGTTCTATATGTCTGCAGTGTCATATCTGTGGCCCAAAGTCATTTAACCCTTTAATTAGTGCCCTCTGTTGCCACTTTGATGCCCATTTTTATGCCAGTTTTATAATTTTTGGTGCAGATTTTAAGTGTTTTCTCATCAGGGCTCCTCACTGCAGTGTTTTCTATTATTTTGATGCTTATTTTTTGTTGTTAAACCTATAAATAACTGAAAAGGAAAATTTGCCGAATAAGAAACTGACGAATAAGAAACCAACTTCAGCTCCGAATAAGAAACTGAACGAATAAGAAACCAACTTCAGCCTCGTAGGACATGATGTGTAACTTATTCAGTGATGGAGCCTGAAGCTCATGGACCCCAAATCCAAAATCTCCAACAGGGCCCTCAGTGGGTGCAAGGATTTAATGCTAATAGACTTTTCATGTGGGCAGAGTGACCCTTTGGGCCCCCAGAGCCCTGTGTGAGTGCAGCCCCTGTGCTAATCATAGGCAGAAGGCCATCTAGTCTGCTGTCCATCACTACTGTCCCCTGGCCTCTGTCCAGACGGTCTACAGTGTGCTCCTGTGTAGTAGGGGAGATGTGCCAGGCTGGACCTACAATTAATGAGGCTTTCCAGAGGACAGGTAAATAACCAGAATCAGTTCATTATCTCTCTATTCACTGTCTATGAGACTGCTGAGGAGGCGGTCATGTCTGCAAGTGCCACAGACGTGTAGTTGCTTAATGTTTTGCAAACCGTTTATTTTATACACCACAGAATACTTATAATGTAAACGGATAATATTTCTCTGCGCTTGTATGTTTCTAATTGTAAAAGATTGTAAACCCACATATCCCATGACCTCTTGAACATTGCATGGAGCAGTCAGAAATGTCTTCATAAATGTTCTCTTGTTCAAAGTTTTTCCCCTATCAGGGTACGTTTCCATGTTCATGAAACCATCAACATTTGCTGCGGAATGGGCGCTGCATACAGCTGCAACGTTCAATGCGCAGCATTCAGATGTTACAGCATAGTGAAGGGGATTTTATGAAAGCCTGTCTCCACTATGCGTGCAGAGCCGCATCCGGCACCCTTACGTATCCAGACATCCAGACCGCAGCATGTCTATTTATCTTGTGGAGACGCTCCGTCTCCGCAAGATAAATAACCCTGTCTATGAATAGGATGCGGTTATTTCCGCAGGTGTTCAATGAACACTTGCTGAATCACCGTGTGTTCAAAGGGGGACGGCGTTTTGGGTGGAGACGGGTTTCCGCTGCGTCCAAAGCACTGCATATCCGGACCGTGGAAACATACCTTTAAGTCAGTGGGGGATATTTGCTACTTTTAAAAGCAGAGCCAGTCACTGCAATGATAGCTTTGCCATCTTTTACAGACAGAAACAGTGCAAAATATGATAATAAGGAAAAAATTCATTTCAAGCCGCAATAGACTCCATCATCAATAACTGACTTGACGCGTTCTGCACAGGATAGATTTCCCTGCCGTGAAGGCACTGCTCTGCCCCATGGTGTGCCCTGCGCTCCTTCTCACAGTTTGTGCAGTGACTCGTGCAGAATTACGGTATTAGGGGCAGATAACTGACAGAACGTGTGATCAGCAGGTAGTGTGCACCTAAGAGTTATCAGTGGACAAAATAAGAAACTCCATAGAGCTTCATAGTAAAGTTCAAGAACGAGGGGTCCTGTAGAATTATGCTTAAATGTTGTGCAGATGCAAGAATGTGTGTGTATCATTGGCCGATAGATGAGGCGTTCATGTGGCCAGCACATCGCTGTGTGGTATGTGCACAGCATGACAAGTTATCACATGAACTCCCAACCTATAGCCCTGAGCACATATAGGCACGTGGGCAAAGTCCTCACCACTGGACCTTGTAACATGCCAGTGGACTCTATAAATTGGACCAGTGCAATGCGAGAAAACTTCACCTTGCTTCTGACCAATATTATTCAATGAGATATCGCTCACCGCCAAGTTTTTCTCAGCTCTATTAAAACTGAGGAAAAAAATCGCAGCATGCTACAAGTGGATGCAAGAATATGTTCGCACTCACCAATATAGTGGGTGCGACAAAAAGATCGGAAGGCACACGGACATTGCTTGTGGCTCTAGTGCGATTTTTACGCGCACATCTAAAAAGAAACTCGAAATGTATCAGCCGAGTATAGTGAATTCACAGCCAGAATTGTCGGAATAGATATATAGCATAGATAGAATAAATGTCCTGTAGATATTTAATAGTAAATGAAACCTGGCACTCAACTTAGTGCTGTGAGGAGAATTTTTTATTGTAGTACCAAATTAAAACATTTCGGTCAACCTGACCTTCATCAGTTACGTACTATAGAGTGGTTTATTACCGCGTCCAGGAGGATCAGGCTCGCGCTTTCTCTCTGCTAATCAATAAGATATCTACCTCCAGCATTGCTCCTTATTATCTCACCAACCCTGATGGTCTGCCACGGGACGCTAATAAAGCGCCCTCCATTAGAATAAACCACTCTATAGTACGTAACTGATGAAGGTCAGGTTGACCGAAATGTTTTAATTTGGTACTACAATAAAAAATTCTCACAGCTCTAAGTTGAGTGCCAGGTTTCATTTACTATATATTCGGTTTGGGAACCTACCTTGGCACCCTTTCAGTTGTGCACACATTGTTTTCTACTTGCTGTAGATATTTAATGTCACAATACCGTTGTTTAACACACAGACACCTCAGTGTCAGACAACGCCCTGTGTAATGGCTTTTATGAATAACACTTAGAAAGCTAATACTAAGGTACAAAATTATCAAAGATGTATACATATATTTTATTATCTAAATAATAAACAAAGCAAAGTATAAATACTGTATTTACCATAACGTGATGTATCATGAAATGACCTAGTATGATTTCTACCATTTTGAGGGCAGAGTTTTTCATGGCACAGTATCATATATTTTGTGTTCTTTATTTCAGTGGCATTGGTTTGTCTCTGTGTGAGCGGCTTCTTTCTCAAGATGACCAGATCCGCCTGTGCTTGGCCTGTCGAAATTTGCAGAGAGCAGAAGTTGCACATTCTGCCTTTTATCTTCTCACCCGTCAGCTGATATCAGCATCGTGCAAGTCGATTTTGGTAGCATAAAGTCAGTGTTAAAAGGAGCAAAGATGCTTAAAGAAAGGCAAGTATAAAATGCATGGATGTGTATGAAAGGTGAGGCGAGTTTTGTCCTTATAGGAGCACACTGCGATGTGCATATTACATTTACTCTCATCTTTAGCCCCTTCCTGACATCCACTGTATGGTACAAGTTGGGTGCTGAGCCCGCATCACCCCTGGGCAGATTCTGCTGTGTTACATGGCCGGCATCTGACTCTTAATTGCAGTAAACCACCTAAATGGTGCTCACTATCTGACAGCTATATTTAAAGCAATTGGTCCTAGTGGCGCATCATTCCAGGAGCCCAGTGGCCCCGCCACAGTTCTTTTGCCTGCAGAAGGCCCTCATGGCTGCCAAATAGGTACTCCTGTGAAACCGTAAAATGTGTAAAACATGTTTAAAATGAAACCTAATTTTGAGTCACCTCTTTATATACCCATTAAAAATAAGGGTCCCGAGTCTTGATGTGGGGGGGTGTTGGAGTCAGAAGCTCCTGATTCATTAATGAATTAGTAGTATCTGAGAAGTGGCGTGCACCTAACCACAAATCCCACTCCTGTCAATGAATGGAGTAAGATTTCTGGTGTACGGCACCTCTCAGCTCGTCATGACCCCATCCTGTCCCCCACTCCACCCAGCAAAAGTGAGTGAAACTGGCATGAAAATGCCAAAAGTTGCACAATTTTTGAGCAATTCCATATTGCACAATTTTTTTTTTGACTTTTCAAAGCAATTTTTATCAGAATTCTGGCATAATTACTTTGATGAATTGGGATCAAAGACTTTAAAAAAAAAAAAAAAAAACATTCAGCACTATCGCATCTGTGAAACTTATCATTTTTTTCAGTCACTGTATCTTTGCAAAAAAGAAGCTGTAAAAAGTGGTTGAAACATTGCATGCAAAGCAAAAGTGTATCAATACAAAGGTCAGCTTGGAACACTGGAAGCGAGCCCTAAGGCCGGAGTCACACCAGTGTATAACATCGGATGCGATATGCTAATGAAACTCGACTCCAACGCTGCTGTTAGCGAGAGACAAGTGTCAGTGCTCTCTGCTCCGATCCTCTCACATGAGATAATCCCAGCACAGGTGTGGAGGAGGCGGAGTAATTTCTCCATCGCCTCTGCTGTAGGCATACACGGGAATCGCACTGCACTTGGGTGATATCTGAGTGCAGTGCGATGTTTCACACACACCCGTATACTTTTATGGGTACGTATTATCCAATTATCGCATCACGCTACCATTGTTTTTTCGGACTCCCATGAGAGCACCACGAGAGGGGATCCGCCCTTCGGGAACAGGAAACCTACAGATACAAAAGGGCGGCACCTCTCCCACGCATCAGTTGGTTTCCTGTTCCTGATGGGTCCGGATCATACGGACTACAGGATGTCCCCGGCCCGGCCGGTCGGCTCAGGTAGCAGGGGGGTCTCCTACCTCGACCGCTGCGGGGGCCCTGGAAGCGCCACGGTGGTCATAGATGACGGCATGTCAGTGAGCGAGCAGCAGGGAGCAGAGTCCGGAGGATCGCCGTCTCCAAAAGTAGCCAGCGTCGAGGTAAGTATTTCTCCTGGGCTTCACTGCGGCTCTGGCGGTGCAGAGGCTCTGGGTGACCGGTCTGGCGGTGCTTGACTCGGGGCACGTGCAGGCTCTCTTCCAGACGTCCGTAGTGGTATCTGGTGTGTTCAGCGCAATTGAAGGTCGTCGGGTGATGTCTGGGGCGGGCCGGCGGTCACTTCCGGGTTACCCGCACCGGTTTCCTTCTGCTCATGTGCGGGGTTTTTCTGGCGCTGGGAAAATGGCAGCCGCCATCCTAGGTGACCGGAGCCATGATTTACAATTGTCAGGCCTGCGGAGGACGAGGGAGACCAGGGAGGAGGCGCGGCATCGCCTGCTGACCCAGATACCGGAATGTGGAGGTATATATGGCCACCAAACGGGGATCCATGCTTCTGACCCATTTTACTCACAATTAAGGATGGGCAGCTGCAGCAGCCACTGCAGCCGGAGGAAGCCGCAGAGCAGCAGACTACAAAGAAGTCCCAGACCCGACAGAAAATACCAGGATGCAAATCAAAGCCAGTCCAGCCTGAAGAGCTCTTCCAGTCGACAGGCAGCAACATCAGCTAAGATGTCCCTCCCTTGTATTCTGGTACCTATCTCTGCAAACACTGGTAAGTGATCTACGTGAATGTTCACTCAGTGATGCAGCCTCCCCCTTATGTTTCTTATTCCTAGGGGAAGAAATGCACAGATAAGACAAGGCACAGAGAATGTGCCCTTTGTGGATGCCCCCTACCGGACTCTTGTCCAAAAAGATTATGCCCACCCCTGTATCCAGCAGACAGTGAGGTCTCAGGAAGGGGGAGGGGGGAGCAGCATTAGCACCTAGAGCAGTGTTTCTCAACTCCAGTCCTCAGGACCCACCAACAGATCATGTTTTCAGGATTTCCTTAGTATTGCACAGGTGATAATTTTATCACCTGCTCAAGCATTAATTCCATCACCTTTGCAATACTAAGGAAATCCTGAAAACATGACCTGTTGGTGGGTCCTGAGGACTGGAGTTGAGAAACACTGACCTAGAGAGTCTATATTGCCCATCAGGGCTGGCTCCAGGTTTTTATGGGCCCCGGGCGAAAGAGTCTCAGTGGGCCCCTTTAACACAGACCACGATTCATGATGCGCAGATACTGCAGAAAAATATGGGTATAATAGAATGCCAAACACTTCACTTCTTCAATTACATGAGTGATATCAATAGATCAGAAACCGCCAAATTCTCACAGCGCACAGTACAGACTGGACAGTACAGTCCTCCATACAATATTATGGGCACCACATAGTCCTCCACACAGTATTATGGGCTAAATATAATGCTTCATAAAGAATATTGGACCCCAAATAATGCTCCATACTGGATACAGGTCCCCATATAATGCTCCATACAAAATATGGAGCTCTCCTCTGCACTGTGCTGCGTTCTGCGCTGTTACGGCTCAGGAAAGGGTGCTGTGGAAAGACTCCCCATCATCATCATCATTGACTCCCCATCATCATCATCATTGTCTCCCTGTCATTATCAATTCTTCCCCATTATCATCATCATTGCCTCCCTATCATCATCATTGCCTCCCCATCATCATCATTGCTTCCCCATTATCATCATCATTGCCTCCCCATCATCATCATCATTGACTCCCATCATCATCATCATCATCGCCTCCCCATCATCATTGCCTCCCCATCATCATCATCATCATCACTGCCTCCCCTCACCACCATCACACATACAGCACCACAGCACTCTCTCACATACACACACACACACAAAGCACCGCATTACATACACACACACACTGATACACACAGTCACCTCACATCTCACCTGTCCGGCGTCCGCGCTCTCTCTGCCACAGTCGGCCGCTGAATGATGACATCATTCAGCGGCGCTGCTGTGAGAGGAAGCGTGGGCGCCCTGCAGGCGCCCCCTGGAGCCTGGAGCTGCGGCAGCGGAGGCACGGGGAGAGGTGAGTATTAGGCTGGCTGCTGTCGGGTTCCTGAGCAAGCGGGGGCCCAGTGGCGGCGCTGGTACCGCTCTCATCCGCAAACTGGCGCCGGGGTGCCCGACGGCGAGTGGGCCCCCCCGCCTGCTCAGAGCCCCGGCACTTTCCCGTGTATGCCGGGTGCTGACGCCGGCCCTGTTGCCCATTGATATCCCCCTCAGGTGGGAGAAGAAATTCCCAACTTCACCTTAAATCTGTAGGACATCATCAGGACAGAAGTAAGGGAGTCCATAAAATCCCTGACTCGGGGTGGAAGTTCTAAACATAAGGATCTTACAGAATTGGATTCATCGATAGACTGGAGAGAGATGAGGATTCCCTGAATCATCTTTCTCGACTTCTTCATCCGAGGAAGACTGCCGCTTCTGCCTGCCCCTAGATCGTGTAGATAAGCTAGTAAAGGCGGCCAGAGAAACAATGGGAATAGTGGAACCCAGGCCAGAGCTGTCCATGCAGGACATTATGTTCAAGGGATTGGATCAGAAAAAACGTAGATCCTTTCCCTTGAATGAAAAGATTCAAAAACTAATTCTCCGCGAATGGAAAAAGCTAGAAAAGAAGGGTTCCTTACCTCCAGCCCTCAAGCGGAGATATCCCTTTGATGTAACCAGCCGTGAACGTCTGGGATAAAGCCCATAAATTGGATGCTGCAGTCACCAAAGCATCAAAAATATCTTCCCTGCCCTTTGAGGATATGGGGGCCCTTAAGGATCCCCTAGACAGAAAAGCGGACATTTTTCTTAAAGGAACTTGGGAGATGGCGGCCGGTTCCCTGAGGCCTGCAGTGGCATCCACTTGCACGGCAGGTCTATGATGGTCTGGTTAGACCAACTTGAGTCTCAAATGAAATAGGGAGTTCCCTGGGAGACGATTCTGGGAGCCTTTCCAACAATTCAAAGGGCCGCGGCCTTTCTGTCGGATGACTCAGTGGATTCAGTCAGGATGGTGGCTAGGGCAGTGAGCCTCCAACTTCGGCCCGCAGAGCGCTATGGTTAAAATGCTGGCTAGACGATATCCAAGCAGGATCTAAGCTCTGTGCCATACCGTGAGAGGGAGAGTATCATTTTGGTCCAGTCCTGGACGAGATGCGGGATAAGGCAGGGGATGAGAAAAAAAGGTTCCCCAACCTAGTGTCCTCCACTTATCAGCGTCCCTTCAGTAGAAGAAAATTCTGTCAGAGTTGACTGATAAGGGACCTTCCCAAATGAGAGGACAGGAAAAAGAGAGGTACTGGCTTCATGTTCAGGCGTTCATCACGGGAGAGGAAAAAACCATCAATGACTAGCAATCCCCGTAGGCCTTTATCCAACCTGGTCTTGTATCATCAACAGCATTTGGGTGCAAGGTGTGATATTGGCAGGACTGAAGCTTGACTTCCTTTTGGTCCCAGGGGATAAATTCAAGGTAACTCCTGTACGTCCCTCTCAGATAGAACAGACGGCCCAGGAAACAGAGATTGTCAAATTGTGCCACAAAAAAGTCCTAGTGTATGTCCCGGAATCCGAGGAGAGTAAAGGTTTTTACTTTCCCGTATTCCTGGTGCAGAACCAGATAACTCTTACAGGACCATAATCAATCTTCAATCCCTTTAATAGATTTCTGGTAGCTTGACCCTTTAAAATGGAAACAGTTGGTTCAGCAATAAAGATATTAACACATAATCCACAGTGGATGGTACCATCTCTAGATACGAAGTGAAAAACATGCAAATTTTTAAATTAAAAATAATAATTTTATTGAAAATATTTAAAAATACTAGACATAAGAGTACGAGAGATTCCAAAAAGAAAGGTCCGGGAATAGAGCAACCATATATAGCCTAAGCTGGAAAGGGTTAACCTTAAACAATTATACAATCACAAATGAGCTCAAAAATAAGCTTCAAGGTATAAAGATGCACCACGGTGCCAATAGATATAAATAGGTTACTAGTGGGTCATAATGAAATCCACAGTAATTAAATAGCAGGGTACAATGGAATGGAAGATATTTGGTCAAAAGACCACTTAAGAAAGGTTTCCTATGCAATGGTCAATATGCATATTACCACAATTTGTTAATTAAAGAGGCAATTACCGCAAGGTACCGTATATACTCGAATATAAGCCGAGATTTTCAGCCCATTTTTTAGGGCTGAAAGTCCCCCTCTCGGCTTATATTCGAGTCATATACCAGGGGGTCGGCGGAGGAGGGGGAGCGCAGCTGTCCTGTATACTCACCCTTCCGCCGGCCCGGTCTCTGCAGCCCCTGCACTTCTCCCACGGTCCCGGCGCCAGTATTCAGCCATCAGTGATAAAGCTCATTAAAGTCATGAATATGCACATATTCATGACTTTAATCAGCGGTAACACGTGACCGCTGAACACTGGCGCCGGGACAGTGGGAGAAGAGCAGGGGCTGCAGAGACCGCGCCAGCGGAAGGGTAAGTATAAGCGATACTTACCTGTCCCATTCCGCTGTGTCCTCGGGTCCTCTTGCTGCGATGTTCAGGCAGAGGGCGTGATGACGTAGTTACTGTGCGCAGCGCCCTCTGCCTGATCATTGACTGCTGGAGGACCCGGAAGACGGCGGCGAGCAGCGGTGACAGGTAAATGTCTCAGGTGCCGGGGCCCTGACCGAGCCGTGACACCGGCACCTTTCCCCCATAGCGCGCCGGTGTCCCCGCCTGCTCAGGACACCGGCACCTGGCCCCCCAGCAACGAGAGGTGAGTATACTTTTTTTTTTTTCCGGTTGCAGCAGCAATTGAGGCCTATACTATGGAGCATCTATGGGGGAATAATCTATGGGGGCATAATCTATGGGGCATCATGGGCATAATCTATGGGACATTATCTATGGGGCAATAATCTATGGGGCATTATCTATGGGGGCATAATCTATGGGGGCATAATCTATGGGGGCATAATCTATGGGGGAATAATCTATGGGGGCATAATCTATGGGAAATAATCTATGGGGCATAATCTATGAGGGAATAATATATGGGGCATAATCTATGGAGCATCTATGGGGGCACAATTATGGAGCATCTATGGGGGCATAATACATGGGCAGCATAGAGGGCATAATCTCATTTTCCACCCTAGGCTTATACTCGAGTCAGTAAGTTTTTCCAGTTTTTTGTGGCAAAATTAGGGGGGTCGGCTTATACTCGGGTCGGCTTCTACTCGAGTATATACGGTATATCTTCACTTAGTGCATCAGACACATATGCCATTGTAAAGGAGATCCAAAGTATTCCAAGCTAATAAAGTGTTGTGTGGCACATAATATATAAAAGACACAATCAACCTTAATATAAAGTGCACCAGTGCAAAACAGAGGTTAAACTAGCCTATTAAAGGCAAATATTTAAACAGAAACCACCTGCATAGACTCCTAGGTACAAGTTGATATGCAGATTGACACATACACATCCATGCATATTATCCAAATATTTAGCCCTCAGGCTTATTACAAAGGAATAGCTGAATGTATCTGCCAATTACTTACTGCTAAGCCGACACCACAAAAGTGGAAGTACCAAAGGGGGTATATGCAGGGCAGGAGATCTGCAGGGCTCTAATCCCAGCTCCCGATGGGCACCGTTTCGCTGTGTAGCTTCTTCCGGGGCGTGATATTGTGAGGGAGGTGTAGGAAGGTTGTATGCATTACCTTTCTTTATTTATTTTTTATTTTATATTTTTCCATTGCTATAATGATTATTTAGTAGTTGACCGGCATTATTATTATTTCACTGCACCTTAGCACTTTAACCTCGCGGGTAGCTTTACTTTGAATATGCTATTTCTAACATGTTTTACCTCTGACAGTGGATCTTGACGCCAGCCTATTTATAATCTAAATTCTGGCATATAGGTCAATGCATATTCACATTCTACTGCTGCTTTATCACTATGCTTTGGTTTTTTAGTGCCCCTTCCCTACCCCCCCCCCCTTTTTCCTTTTTCTTTCTATAGGTAACAATTCCTCTTTTCATTACACACACTATTTTTATTCTTTTCATTTAATACATATTATTTACCCCCATTCTCTCACACATATTCACCTATACAGTCATGGCCAAAAGTTTTGAGAATGACACAAATATTATATTTTCACATGATCTGCTGCCCTCTGGTTTTTATGTGTGTTTGACAGATGTTTTTATCACAGACAGAAATATAATAATTGCAAACATATGAGTAACAAAAGCTTATATTGACAGTTAGAATGAGTTAATGCAGCAAGTCAATATTTGCAGTGTTGACCCTTCTTCTTCAGGACCTCTGCAATTCTCCCTGGCATGCTTCAATCAACTTCTGGACCAAATCCTGACTGATAGCAGTCCATTCTTGCACAATCAAGGCTTTCATTTTGTCAGAATTTTTAGGTTTTTGTTTGTCCACCCGTCTCTTGATGATTGACCACAAGTTCTCAATGGGATTAAGATCTGGGGAGTTTCCAGGCCATGGACCCAAAATCTCTGTTTTGTTCCTTGAGCCATTTAGTTATCACCTTTGCTTTATGGCAAGGTGCTCCATCATGCTGGAAAAGGCATTGTTGATCGCCAAAACTGCTCTTGGAGGGTTGGGAGAAGTTGCTCTTGGAGGACATTCTAGTACCATTCTTTATTCATGGCTGTGTTTTTCGGCAAGACTGTGAGAGAGCCGATTCCCTTGGCTGAGAAGCAACCCCACACATGAATGGTTTTAGGATGCTTAACAGTTTGCATGAGACAAGACTGGTGGTAGCGCTCACCTTGTCTTCTCCGAATGAGGCGTTTTCCTGATGTCCCAAACAATCGAAAAGGAGATTCATCAGAGAAAATAACTTTACCCCAGTCCTCAGCAGTCCACTGCGTGTACCTTTTGCAGAATATCAGTCTGTCCATGATGTTTTTTCTGGAGAGAAGTGGCTTCTTTGCTGCCCTCAAGAAGATTATTAACCCTTCAGGTGCTTCACAGGAACTAAAGCAACGTGGAAGGAAAAAATGGACATTTTAATTTTTCCAACAAAAATTTTCTTTTAGCATCAATTTTTTCATTTTTACATGGGCATCAGGATAAAATGGATCCTAAAATTTGTTGGGCAATTTCTCCTGAGTACACAGATACCTCATATGTGGTCATAAACCACTGTATGGGCGCACAGCAGGGCTCAGAAGGGAAGGAGCGCCATTTGACTTTTTGAATAGAAAATATGCTGGAATATTTAGCGGTTGCCATGTCACATTTGGAGAGTCCCTGTGTGCCTAAACATTGGAGCTCCCCCACAAGTGACCCCATTTTGGAAACTAGACCCCCTAAGGAACTTATCTAGATGCATAGTGAGCACTTTGAACCCCAGGTGCTTCACAAATTGATCCGTAAAAAAAAGAAAGTACTTTTTTTTCACAAAAATTTTCTTTTAGCCTCAGTTTTTTTCATTTTCACATGGGCAACAGTATAAATTGGATCCTAAAATTTGTTGGGCAATTTCTCCTGAGTACACAGATACCTCATATGTGGTCATAAACCACTGTTTGGGCGCACGGCAGGTCTCAGAAGGGAAGGAGCGCCATTTGACTTTTTGAATGGAAAATATGCTGGAATATTTAGCGGTTGCCATGTCGCATTTGGAGAGTCCCTGTGTGCCTAAACATTGGAGCTCCCCCACAAGTGACCCCATTTTGGAAACTAGACCCCCTAAGGAACTTATCTAGATGCATAGTGAGAACTTTGAACCCCCAGGTGCTTCACAGAAGTTTATAACGCAGAGCCGTGAAAATAAAAAATCATTTTTTTTCTCAAAAAATGATTTTTTAGCCCACTATTTTTTATTTTCACAATGGTTACAGGAGAAATTGGACCCCAAAAGTTGTTGTCCAGTTTGTCCTGAGTACGCTAGTACCCCATATGTGGGGGGGAACCACTGTTTGGGCACACGTCAGGGCTCGGAAGGGATGTGGTGACTCTTTGAAATGCCGACTTGATGGAATGGTCTGCGGGCATCTTGTTACGTTTGCAGAGCCCCTGATGTGCCTAAACAGTAGAAACTCCCCACAAGTGACCCCATTTAGGAAACTAGACCCCGCAAAGAACTTATCTAGATGTGTGGTGAGCACTTTGAACCCCCAAGGGCTACACAGAAGTTTATAACGCCGGGCATGAAAATAAAAAAATCATATTTTTTCCACAATCAGGATCTTTTAGTCCCCAATTTTTTTATTTTCCCAAGGGTAACATGAGAAATTAGACCCCAAAAGTTGTTGTCCAATTTGTCCTGAGTATGCTGATATCCCATATGTGGGAGAAAACTACTGTATGGGCACACGTCGGGGCTCGGATGGGAAGTAGTGACGTTTTGAAATGCCCACTTGATGGAATGGTCTTCGGGCGTCATGTTACGTTTGCAGAGTCCCTGATGTGCCTAAACAGTAGAAACTCCCCACAAGTGACCCCATTTTGGAAACTATATCCCCCAAGGAACTCCTATAGATGTGTGATAAGCACTTTGAATCTCCAAGTCCTTCACAGAAGTTTATAACGCAGAGCCGTGAAAATATAAAATCATTTTTTTTCCACAAAATAATTTTTAGTCCCCAATTTTTTTTCCCAATGTTAACAGGAGAAATTAGAACCCCCAAAGTTGTTGTGCAATTTTTCCCGAGTACGCTGATACCTCATATGTGGGGATAAACCACTGTTTGGGCATACGTCGGGGCTTGGAATAAAGGGAGCACTGTTTGACTTTTTGAACGCAAAATTTGCAAGAATCAATGGTGGCGCCATGTCGCGTATGGAGACCCCCTGATGTGCCTAAATAGTGGAAACCCCTCAATTCTAACTCCAACACTAACCCCAACACACCTCTAACCCCAACCCTAACCCCTACACACACCTAACCCTAATACAAACCCTAATCATAACCCCTAACCCAACACACCCCTAACCCTAATCCCAACTCTAACCATAAACCTAACTACAAGCCTAACCCTAATTCCAACCCTAACCCTAATTCCAACCCTAACTCAAATTCCAACCCTAACCGTAATTCTAACCTTAACCCTAATGCTAACCCTAACCCTGGTTCTAACCCTAAGGCTGGGTTCATATTGCGTTTTACCAGTCCGTTCAACACGTAGCGTTGACCGGCTGGTAACGGTATAGCATAACGCGATCGCGTTATGCTATACCCGCTAGCGCAGATGAATCAGCAGATAATCAGCCGCGGATGTGCAGCAAAATCAGTCTCGGATCAGCAGCGAAATCCGCCGCGGATCAGCAGCGAAATCCGCCGCGGATCAGCAGCGAAATCAGCCGCGGATCAGCAGCGATATCCGCCGCGGATCCTCAGCGAAATCCGCCCGGATCCTCAGCGAAATCCGCCGCGGATCCTCAGCGAAATCCGCCGCGGATCCTCAGCGAAATCCGCCGCGGATCCGCAGCGAAATCCGCCGCGGATACAGCAATGCGGATAAGTCAGCCGCGAAATCCGCCGCGAAATTCGCCCGGATCAGCCGCGATATCCGCCGCGGATCCGCAGCAAAATCAGCTGCGGATCAGCAGCAAAATCCGCTAGGAAAAAAAAAAAATATATATTTTTTTTATTATTTGTCCCTACCTATGATGGGGGGGGGTTCATTTACTTTTTTTTTATTTTGATCACTGTGACAGTTTATCACAGTGATCAAAATAAATTTTTTTACAATGGAGGGCGCACTGCGCATGCGCCGGCGGGCGCACTGCGCATGCGCCCGCCATTTTCCAAGATGGCGGCGCCCATGAAGAATCCCGGGCAGCCGCCAGGACGGATCCAGGGACATCGGTGGACCGGGAGAGGTGAGTAGAGGACGTCGGAAGGTGAGGGGGGGTGATCGCAGGAGCAGGGGAGCAGACAGCGACGGCGGTGACCGATCGCTGCCATCTTTCGATGGCGGCGGCCGATCACCGCCGTGACATGGTGTGGGGGGGGTCTGATCGCGGTCTCCAGCCATGGCAGATGCTATTGCAGCATCGGCCATGGCTGGATTGTAATATTTCACCAGTTTCATTGGTGAAATATTACAAATCGCTCTGATTGGCAGTTTCACTTTTAACAGCCAATCAGAGCGATCGTGGCCACGTGGGGGTTAAGCCAACCCCCCTGTGGTGATGCAGTAAGGGTCCTGTTACTGCGGGTCGGGTGACCTTTCAGTGACCCCGGACCCCCGACCCGCAGTAACATGATTTATAGCATGACGCCTACGTTGGCGTCATGGGTCGGGATGGCACAGGTTTTCATGACGCCGACGTCGGCGTCATGGGTCGGGAAGGGGTTAATCATGACAGATTGATCTCCAGCCATGTCCTCATTAACACCCACACCTGTGTTAATGGAGCAATCACTGAAAAGAGGTTAGCTGGTCCTTTTAAGGCAGGGCTGCAAGGATGTTGAAATGTGTTTTGGGGGATAAAGTTCATTTTCTAGCCAAATATTGTCTTTGCAAGTAATTGCTGTTAATCTGATCACTCTTTATAACATTCTGGAGTATATGCAAATTGCCATTAGAAAAAGTGAAGCAGTAGACTTTGTAAAAATTAATATTTGTGTCATTCTCAAAATTTTTGGCCGTGACTGTACAGGCTAGTATTATTTATTTTTCCCTTTAAGAGGCAATCTTTCTTCAGTTTTCTTTCAGTATGCAGGCATTAGATATAGGTAGGACGCCAGCACATTTATCTCCTCTTGTCTATCTGGCCAGCACTAAGTATGTCATTCTCTGCCCGTTTGGATCTAGTGCGCATTGAGCGCGACTTTCTCTGCTTTTGGCTGGCATATAATTTCCTGCCTTTTCGGTCCAGTGCACATGTGCGAGGTGCGCGATTCCCCTTGTATTTCCGGAGGCGCTCTAATGTGACCGCTGGTGAATTTTCCACCAGCGGAGCACTGAGAACGACACCGGAAGTACCCGTTACCATGGGGACGCGTCCCTCAGACACGTGCGCCGATATGGACCAGCTTTAGCATTCATTAGGACAACCACCAATCATGCTCGTGCACCCTGCATATAACTTTCCTACACCTCCCTCACAATATTACGCCCCGGAAGAAGCTACACAGCGAAACTGTGCCCGTCGGGCGCTGGGATTAGAGCCCTGCAGATCTCCTGCCCTGCATATACCCCCTTTGGTACTTCCACTTTTGTGATGTCGGCTTAGCAGTAAGTAATTGGCCGATACATTCAGCTATTCCTTTGTAATAAGCCCAGGGGTGAACCTAGCCTCTGTGCTGCCTGAGGCGAACTGCAAAACGGCGCCCCCCCAATTTGAGGGAGAAAGGTTGTGGCGCGCCATGGCAAATTTTAGGCCACGCCCCGGGCACACCCATTTCACAACTAGTCACACCCATGTCCACGCCCCGACCACACCCATTTAGCACTGGTGATCACACTGACTAGTACTGAGGCACAGTGACTGGTACTATGGGCACATGGTACTGGTAAAGAAGAACAGAGAGAGAAAAAAGAAAACAGAGAAAGGAGAGAGAGAAAGAGGGGAAAGCAAGAAAGAACAGAGAGAAAGTAGAGAGAGAAAAAAAACAAAGAAAGGAAAAGAAAGAACAGAGAGAGCTAGAAAGAACAGAGATAGAAATAAAACAAGACGGGAAGAAAGAACAGAAAAAGAAAGAGGGGACAGAAAAAAAGAACAGAGAAAAAAAGAATGGGCGAAAGAAAGAACAAGAGAGAAAGAAAGAACAAAGAGATAGAGAGAAAGAAAATGGGAAACAAAGAACAGAGAAGAGAGAAAGAAAGATGGGAAACAAAGAACAGAGAGAGAGAAAGAAAGATGGGAAACAAAGAACAGAGAGAGAGAAAGAAAGATGGGAAACAAAGAACAGAGAGAGAGAAAGAAAGATGGGAAACAAAGAACAGAGAGAGAGAAAGAAAGATGGGAAACAAAGAACAGAGAGAGAGAAAGAAAGATGGGAAACAAAGAACAGAGAGAGAGAAAGAAAGATGGGAAACAAAGAACAGAGAGAGAGAAAGAGAAATAAAGAAAACAGATAGAAAGAACAGAGAGAAAGAAAGATGGGAAACAAAAAGAACAGAGAGAAAGAAAGAGGGGAAAGAAAGAAAGAACAGAGAAAGAAAAAGAAAGAGGGGAAAGAAGAGAGAAAGAAAAAGAAAGAGGGTAAATAACAGAGAGATAGAGAAAAAGAAAGAAACAGAGAGAGAAAGAAAGAGGGGAAAGAAAGAACAGAGAGATAGAGAGAAAGAAAGATGGGAAACAAAGAACAGAGAGAGAAAGAGAAATAAAGAAAACAGAAAGAAAGAACAGAGAGAAAGAAAAAGAACAGAGAAAAAAAGAAATAGGAGAAAGAAAGAACAGAGAGAAAGAAAGATGGGAAACAAAGAACAGAGAGAGAGAAAGAAATAAAGAAAACAGATAGAAAGAAAAGAGAGAGAGAGATAAAGAACAGAGAAAGAAAGAACAGAGATAGAAAGAAAGAACAGAGAGAAAGAAAACAGAGAGAAAGAAAGATGGGAAAGAAAGAAGAGAGAAAAAAAGAAAGGGGAAAGAAAGAACAGAGAGAGAGAAAGAAAGATGGGAAAGAAAGAACAGAGAGAGAGAAAGAAAGAGGGGAAAGAAAGAACAGAGAGAAAGAAAATACAAAAAGAAAGAGGGGAAAGAACATAGAGAGAGAAAGAAAGAGGGGAAAGAACAGAGAGGGACGAGAAAAAGAAAGGGGAAATAACAGAGATAGAGAAAAAGAAAGAAACAGAGAGAGATAGAACAGAAAGAAAGAAAAAGAACAGAGAGAAAGAAATAGATACTATAGCAGCCCGGCTCCCATTGTAGTGCCCACCTGAGCCTCCCGGTGCAGGACATATCATGATCCGCTCACATGGCCGACATCCCCGATTCCAAGGCGAGGACACGGTAATGGATCTGAAGCATTCCCTGAAGTGCCTCCATGGTTCCGTCACAATCTCCTCCTGGAATTACCTAATTTCCGGTCATCTTCCAGCACATCACTTCTGGTGGAACATCACGTGCGAGTTTTAAAGTGCTCCTCGGGGCTCCGGCATGTACTCCTGTGTCCACGGGAAAAGCTCCCGGCCGGGACAGCGGGGCAGACCCTCAAAATCGGTAGTGTCCCGCTGAATTCAGGATGCTTGGGAGGTATGAATGCTCCCCACCATACACCTTGTACACGCACGTCTCTGCACACCTCATACACGGTTCCGCTTTGTATGCCTCGTACACACACGGCTCCGCTCCGTCCACCTCGCACACACAAGGCTCCACTCAGTATACACATGGCTCCACTCCGTACACCTTATACACACGCAGCCATGCTTTGTACACCTTGTACACACACGACTCCACTCCGTAAACCATGTACACATGAGGCTTTGCAGCATACACCTCGTACACACGTGGTTCTGCTCCGTACACCTTGTACACACAAGGCTCCACTCCATACACACACGGCTCTGCTCCGCTCTGTACACACACGCCCTGTGTGTACGGAGCTGAGCGGCTCAACTCCGTACACTTCGCACACACAGGGCTCCGTTTCGTACACACACAGCACTGCTATATCCACCTCGTACACACGGCTCCGCTCCGTAAACCTCGTACACGCGCAGCTCGGCTCCGTAATCCTCGTACAGACACACGGCTCTGCTCCATCCAACTCGTACCCACAAGGCTCCGCTCCATACACCTCTTACACACACAGCTCCACTACGTACACCTCGTACACACACGGCCTGCTCCGTACACCTCGCACACAGTACAGCACTGCTACATCCACCTCTTACATACACGGCTTTGCTCCGTACACCTCATACTCAAACGGCTCCGCACACCTCGTACACAGTACAGCACTGCTACATCCACCTTGTACAACACGGCTCCGCTACGTACAACTCGTACATACACGACTCTGCTCCGTACACCTCGTACACAGTACAACACTGCTACATCCACCTCGTACACACACGGCTCCGCTCCGTACACCTCGTACACACACGGCTCCGCTCCGTACACACGGCTCCGCTCCATACACCTCGTACACACACGGCTCCGCTCCGTACACCTAGCACACAGTACAGCACTGCTACATCCACCTCTTACGGACACACGGCTCAGCTCCGTACACCTCGTACTCACACGGCTCCACTCCGTACACCTCGTACACACACGGCTCCGCTCCGTACACCTCGTACACAGTACAGCACTGCTACATCCACCTTGTACACACACGGCTCCGCTACGTACAACTCGTACACACACGGCTCTTCTCCGTACACCTCGTACACAGTACAGCACTGCTACATCCACCTTGTACACACACGACTCCGCTACGTACAACTCGTACACACACGACTCTGCTCCGTACACCTCGTACACAGTACAACACTGCTACATCCACCTCGTACACACACGGCTCCGCTCCGTACACCTCGTACACACACTGCT
This sequence comes from Oophaga sylvatica, assembly GCA_033576555.1. Classification (NCBI taxonomy): domain Eukaryota; kingdom Metazoa; phylum Chordata; class Amphibia; order Anura; family Dendrobatidae; genus Oophaga; species Oophaga sylvatica. The sequence continues at coordinate 160,320,891 of JARQOD010000009.1, forward strand.
CCGCTCCGTACACACGGCTCCGCTCCATACACCTCGTACACACACGGCTCCGCTCCGTACACCTAGCACACAGTACAGCACTGCTACATCCACCTCTTACACACACGGCTCAGCTCCGTACACCTCGTACTCACACGGCTCCACTCCGTACACCTCGTACACACACGGCTCCGCTCCGTACACCTCGTACACAGTACATCCACCTTGTACACACACGGCTCCACTACGTACAACTCGTACACACACGGCTCTGCTCCGTACACCTCGTACACAGTACAGCACTGCTACATCCACCTTGTACACACACGGCTCCACTACGTACAACTCGTACACACACGGCTCTGCTCCGTACACCTCGTACACAGTACAGCACTGCTACATCCACCTTGTACACACACGGCTCCGCTACGTACAACTCGTACACACACGACTCTGCTCCGTACACCTCGTACACAGTACAACATTTGCTACATCCACCTCGTACACACACGGCTCCGCTCTGTACACCTCGTACACACACGGCTCCGCTCCGTACACCTCGTACACACACGGCTCCGCTCCGTACACCTAGCACACAGTACAGCACTGCTACATCCACCTCGTACACACACGGCTCCGCTCCGTACACCTAGCACACAGAGTCCCTGATGTGCCTAAACAGTAGAAACTCCCCACAAGTGACCCCATTTTGGAAACTAGATCCCCCAAGGAACTCCTATAGATGTGTGATAAGCACTTTGAATCTCCAAGTCCTTCACAGAAGTTTATAACGCAGAGCCGTGAAAATATAAAATCATTTTTTTTCCACAAAAATAATTTTTAGTCCCCAATTTTTTTTCCCAATGTTAACAGGAGAAATTAGAACCCCCAAAGTTGTTGTGCAATTTTTCCCGAGTACGCTGATACCTCATATGTGGGGATAAACCACTGTTTGGGCATACGTCGGGGCTTGGAATAAAGGGAGCACTGTTTGACTTTTTGAACGCAAAATTTGCAGGAATCAATGGTGGCGCCATGTCGCGTATGGAGACCCCCTGATGTGCCTAAATAGTGGAAACCCCTCAATTCTAACTCCAACACTAACCCCAACACACCCCTAACCCCAACCCTAACCCCTACACACACCTAACCTTAATACAAACCCTAATCATAACCCTAACCCCAACACACCCCTAACCCTAATCCCAACTCTAACCATAAACCTAACTACAAGCCTAACCCTAATTCCAACCCTAACTCAAATTCCAACCCTAACCGTAATTCTAACCTTAACCCTAATGCTAACCCTAACCCTGGTTCTAACCCTAAGGCTGGGTTCATATTGCGTTTTACCAGCCCGTTCAACACGTAGCGTTGACCGGCTGGTAACGGTATAGCATAACGCGATCGCGTTATGCTATACCCACTAGCGCAGATGAATCAGCAGATAATCAGCCGCGGATCTGCAGCAAAATCAGTCGCGGATCAGCAGCGAAATCCGCCGCGGATCAGCAGCGAAATCCGCCGCGGATCAGCAGCGAAATCCGCGACGCGGATATCAGCAGCGAAATCAGCCGCGGATCAGCAGCGATATTCGCCGCGGATCCTCAGCGAAATCCGCCGCGGATCCTCAGCAAATCCGCCGCGGATCCGCAGCGAAATCCGCCGCGGATCAGCAGCGAAATCAGCCGCGAAATCCGCCGCGGATCAGCCGCGATATCCGCCGCGGATCCGCAGCAAAATCAGCTGCGGATCAGCAGCAAAATCCGCTAGGAAAAAAAAAAAAAATTATTTTTTTATTATTTGTCCCTACCTATGATGGGGGGGGGTTCATTTACTTTTTTTTTATTTTGATCACTGTGACAGTTTATCACAGTGATCAAAATAAATTTTTTTACAATGGAGGGCGCACTGCGCATGCGCCGGCCGGCGGGCGCACTGCGCATGCGCCCGCCATTTTCCAAGATGGCGGTGCCCATGAAGAATCCCGGGCAGCCGCCGGACGGATCCAGGGACATCGGTGGACCGGGAGAGGTGAGTAGGGGACGTCGGAAGGTGAGGGGGGGTGATCGCAGGAGCAGGGGAGCAGACAGCGACGGCGGTGACCGATCGCTGCCATCTTTCGATGGCGGCGGCCGATCACCGCCGTGACATGGTGTTGGGGGGGGTCTGATCGCGGTCTCCAGCCATGGCCGATGCTATTGCAGCATCGGCCATGGCTGGATTGTAATATTTCACCAGTTTCATTGGTGAAATATTACAAATCGCTCTGATTGGCAGTTTCACTTTTAACAGCCAATCAGAGCGATTGTGGCCACGTGGGGGTTAAGCCAACCCCCCTGTGGTGATGCAGTAAGGGTCCTGTTACTGCGGGTCGGGTGACCTTTCAGTGACCCCGGACCCCCGACCCGCAGTAACATGATTTATAGCATGACGCCTACGTTGGCGTCATGGGTCGGGATGGCACAGGTTTTCATGACGCCGACGTCGGCGTCATGGGTCGGGAAGGGGTTAATCATGACAGATTGATCTCCAGCCATGTCCTCATTAACACCCACACCTGTGTTAATGGAGCAATCACTGAAAAGAGGTTAGCTGGTCCTTTTAAGGCAGGGCTGCAAGGATGTTGAAATGTGTTTTGGGGGATAAAGTTCATTTTCTAGCCAAATATTGTCTTTGCAAGTAATTGCTGTTAATCTGATCACTCTTTATAACATTCTGGAGTATATGCAAATTGCCATTAGAAAAAGTGAAGCAGTAGACTTTGTAAAAATTAATATTTGTGTCATTCTCAAAACTTTTGGCCGTGACTGTACAGGCTAGTATTATTTATTTTTCCCTTTAAGAGGCAATCTTTCTTCAGTTTTCTTTCAGTATGCAGGCATTAGATATAGGTAGGACGCCAGCACATTTATCTCCTCTTGTCTATCTGGCCAGCACTAAGTATGTCATTCTCTGCCCGTTTGGATCTAGTGCGCATTGAGCGCGACTTTCTCTGCTTTTGGCTGGCATATAATTTCCTGCCTTTTCGGTCCAGTGCACATGTGCGAGGTGCGCGATTCCCCTTGTATTTCCGGAGGCGCTCTAATGTGACCGCTGGTGAATTTTCCACCAGCGGAGCACTGAGAACGACACCGGAAGTACCCGTTACCATGGGGACGCGTCCCTCAGACACGTGCGCCGATATGGACCAGCTTTAGCATTCATTAGGACAACCACCAATCATGCTCGTGCACCCTGCATATAACTTTCCTACACCTCCCTCACAATATTACGCCCGGAAGAAGCTGCACAGCGAAACTGTGCCCGTCGGGCGCTGGGATTAGAGCCCTGCAGATCTCCTGCCCTGCATATACCCCCTTTGGTACTTCCACTTTTGTGATGTCGGCTTAGCAGTAAGTAATTGGCCGATACATTCAGCTATTCCTTTGTAATAAGCCCAGGGGTGAACCTAGCCTCTGTGCTGCCTGAGGCGAACTGCAAAACGGCGCCCCCCCAATTTGAGGGAGAAAGGTTGTGGCGCGCCATGGCAAATTTTAGGCCACGCCCGGGCACACCCATTTCACAACTAGTCACACCCATGTCCACGCCCCGACCACACCCATTTAGCACTGGTGATCACACTGACTAGTACTGAGGGCACAGTGACTGGTACTATGGGCACACTGGTACTGAGTAAAAGAAAGAACAGAGAGAGAAAAAAGAAAACAGAGAAAGGAGAGAGAGAAAGAGGGGAAAGCAAGAAAGAACAGAGAAAGTAGAGAGAGAAATAAATAAACAAAGAAAGGGAAAAGAAAGAACAGAGAGAGCTAGAAAGAACAGAGATAGAAATAAAACAAGACGGGAAAGAAAGAACAGAAAAAGAAAGAGGGGACAGAAAAAAAGAACAGAGAAAAAAAGAAATGGGCGAAAGAAAGAACAAAGAGAGAAAGAAAGAAACAAAGAGATAGAGAGAAAGAAAGATGGGAAACAAAGAACAGAGAGAGAGAAAGAAAGATGGGAAACAAAGAACAGAGAGAGAGAAAGAAAGATGGGAAACAAAGAACAGAGAGAGAGAAAGAAAGATGGGAAACAAAGAACAGAGAGAGAGAAAGAAAGATGGGAAACAAAGAACAGAGAGAGAGAAAGAAAGAGGAGGAGAAAAAAGGCAAAGAACAGAGAGAGAGAAAGAAAGATGGGAAACAAAGAACAGAGAGAGAGAAAGAGAAATAAAGAAAACATAGAAAGAACAGAGAGAAAGAAAAAGAACAGAGAGAAAGAAAGATGGGAAACAAAAGGAACAGAGAGAAAGAAAGAGGGGAAAGAAAGAAAGAACAGAGAAAGAAAAAGAAAGAGGGGAAAGAAGAGCGAAAGAAAAAGAAAGGGTAAATAACAGAGAGATAGAGAAAAAGAAAGAAACAGAGAGAGAAAGAAAGAGGGGAAAGAAAGAACAGAGAGATAGAGAGAAAGAAAGATGGGAAACAAAGAACAGAGAGAGAAAGAGAAATAAAGAAAACAGAAAGAAAGAACAGAGAGAAAGAAAAAGAACAGAGAAAAAAAGAAATAGGAGAAAGAAAGATGGGAAACAAAGAACAGAGAGAGAGAAAGAAATAAAGAAAACAGATAGAAAGAAAAGAGAGAGAGAGAAAGAACAGAGAAAGAAAGAACAGAGATAGAAAGAAAGAACAGAGAGAAAGAAAACAGAGAGAGAAAGAAAGATGGGAAAGAAAGAAGAGAGAAAAAAAGAAAGGGAAAGAAAGAACAGAGAGAGAGAAAGAAAGATGGGAAAGAAAGAACAGAGAGAGAGAAAGAAAGAGGGGAAAGAAAGAACAGAGAGAAAGAAAAAACAGAGAAAGAAAGAGGGGAAAGAACAGAGAGAGAGAAAGAAAGAGGGGAAAGAACAGAGAGAGAGAGAAAAAGAAAGGGGAAATAGCAGAGATAGAGAAAAAGAATGAAACAGAGAGAGATAGAACAGAAAGAAAGAAAAATAACAGAGAGAAAGAAATAGATACTATAGCAGCCCGGCTCCCATTGTAGTGCCCACCTGAGCCTCCCGGTGCAGGACATATCATGATCCGCTCACATGGCCGACATCCCGATTCCAAGGCGAGGACACGGTAATGGATCTGAAGCATTCCCTGAAGTGCCTCCATGGTTCCGTCACAATCTCCTCCTGGAATTACCTAATTTCCGGTCATCTTCCAGCACATCACTTCTGGTGGAACATCACGTGCGAGTTTTAAAGTGCTCCTCGGGGCTCCGGCATGTACTCCTGTGTCCACGGGAAAAGCTCCCGGCCGGGACAGCGGGGCAGACCCTCAAAATCGGTAGTGTCCCGCTGAATTCAGGATGCTTGGGAGGTATGAATGCTCCCCACCATACACCTTGTACACGCACGTCTCTGCACACCTCATACACGGTTCCGCTTTGTATGCCTCGTACACACACGGCTCCGCTCCGTCCACCTCGCACACACAAGGCTCCACTCAGTATACACATGGCTCCACTCCGTACACCTTATACACACGCAGCCATGCTTTGTACACCTTGTACACACACGACTCCACTCCGTAAACCATGTACACATGAGGCTTTGCAGCATACACCTCGTACACACGTGGTTCTGCTCCGTACACCTTGTACACACAAGGCTCCACTCCATACACACACGGCTCTGCTCCGCTCTGTACACACACGCCCTGTGTGTACGGAGCTGAGCGGCTCAACTCCGTACACTTCGCACACACAGGGCTCCGTTTCGTACACACACAGCACTGCTATATCCACCTCGTACACACGGCTCCGCTCCGTAAACCCCGTACACGCGCAGCTCGGCTCCGTAATCCTCGTACAGACACACGGCTCTGCTCCATCCAACTCGTACCCACAAGGCTCCGCTCCATACACCTCTTACACACACAGCTCCACTACGTACACCTCGTACACACACGGCCTGCTCCGTACACCTCGCACACAGTACAGCACTGCTACATCCACCTCTTACATTACACGGCTTTGCTCCTACACCTCATACTCAAACGGCTCCGCACACCTCGTACACAGTACAGCACTGCTACATCCACCTTGTACACACACGGCTCCGCTACGTACAACTCGTACACACACGACTCTGCTCCGTACACCTCGTACACAGTACAACACTGCTACATCCACCTCGTACACACACGGCTCCGCTCGTACACTGTACACACACGGCTCCGCTCCGTACACACGCTCGCTCCTACACTGTACACACACGGCTCCGCTCCGTACACCTAGCACACAGTACAGCACTGCTACATCCACCTCTTACGACACACGGCTCAGCTCCGTACACCTCGTACTCACACGGCTCCACTCCGTACACCTCGTACACACACGGCTCCGCTCCGTACACCTCGTAACAGTACAGCACTGCTACATCCACCTTGTACACACACGGCTCCGCTACGTACAACTCGTACACACACGGCTCTTCTCCGTACACCTCGTACACAGTACAGCACTGCTACATCCACCTTGTACACACACGGCTCCGCTACGTACAACTCGTACACACACGACTCTGCTCCGTACACCTCGTACACAGTACAACACTGCTACATCCACCTGTACACACACGGCTCCGCTCGTACACCTCGTACACACACGGCTCTGCTCCGTACACCTAGTACACACAGTACAAGCACTGCTACAATCCACCTCTTACACACACGGCTCAGCTCCGTACACCTCGTACTCACACGGCTCCACTCCGTACACCTCGTACACACACGGCTCCGCTCCGTACACCTCGTACACAGTACAAGCACTGCTACATCCACCTGTACACACACGGCTCCGCTCGTCACTAGCACACGAGCTCCTGATGTCCTAACAGTGACAATCTACATCCACTGTAGCCCATGGTTCCGTACACTCATCTCCAGGAATCCTAGATGTTCCGATCTACCACATCATGGTGAACGTCCAACGGCGAGTTAGTGCTCCTCGGCTCCGGCATGACTCCTGTTCACGAAAAGCTCCGTCCTGGACACGGCCAGACCCTCAAATCGGTAGTGTACCCTGCTGAATTACAGGATCTGGAGGTATGACTCCCACATACACCTTACACGCACGTCTCGCACACCTCATACACGGTCCGTGACCTCGTACAACACGGCTCCGCTCCGTCACACCTCGTACACACACACAGGCTCCACTCGTAATACACGCTCGCTCACTCCGTAACACCTCTACACACGCTACACTGCTTGTACACCTTGTACACACACGTACACTGACACACTCCGTAACCATGTACACATGAGGCTTTGCAGCATACACCTCGTACACACTGGTTCTGCTCCGTACACCTGTACACACAAGGCTCCACTCCATACACACACGGCTCTGCTCCGCTCTGTACACACACGCCTGTGTGTACGGAGCTGAGCGGCTCAACTCCGTACACTTCGCACACACAGGGCTCCGTTTCGTACACACACAGCACTGCTATATCCACCTCGTACACACGGCTCCGCTCCGTAAACCTCTACACGCGCAGCTCGGCTCCGTAATCCTCGTACAGACACACGGCTCTGCTCCATCCAACTCGTACCCACAAGGCTCCGCTCCATACACCTCTTACACACACAGCTCCACTACGTACACCTCGTACACACACGGCCTGCTCCGTACACCTCGCACACAGTACAGCACTGCTACATCCACCTCTTACATACACGGCTTTGCTCCATACACCTCATACTCAAACGGCTCCGCACACCTCGTACACAGTACAGCACTGCTACATCCACCTTGTACACACACGGCTCCGCTACGTACAACTCGTACACACACGACTCTGCTCCGTACACCTCGTACACAGTACAACACTGCTACATCCACCTCGTACACACACGGCTCCGCCGTACACCTCGTACACACACGGCTCCGCTCCGTAACGGCTCCGCTCATACACCTCGTACACACACGGCTCCGCTCCGTACACCTAGCACACAGTACAGCACTGCTACATCCACCTCTTACGGACACACGGCTCAGCTCCGTACACCTCGTACTCACACGGCTCCACTCCGTACACCTCGTACACACACGGCTCCGCTCCGTACACCTCGTACACAGTACAGCATGCTACATCCACCTTGTACACACACGGCTCCGCTACGTACAACTCGTACACACACGGCTCTTCTCCGTACACCTCGTACACAGTACAGCACTGCTACATCCACCTTGTACACACACGCTCCGCTACGTACAACTCGTACACACACGACTCTGCTCCGTACACCTCGTACACAGTACAACACTGCTACATCCACCTCGTACACACACGGCTCCGCTCCGTACACCTCGTACACACAGCTCCGCTCCGTACACTGACACTACACACAGTATAGCACTGCTACATCCACCTCTTACACACACGGCTCAGCTCCGTACACCTCGTACTCACACGGCTCCACTCCGTACACCTCGTACACACACGGCTCCGCTCCGTACACTCGTACACAGTACAGCACTGCTACATCCACCTTGTACACACACGGCTCCGCTACGTACAACTCGTACACACACGGCTCTGCTCCGTACACCTCGTACACAGTACAGCACTGCTACATCCACCTCGTACACACACGGCTCCTCTCCGTACACCTCATACTCACACGGCTCCGCTCCGTAACTCGTAACACGCTCGTACGACACACGGCTCCGTACACCTCGTACACACACGGCTCCGTACACCTCGTACATACACGGCTCCGTACACCTCGTACATACACGGCTCCGTACACCTCGTACATACACGGCTCCGTCACTGTACACACGGTCGTACACTGTCATACACGGCTCCGTACACCTCGTACATACAACGGCTCCGTACACCTCGTACATACACGGCTCGTACCTCGTAATCACGGCTCGTACACCTCGTACATACACGGCCCGTACACTCGTACATACCGTCCGTAACTCGTACATACACGGCTCCGTCACCGTTACACGCTCACACCTCGTACATACACGGCTCCGTACACCTCGTACATACACGGCTCCGACACCTTACATACACGTCGTAACTCGTACATACACGGCTCCGTACACCTCGTACATACCGCTCGTACATCGACAACGACTCCGCTCCGTACACCTCGTACACAGTACAGCACTGCTACATCCACCTCGTACACACACGGCTCCGCTCCATAACACCTCGTACACACACGGCTCTGCTCCGTACACCTCGTACACAGTACAGCACTGCTACATCCACCTTGTAAACACATGGCTCGGCTCCGTACATCTGTGTGTACGGAGCTGAGCGGCTCAACTCCGTACACTTCGCACACACAGGGCTCCGTTTCGTACACACACAGCACTGCTATATCCACCTCGTACACACGGCTCCGCTCTGTAAACCTCTTACACGCGCAGCTCGGCTCCGTAATCCTCGTACAGACACACGGCTCTGCTCCATCCAACTCGTACCCACAAGGCTCCGCTCCATACACCTCGTACACACACAGCTCCACTACGTACACCTCGTACACACACGGCCCTGCTCCGTACACCTCGCACACAGTACAGCACTGCTACATCCACCTCTTACATACACGGCTTTGCTCCGTACACCTCATACTCAAACGGCTCCGCACACCTCGTACACAGTACAGCACTGCTACATCCACCTTGTACACACACGGCTCCGCTACGTACAACTCGTACACACACGACTCTGCTCCGTACACCTCGTACACAGTACAACACTGCTACATCCACCTCGTACACACACGGCTCCGCTCCGTACACACGCTCCGCTCATACACCTCGTACACACACGGCTCCGCTCCGTACACCTAGCACACAGTACAGCACTGCTACATCCACCTCTTACACACACGGCTCAGCTCCGTACACCTCGTACTCACACGGCTCCACTCGTACACCTCGTACACACACGGCTCCGCTCCGTACACCTCGTACACAGTACATCACCTTGTACACACACGGCTCCACTACGTACAACTCGTACACACACGCTCTGCTCCGTACACCTCGTACACAGTACAGCACTGCTACATCCACCTGTACACACACGGCTTCCACTACGTACAACTCGTACACACACGGCTCTGCTCCGTACACCTCGTACACAGTACAGCACTGCTACATCCACCTTGTACACACACGGCTCCGCTACGTACAACTCGTACACACACGCTCTGCATCCGTACACCTCGTACACACGTACAACACTGACACATACATCCACCTCGTACACACACGGCTCCCTACGTACAACTCGTACACACACGGCTCGCTCCGTAACACCTCGTACACACACACGGCTCCGCTCCGTACACCTAGCACACAGTACAGCACTGCTACATCCACCTCGTACACACACGGCTCCGCTCCGTACACCTAGCACACAGAGTCCCTGATGTGCCTAAACAGTAGAAACTCCCCACAAGTGACCCCATTTTGGAAACTAGATCCCCCAAGGAACTCCTATAGATGTGTGATAAGCACTTTGAATCTCCAAGTCCTTCACAGAAGTTTATAACGCAGAGCCGTGAAAATATAAAATCATTTTTTTTCCACAAAAATAATTTTTAGTCCCCAATTTTTTTTCCCAATGTTAACAGGAGAAATTAGAACCCCCAAAGTTGTTGTGCAATTTTTCCGAGTACGCTGATACCTCATATGTGGGGATAAACCACTGTTTGGGCATACGTCGGGGCTTGGAATAAAGGGAGCACTGTTTGACTTTTTGAACGCAAAATTTGCAGGAATCAATGGTGGCGCCATGTCGCGTATGGAGACCCCCTGATGTGCCTAAATAGTGGAAACCCCTCAATTCTAACTCCAACACTAACCCCAACACACCCCTAACCCCAACCCTAACCCCTACACACACCTAACCTTAATACAAACCCTAATCATAACCCTAACCCCAACACACCCCTAACCCTAATCCCAACTCTAACCATAAACCTAACTACAAGCCTAACCCTAATTCCAACCCTAACTCAAATTCCAACCCTAACCGTAATTCTAACCTTAACCCTAATGCTAACCCTAACCCTGGTTCTAACCCTAAGGCTGGGTTCATATTGCGTTTTACCAGCCCGTTCAACACGTAGCGTTGACCGGCTGGTAACGGTATAGCATAACGCGATCGCGTTATGCTATACCCACTAGCGCAGATGAATCAGCAGATAATCAGCCGCGGATCTGCAGCAAAATCAGTCGCGGATCAGCAGCGAAATCCGCCGCGGATCAGCAGCGAAATCCGCCGCGGATCAGCAGCGAAATCCGCCGCGGATCAGCAGCGATATCCGCCGCGGATCCTCAGCGAAATCCGCCGCGGATCCGCAGCGAAATCCGCTGCGGATCCGCAGCGAAATCAGCCGCGGATCCGCCGCGAAGTCATCCAGCACCATGACAAACAACCATCACAGCAGTCCTGCACACAAGGAGGACACTGATCATGTGACCCCTGACTCCTCCCCTCCTGTGACCTCATCACAGGTCCTGTGGGCAGAAGAGTTCAGCATAGCAGCGTCATTGACAGCTGTGACATGCTGAGCTGTAAAGGCAAGGAATGGGTGCATGGGGGCGTGGCGGCTCGTCTCCCTGCGGGACATATAGTGTCCAGAGCAGGACAGCTGGAGGGGGGGTCAGATGTGACTGTGTGAGGGATTAAGGAGAGCCGGCCGGCACCAAACCACGTGTTATGAGTTCCGCTCTGCCGCCCCCTGGCTGCCGCTGCCTGAGACAACAGGCTCAACTCGCCTCATAGCGGCGCCCCTGAATAAGCCTGAGGGCTAAAGATTTGGATATTATGCTTGGATGTATATGTGTCAATCTGCATATCAACTTGTACCTAGGAGTCTATGCAGGTGGTTTCTGTTTAAATATTTGCCTTTAATAGGGCTAGTTTAACCTCTGTTTTGCACTGGTGCACTTTATATTAAGGTTGATTGTGTCTTTTATATATTATGTGCCACACAACATTTTATTAGCTTGGAATACTTTGGATCTCCTTTACAATGGCATATGCGTCGATGCACTAAGTGAAGATATACCTTGCGGTAATTGCCTCTTTAATTATCAAATTGTGGTAATATGCATATTGACCATTGCATAAGAGACCTTTCTTAAGTGGTCTTTTGACCAAATATCTTCCATTCCATTGTACCCTGCTATTTAATTACTGTGGATTCCATTATGACCCACTAGTAACCTATTTATATCTATTGGCACCTTGGTGCATCTTTATACCTTGAAGCTTATTTTTGAGCTCATTTGTGATTGTATAATTGTTTAAGGTTAACCCTTTCCAGCTTAGGCTATATATGGTTGCTCTATTCCCGGACCTTTCTTTTGGAATCTCTCGTACTCTTATGTCTAGTATTTTTAAATATTTTCAATAAAATTATTATTTTTAATTTAAAAATTTGCATGTTTTTCACTTCGTATCTACAGATGGTACTGTGGATTATGTGTTAATATAATTGACTGAAGTGTCATTTGCCTATCCCATTTAGGACTATGGGTTTAATAAGTTTTTGCAGCAATAAAGATGTTGTTTCGAAACTGTTTTATGGTAGTTTTAGATTTGAAAGATGCGTATACCATGTACCTATTCATGCAAATCACCAACGTTTTTTGAGAGTGGCTGTTTCCATAGATGGTGTAATCCGGCATTTTCAGTATAGAGCTCTCCCCTTTGTCCTTTCTGCAACGCCACGAGTATTCATGAACATAATAACCGAGGTTATGGCCCACCTCCGAGAGTCTGACATCTTAATTGTACCTTAGTTAGACGACTTCTTGATTATTGGCAATTCAGCAGACCATTGCCTTTTTCAAGTGAAAAAGTCTATATCTATTGTAGAACACTTAGGTTGGCTCATAAACCTTGAAAAATCCCGTTTACAACCCTTGAAGGTGCAACAGTTTCTCAGCCTATTGTAGATTGTAAGCTCTCACGAGCAGGGGCGGCTTATTTTGCTTTAATTATTGTATTAACGTTGTTACTTATGACTTGTGTTCTGAAACTGTTAAACTGTAAAGCGCTGCGGAATATGATGGCGCTAAATAAATAAAGATTATTATTATTATTATTAGATTCAGAACATCAAGAATGTCGTCTGCCAACTGATAAAATCATTCATATTTGGCAGCAGGTTTTACGGACAGTAAATAGACCTTCCATCACTCTCAGGCATGCCATGTCCCTATTGGGCTCCCTAACATCTTGTATCCCGGCCGTCAGATGGGCTCAGTTCCACACCTTAGCCCTTCAGAGAGATATTTTAGTTAATGATAGAGCCCTGGGGGATCTCTAAATGAAAAAATGATGTTGGGTACGTCTGCCTTAAATTCCCTAAAATGGTGGCTTAGCAAAGACAACTTTTCCACGGGAGTTCCCTGGGAGAATCGCATATCCCGTGTTGTAACTACAGACGCGAGTCCCTCGGGATGTGGGGCCCATATGGGGGATATCGTGGTCCAGGGACAATGGGATCCCCTGGTAGAAAGTTCCTCCAACCTAAAGGAACTATCAGCGGAAGAGCTGTCAATTAAATAACTCCTTGTATACCTGCAGGGTCACCATATCAGGATTCTCTCGGACAACCAGGTGACAGTGGCATATATCAACCACACCAAGGTGGGACCCGATCCGAGGCTCTGATGGAAGCGGAAAGACATTTTCTGTCTTTGACAGTGCTACACATAAGAGGAAAAGACAATACCACAGCAGACTTTCTAAGCCGCAATACTCTAAGACAGGGAGAGTGGTGCCTGAATGGAGCCATCTTCAGCCAGATTGTCTGTATGTGGGTCAACCGGACGTAGACCTCTTTGCCACCTGAACAGAAAAGTAAAACAGTTCTGTTACCTGAAACCGGGGGAGAAACCTCTTGTTGTGGACACCTTTCTGAGAAAGTGGGATTTCTATCTGGCCTACGCTTTCCCCACATTATCCCTGTTACCTCTGGTACTAAGGAAGATCAGAGAAAACAAAGCAAGAGTCATTCTTATTGCCCCATTCTGGCCTAGAAGAGCCTGGTTTTCATGGCTGAGAACAATGTCATTCTGCAACCCCTGAGTACTTCCAGATCTCCTGGATCTTCTCTTCCAGGGCCCAGTCAATCACCCACAGGTAGCAGGACTCCACCTGACGGCTTGGAGTTTGAGCGTTCATTATTGAAGGTTAGAGGATTCTCCCCCAATCTAATAGACACCCTTCTGAAAAGTAGAAAAACAGTTACAACAAAAATCTATGCTAGAACCTGGAGACAATTTCTGGCCACTTCTGACCTTGAAACTGATGGGGGGATTCCTATAAGGCATATTTTAGAATTTCTGCAGAAGGGTCTGGAATTAGGTCTGGCTTACTAGTACCTTAATAGTGCAGGGGTTAGCCCTTAGTGCCCTATTTAATTGCGATATTTGTTATGATTCGGTAACCGAGGAGGACAATAGCAAAAATAGGCTAGGCAACCAGACACCCAGAGAGGTTGGTAACTTAGTGGATTGCAGACCCCTAAACTGACAACCCAACTAGAATTAGCTGTGGGACGTCCCTACGATGCCCTAGACGCCTCAACACAGCCAAAGAGTTAACTAAGCCTAAAGAGAGAAAGGGGAAATCTAACTGCCCCAGAGTAGAGCACCAAAGGAATAGATAGCCCCCAAACATATATTGCCGGTAAGACAGAAGAAGCACTAACACAGACCGAAAATAGAGTAAGCAAATGCTGGGGCCCAAGCTGTCTAGATAGAACAGGACAGAAAAGGATACTGTCTGCAATCCAGCAAAAACCCTAAGAAAAATTTCAACACGTCTGATAAGAAAAAATACTGAGGCCACACGACCTCGCCCCCGCTAAATCAGAACTCTGGTGTGAACTGTACGCAAATCAACAGGTACTGAAATCACTGGGAACTAGAAATACATAAGCTGTGGCAAATGAGAAACTAAGTCCAGCACAGGCCCCGCAGGGAACCTGGCTGAACTAACTCCAGCAAGGCAGAAAACTGAGAAAAGCAAAAGGAAAACAAATGCCACAGAAATAAACAGCCAAATAACTTATCTGAAAGATGCAGGGCACAGCAGGGAGCAAGCAGACTTCCAAATGGCTCAGGAAGAAACAAATCACCGGCAAAAATCATGGGAAGTCTGCTCACTTAAATCTCCCCAGTCAATAACACCTGATCTCCAATCATCCCCCTCCGGTGATAGACTTCTTATAGCCAGAGCAGCTTCATTACCAGCAGCAACCACCAGAGGGAGCCCAAACTCAGAAGTCAGATTAAAAGTGTTCACAGATATTGCAAGAAATTACTGGATATCCAGATTTATTAAAGCTGCTGGCAGATCTAGACCCATACATAGGGTAAGGTGTGTACCATGGGACTTAAACTTAGTCTTTACGGCTATGACAGAGGCTCCGTTTGAACCCATAGTATCTGCTTCAATTAAGATTCTATCCCTCAAATTACCCTTTTTGTAGCCATTACGTCAGCACATAGAATAAGCGATATCCAGGCACTCTCTAGAGACCCTCCTTACACACAGATTCTGGACGACAGGATAGTAATTAGACCAGACCCTGCCTACTTGCCCAAGGTTGCCTCAGACTTTCACAGAACACAAGAGATAGTTCTCCCCTCCTTCCTCCCTAACCCTACTAACCAGAAGAAGAATCTTCAGATCTTAGATGTTAGAAGATGTCTAATAAAGCAGGGTTCCCCAACTACAGTCCTCAAGGCCCACCAACAGGTCATGTTTTCAGGATTTCCTTTGTATTGCACAGGTGATGCAATTATCACCTGGGCAATACTAAGGAAATCCTGAAAACATGACCTGTTGGTGGGCCTTGAGGACTGGAGTTGGGGAACCCTGTATTAGAGTATCTCTCTATCACTAATCCCTGGAAAAAGGACAATGCCTTATTTATATCCTTTCAGGGCATTAGAAAGGGTCTTAGAGTTTCAAAATGTACATTAGCAAGATGGATTAGGGAGGCTATCTCTCTAGCTTATACAGCAGGTAGCGGTCCGGCTCCGCAGAACTTGAGGGCGCATTCTACCTGAGCCATGGCGACCTCTTGGGCGGAAAGATCTGGAGTATCCATCAACCAGATATGTAAGGCGGCCACGTGGTCATCCCCTTGCACCTTTTTTTAACTGTTATAGACTAGACATAGGTGCCTCCTCAAATCTTACCTTTGGGTTAAAGGGAATCTGTCACCCCATTTTTCGTATATATAAGCTGCAGCCACCGCCATCAGGGGCTGATCTACAGCATTCTGGAATGCTGTAGATGAGCCCCCAATGTAACCTGAAAGATAAGAAAAACGAGTTACATTATACTCACCCGGGGGTTGGTCCAATGCGGTCCGGTCCGATGGTCGTCGTGGTCCGGGTCTGGCGTCTCCCATCTTCTAGCGATAACGTCCTCCTCCTTCTGGCGCGCTCCTGCGCAGGCATTCTTTATCTGCCTTTTTGAGGGCAGAGCAAAGTATTACAGTGCGCAGGCGCTGGGCCTCTCTGACCTTTCCCAGCACCTGCGCACTGCAGTACTTTGCTCTGCCCTCAACAGGGCAGATAAAGTACGCCTTCGCAGGAGCACGACAGAAGCAAGGAAGGAGGACGTCATCGCTAAAAGATGGGACGCGCCGGCCCCGGACCTGCGACGCCCATCGGACCGGACGGCATCGGAACGCCCCCCCGGGTGAGTATAATATAACTAATTTTCTTATCTTTCAGGTTACATCGGGGCTTATCTACAGCATTGCTGTAGATAAGCCCATGATGGTGGTGGCCGCAGCGTATATGCGAAAAATGGGGTGACACATTCCCTTTCTGGGTGCTGCAGGCTGTAGTCCCTCCTTTAGATAGTGTTTACATCTCTGTAATTCTCTCATGGTGCTGTCATGGGAGTCCGAATAAAGTACTAAGTTACATACCGGTAACGGTATTTTTCGGAAACCCATGACAGCACGCTTAGTTCCTTCCCTTTCACGTGTGGGTGCACACTTCTTTCACTTATGGGGTTCACGTACGTTATCTTGTTCAGGTTGTGTATATATTATTGTGCCATTAACCATGGAGGTCCTCTCTGCTCTGTAATCCAACTGATGCGTGGGAGAGGTAACTCCTTTTTGTATCTGTAGGTTTCCTGTTCCCGAAGGGCGGATCCCCTCTCTCGTGTTGCTGTCATGGGATTCCGAAAAATACTGTTACCGGTACATAGCTTAATACTTTTCTCATGCCGATTCGGCATATGAAAACAATCGCAGATGTGCTCTGTCCCGTAGTATAACAGTAGACTGAATGCAATCTGATTTTTTTTAATTTTTTTTATCTGATTGCACTTTTCCAATTTATTCGCTCGTGTCAGCGAACCCTAACACAGGGACATCAATGGAAAAATAAAGTGTGAGACCCAGAACAAACTAATATATACAGTATATGTATAGATCTCAAAAAGTAAGGCACA
The DNA here is from genome assembly GCA_033576555.1 of Oophaga sylvatica. NCBI lineage: Eukaryota > Metazoa > Chordata > Amphibia > Anura > Dendrobatidae > Oophaga > Oophaga sylvatica. The sequence continues at coordinate 160,338,376 of JARQOD010000009.1, forward strand.
TACAAAATATTGTTTGCTCTATGTGAATTTAAACAATTTTCCATATTTTTTTTGACTATTAAACACACTTTTAAACAAGAAAAAACTCTTGCTAAAAAGTATGTGCGTCTTATAGTCTGGAGGCAGCTTCCTGTGATGGAGGAGAACACAGCCACAGCATCCTTCCTGATAACAGAATGAACTACCCTCTCTTCTCCTGCCCACCACTGATCTTTGTGATTGATGCAGAGCAGGAGAGGAATCTGCAGGAGCTGAGCAGCTGAAGGGACCTTCAACCAGAATAACTCAAGGACTGCTTGGGTCATTTGACTGATCACATGACCTGAAAGGTCCTTGAGTTAATGGAGTATAAGGTCCTTCGATTGCTCAGCTCGTGCAGTCTCTATTCAGGTCCCTTCAGGAACTGCAAGAGAGGTGGTAATGCGTAAGGCCTCTTTCACACATCCGTTTTTTGACTTCAGGCGTGATCCGGCGTGTTGTTAAAAAAACGGATCCGGTACCGGATGGGTTTTTTTAGCATTGACTTTCATTAGCGCTGGATCGCACTTGATGTCGTTGCGTTGCATCCGTTTTTGTCCGGATCCGGCGGAAATGTACATTCCGGCGGCCGGACAAAACGGTGACTGCAACGTTTTTTTTTTTTCGGAGCTGCCTGATAGTGCCTGAAGCGGCGCATCAGGCGGCCGGAAACAATACAAGTCTATGGAACCGGTCCAGTCTTTTGTGCAATCCGTCAAAACACTGATCCGGTTTGTGGAAATCAGGGACTACTACTACTACTACTTCCGGACATGCGTACCTGCTTTTTCCGGGTTCAAAAGTTCAGGTCGGATCCAGCAAAAAAAATGATCCGTTGCATCAGTTTTTTCATTTCAGCGCCGGATCCGTCCCTTCAGGTATACGACGGATTATGCCTGGCACAAAAAAACTGATGTGTGAAAGAGGCCTTAGTGTACATGTCACAGAGCTGTGTGTGTAAATGTGCATGTAGCAGAGCTGTGTATTTGTGTGCAAATGTACATGTAGCAGGGGAGTGTGTGTAAATGTGCAAGTAGCAAGGGAGTGTGTTTGTACATGTGCCTGTAGCATAACTGTGTGGTGGAAATGTGGCGGATGCGTATTTATGCAGCATCAAACCTGCAGCGGCCAGCTGTTACAGCATAGTGGATGGGATTTATAGAAATCCAATATCCACTATGTGTGGAAAGCCGCCTGCGGATCACCTGCAGAGACGGACATGTGGCGAGTCTTTCAAGACCACTGCATGTCAATTTGAGCGTCTCCACAAGCAAAATTACATCAATAGAAATGTACTAAATCCGCACAGTTCAGTGAACACATGTGTATTTACCTGTGTTCAATAGACAGCAGCGCTTTGGACGCAGCGGCCATGCCATGCTAGTTCCGGATCATGGGCACCCGGCCTTACAGTTCCAGCAAAGTGGATTGGATTTATAGAAATCTCATGCACGCTGTGCTTCTTTTTAACTTTACGTACATTCAGCTGCGGTGCATTTTTCATATCCGCATCGTGTCAATTTCTTTTGCGAGTATACAGAGTTTTATGTGCGGATTTTCACCATTAATTTGCATTAGGCGTGGAAATTCCGCAGGTTAAAACTCACTTGTGTTTTTAGTTTGTTTGCTCAGCTGAGCATCAAAAACGCACGTAATTTTCACCTTGGTATATCAATATAGATTTGTCAAAGCCAAATAGCAAGTAGTTTAAAAAAAACAAAGTAACTTTATTCAAAGCATAACACACTAGCA
>JARQOD010000009.1:160340245-160667745 GCA_033576555.1 Oophaga sylvatica
TTTTCGCTACTCGATTTTGCATTAGTTATGTATGGAGTATCGCGGAACCCCACATGTTTTTTATTTTTTTTTGGGTGTCTAACAACCGCGAAACATGCAGGGTGGGGACTCGGGCATGTTACTCAACCACCCGTGATATTTGGTGCATACCCGAGCAAGTAGCGAGCACTTGCGCTCAACACTATTGATGACATATTCAATATAAAAACCTAATGTTATCAAAATGTGTCCTACCTGTGGGTTCAAAATGCGTACTATACCTCTGTGTAAAATCCTTGAGGGGTGTGGTTTCCAAAATGGGGTCACTTGTGGGGGGGGTTTCCACGGTTTAGGCACATCAGGGGGTCTCCAAACACCACATGGCGTCCAGCCAATTCTGCTTTGAAAAAGTCAAACTGCGCTCCTTCCCTTCTGAGCTCTGCCATGCACCCAAAGAGTGGTTTACCCCACATATTGGGTATCAGCGTACTCAGGACAAATTGCACAATAACTTTTGAGGTCTTGCTATCCTTGGGAAAATAAAAATGACTCCCACTAATTATGCCAGCAAATTTTATATTCAAAAAGTCAAATGGCGCTCCTTATCTTCTGAGCCCTGCCATGCGCCTAAATAGTTTTCCCAACATATGGGGTATCGGCGTACTCAGGAGAAATTGCACAACAATTTGGAGTCCATTTACTCCTATTACCTATTGAAAATAAAAAAGTTTGAGTCTAAAGTAATTTTTTTTGGGAAAAAAATTAAATGTTCATTTTTTCCTTCCACATTGCTTTGAAGCAAATGAAGGGTTAATAAACTTACTGAATTAGCTTCTGAGGGGTGCAGATTTTAGCATGGTGTCACTTTAGGGTCTTTTCTGTCATATAGACCCCTCCATGTCACTTGCAATATGATATGGTTCCTAAAAAAAAAGATTTTGCTGGAAAAATGAGAAATCGTGGTCAACTTTTAACCCTTCTAATTTCCTAAAAAAAAAGAAATTGTTCCCAAAATTGTGTAGATGTAAAGTAGACATGAGGGAAATATTATTTATTAACTTTTTTATGCAATGTGACTCTCTGATTTAAGGGTATAAGACTGAAAATTGCGTCATTTTTAAAATTTTCACCAAATTTCCATTTTTTTCATAAACGCAAGTCTTAACGAAGAAATTTTACCACTATCATAAAGTACAATATGTCATGGAAAACAGTCTCAGAATCAGTGGGTTATTCGGAAGCGTTCCAGAGTTATAACCTCATAAAATGACAGTGGTCAGAATTGTATAATTTTGCCTGATCATTAATGGGTTAAAATATAAGTCCGGCATTTTTGTATTCTACACTAAGGAGATGTTCCTGTTTTCTTCTGGTATGTCTCCTCATTTGTTAACATACTTTTTGTTAGTATGATCTGCTTTTTGAATTATAAAACTGAAATATCTCAGCAGTTAAGCTGAGGATAATGTACGACTGCTCCGTGGTCATGAGAACTAAAACATTAAATAATAGATCTGGGTCTCAATATTCATTAAATAGTAAAGTGTATCTTATTTTCTGGTAATGTCAGATCATATTATTATTATTATTATTTATTATTATAGCGCCATTTGTTCCATGGCGCTTTACATGTAAGGTGGGGTGTATATAATAAATACAAGTACAGTAATCTTAGACAATACAAGTTACGACTGGTACAGGATGAGAGAGAACCTGCCCACGAGGGCTCACAATCTACAAGGGATGGGTGAGGATACAGTAGGTGAGGGTAGAGCTGATCGTGCAGCGGTTTGGTGGATCGGTGGTTACTGCAGGTTGTAGGCTTGTCAGAAGAGGTAGGTCTTCAGGTTCTTTTTGAAGGTTTCCATGGTAGGCGAGAGTCTGATATGTTGTGGTAGAGCGTTCCAGAGTAGGGGGGGATGCGCAGGAGGAATCTTGTATGCGATTGTGGGAAGAGGAGATAAGAAGGGAGGAGAGGAGGAGATCCTGTGAGGATCGGAGGTTGCATGCAGGTAGGTACCGGGAGATAAGGTCACAGATGTATGGAGGACACAGGTTGTGGATGGCTTTGTATGTCATGATTAGGGTTTTGAACTGGAGTCTTTGTGTAATGGGGAGCCAGTGCAGGGATTGACAGAGGGGAGAGGCCGGGGAATAGCGGGGGGACAGGTGGATTCGTCGGGCAGCAGAGTTTAGAATAGATTGGAGGGGTGCAAGAGTGTTAGAGGGGAGGCCACAGAGCAGGAGGTTGCAGTAGTCGAGGCGGGAGATGATGAGGGCATGGACTAGGGTTTTTGCAGATTCTTGGTTGAGGAATGTACGGATCCGTGAGATATTTTTGAGCTGAAGTCGGCAGGAGGTGGAGAGGGCTTGGATATGTGGTTTAAAAGAGAGATCAGTGTCAAGGATAACCCCGAGGCAGCGAGCTTGTGGGACTGGAGAGAGTGGGCAGTCGTTTACATTAATTGATAGGTCCATTGGAGGGGTTGTGTGAGATGGGGGAAAGATGATGAATTCTGTTTTGTCCATATTAAGTTTTAGGAATCTAGCAGAGAAAAAGGATGAAATGGCGGACAGACATGTTGATACATTTTTAAGTTGTAGTTAAATGCATTCTTAATGTATTAAATGGTTTCATGTTTTGTTTGCTTTTTCCTCAGGTATAAACAGATTGACTATTTATATCTAAACGCTGGTATTATGCCCAATCCTCAGATAAACCATAAAGCCTTTGTAAAGGGTCTTTTTTCCAGGTAATGTAACTAAGTATTATTTTGCATTGCTTATATCATGCCCACATTTGCAGTAGTGCCCCAAGTCATTGAGACTGGTGTTTCGTACCCTAGTCTTAATGAGGGGAGTGCAGGAATGACATGGGTCAAATTCTTTAAGATATGCCTGTGACTTTATGAATTTGGAGCATTTTCCCAGTCACGTGCGCCTCGCCAGAAATGTTACTCCAGTTGGGAACGTTAGCGACATTTCTGGCTTAAGAATTGCCGCCATTTGATGAGAGGTCGCAGCAGCGCCCTTTCCCACCCTGGCTTCTCCATTTTTGTGGGGCTGCTTAAAACTTATGTGAAAGCGCCAAATGTCTCACATTTTTGATAATCTTCATGTTACGTAAACATTTTGTGACTATTCAGGCTATGTGCACACGTTGCGGATTCCTAGCGGTTTTGCTGCGTTTTTTCGCGGCGGAAACGCCGTGAAACCGCGGCAAAACCGCATGCACAATACAACTCATTATTACCTATGAGATTCCGCAATGCTGTGCACATGCTGCGGGTTTTTCCGCGGCGGAAGCGCATCGCGGGAGAATCCGCAGCATGCTCATTCTTTTTTGCGGAACCGCGGCGATTCCGCCGCCATAGGAATGCATTGAACCAATTACTTTCCGCATGTGGCTGTGCCCACCATGCACAAAGTAAGCGGTTCATGTGCGGATGGTACCCAGGGTCTGGAGGAGGGGAGACTCTCCTCCAGGCCCTGGGTACCATATCCCTGGTAAAACTAATTAAAAAAAAAATCGTGATACTCTGTTAAAAATGCTTAATTTTGTATATTTTTCAAGGACTTGTTACCAGATGCGATACTTTAAAGAAAACGTCACGTTTCTTATAAAAAAAAATGTAGTGGTTTATTGGACTGTTTACCAAAAAAAACATCATTACAGGAAACATAAAATGAGTGAAATAGTTACGTAGAGATTGTCCATAGCAAAGCTTATACACTTCTTTCCTTGGTGTCCTGAATGGCAAAATGACATTCTGGCCTTGTCAGCAGTGTCTCAGAGAAACAACACGTGGTTGCAGCTGTTCATTCATCATAGTCCTTGTCCCATCATCATAGTGTCAGAGTAAAGTGTCTGTGGAGAGAGCCAGAGCCCCCCCTTCATGTAGCCATTATATATACGTCCCTTAGATCACGTGGTCTCTGTATATGGAGATGCCACTTTACCATACAGAAATAGCATCTGTAATGTCAGCGATCATTAACGTGCTTGGTACAGAATTGAGTGTATAAAGAATAAATCCATAACCAATAATTAATATTTAACAATTCCCCCTTTTGAGGGTGACAGACATTAATTGGAACCCTCAAAGTAGAGAAGTTCATCTTTAGGATAATCAGATCTTCTTTCTTCTTTTTCTTCTTCTTTGGCAAAAATAATTTAATTTCTATAATAATAATAATAATAATATCAGATTTTTGTTATATGCACTCAATAACATAATTATGTGAATTCATGTTATGGTAAGCCGTGACCAATATTCATATAAAATATGTGTGTTATACTTTCCTAAACCTAAATCGAAGCGTCTCCGGTCCAGTCATCATCATCTGATGTCATCTGGTCTTCATGTTGACGTCTTGTTCTTGATTCTTTTAAAACACAGTCTTTATATGATAATTCCTTTGAAATAACATGTAGATATTGTGGAGACCGTGTGTCATGTGTCCATCAAAGTCCATAAATTTAAATGTTGATAAGAAAACAAAGTCCATTGATGAAATGAAGCTTTAAAATCTGAGCAGTGTCACCTTTAAAGACCTGGACTTACATTGGCTCGCCTTGGATATTTCTGGAATCCTCCATGCCATCCGCAATGGTCTTGGAACAGGTGTGACGTCTTTGGTCAGCAAAGCAAGGGTTAAAATGACTCTTCCTTGCTAAAGATATCACCATAACCAGTCCTTAGTCCTAATGCACAGGACTCATGTCAGGGTTGTAGTTTCCTGACAACTTATTGTTCACCAGCTTTCATTGAAGCTTCATAGGTGATAGGAAACCACTGGAACGTGATAAAAGCGTGATAACACAGTTCATATTAGCATCATAGGATCATCGTCCTCTGCCATTGTCTGTCAGTTTAGATACTGCGATCGTGGCTGTCAGTGGTGGATACTGCAGTTGTTGTCAGTGATGAAATGAATTGTAATTGACACAGTCTATTATTACTCAGACATCATATAGCCTTTTTACCTTCTGGAACTTTGGCTTTTTCTTCTTGCAACTTTTTAAATTTACTTGAATTTAGAAATATGAAAAGTCTTTATTAACGTAATTCCAATATCTTGCTTGAAGTCTTCATTCCCTATTCTATACCAAATCTGGTAATTTTCCTAACCTATAATATCACAGCGTACCATAGCAATCAATAATATCCATAGAATTATTATCAGAATAGTAATATGGAATTCATGTTTGTATGTGAAACAATCATAAATGATAATGCATTATTAACCATATTCTTCATGAGATAGAACATTTTTATGTCATTGGTGTAATTACCTTTTCAACCCATAGGTGTCAGTGTGTTTTTTTATGTAACAAGTGTTTCCATCTTTATTACTAAAACTTTATTAATGGAATATATTTATTAGACCAATAATAGATAAGAATGTATAGCCATGAACCAAAATGTGAATATGAGTGAATGAATGAATGAATGAATGAATTATTGTATTTACTCAGAATTAAAACATTTTCTTCTAATGAACCGATATCTTTACTATATTTAATGAAGCAATATTCTTGTACTAGACATTACTTTATTAAATATTGATGTTTCTTGATTGAGATAAAAATAAAAATTAAGAATCAAAAACAGAGATAAAGGAAGAATAAAAATTAAAAAATGAAAAATAAGAATAAAAACAAAAATAAGAATAAAAATAAAAATAAGGCCTTTATATGTTTATGACAAATGCTGAGTAGTTATGTTCTCAGTAACACATACCCTTAATATTTCCATTATCTGGATGATTTCATATTTGTCATGACCTTGTGTTACCAAAATATTCATATTATGCAACTTTGCATGTAATCCCCTTCTTAGTGTAAAGAAATGACTCATTATAACACTTAATGTTATTATCTATAGTAGTTATACCATTGTACCTTTCTATATTCTTTAAAATGTGTGAAGAAGAGGTATTGATGAAATGTGATGATGTATTCAGGATCAAAACACATTTCCCCCTTAATACCAAAAAATATTATTTTGTGAAATAATTGATTTATCAAAACCAAAATGAAAAAAAAATAATTGTTTTATAAATTATTTATGTAACTTCTGTCTTAGCTTTATACCATATATTTGTCTGAAGATGTGTACCATCTATGTAACCATTAAAAATAAAAATAACATTGAATATCATAAAATTATCCTTTGGGAAAAAGGAAAAAAAAATAATCTAAATGTAAATTTTCTTGATAAACCATTTTGATGTGTGATTCCACTTATCTACTATTAACTAAAAAAACAATAATTACTAAAGAAATATATATTGAGTAGATAATATTTCATTATGTATCTTAATATTCTAATAATTGAACTGATTTGTATTATTTCTCTTAAAAACAAGGTTTTTGGTTTTCTCTTAACATACCATGAATTGTGAAACCTCTCCTTTCATACGTCACACGTACATTTAGCTTATATTCACTCTTAGCAGCTGCTCATACACGCATCTATCATCTGTCACTCAGACTGTGACACGGATAAGTTCACACCACAAGTTCCTCATACAAAAAGGTAGGAATATTAACCCAAATAATTGTATCTTAATTATCAATGCGCATTGTAAACTACTAAATTTAATATTTTAATATTTCTTTGAATATTCCCCAAATACACATAACAAACTTTGTGAACCATACTATAGATAAAAGGACTCATAAAAAAATTTGGTTATGAGCTGTTTCTATATTTGGTGCAAGGTTTGCAACTGAAATTGAACCCTAGAACTTAAGAGGCCTAAAAAAAATTCTTTGACTTGCAAAGGCCGAGCTCACAGAGCTACAAGAGCTTTAAGTTGCAACCACTGAAATAGGGGTATATGGTAGCCTTATTATTAGAACAGTTTAAATGTCACATGTGTGACTGTCATGCAGTAAGAACATATTGCCATGCAAATAAATAACTTCAAAATGTTAGCAACACACAAAAACTAAATTTAGATTCAGTTAGTTATATATTATTTCCTTTTAAGTGTTAAATATATAAAAACATGCAGTTATTACAAATTCCTGTGTAAATAAAGGAATAAATCCATGTAAGAGAGGTTTTCCCGATTAAATCCTACTTTGAAGTGAAAATTCTAAGGAACAATAAGAGATAAGGTTAATATCATATTCATACAAAACAATTGCAATGTCTTATACAAATATATATATTGGCTTTAATGTAATTCTAAATATTACTGTAGTTTATTTTAATTATATCACTATAGATATAGATATACAGTTATACAATTTCTACTTATACAAATATAGTATATACTGTATGCTGTATGAATATATATATATATATATATATCTACAAAAGCTGTGAACTACAGAATTATATTTATAAAATAATTACAAATAACTGAATAATATATTGTATATTACTTTTACACAACATATAATTTCATTTTCAGTCAATTCCTAAACCAAATCTTATTTCTTTGTCAAAGATGTCCTGGAAAACTCTGTTAATCATTCCTTTTTTTAATGATTGTTTGAGCAGCTCCGATAATGAGCTGTAAACTGAAGACTTAGATAAGTCATTTTGAGTCATCACCTGTTCCTGTCTTTCAATGTCTGCCATTTGTCTCTTTACAGAGCCGTCTGAACTTTGAATTATTAACTCTTTCTGCAAAGCGGACTCTTGGATTTTTTTATAGGGCTTATAACTAATATGTAATTTCCTCCGTATGTCATAGATTTGATTCCGGGGATGACTCAGTTTAGGAGATTTTGACACTGGCTTTTGAAAAGATCTTACTCTGTTTGATTTATTTTCCTATCACGATTCTCATGTTTTGTAGCAAAATCAAGGAATTGCGCACATTCAAATAAAGTATCTTTTTGTGACGCAATAACACGAGATACAGAATTTAGGAATCCAAATTTGTCCACAAAATACTTTATCATTGATTGTGTTTTTACATTGGTAATGAGAGTTTTGTACAACCTTTCAAATATGGACATGAATGTAAAAGTACATTCTTTCCGACCAATCCTTAATTTTTGAAGAATCTCAATATCTGGACAATTTTCATTTAATGCACAGAAAATCAGAATTTTCAATCTGTCTTTATCATCTAGATCTCCATGTAAGTTATCACAAGTCAACTTCAATGTTAAGCGTCTGGAAAAGGTTGCAGGAAGCCACAATTTAAATAATTGATTTTTCTCGTCATTACTTAAATCAAGCTTGTCAATAAAGCTTTTGAAGATTTCAGAATTTCTGCATACATGGATTTTGTTATCATATGCAGGAATGATTTTGCATAATTTTAACAAATTTTTCCTAACTTTAATTTGGAGTTGGGCCTGTGAATTGTCTTCTATTTTTGGTGGCCATTGAACATCCGTCCCTCGTACGTCATCTGCATCAGTTCTGAAGTCTCCTCCTATGTTCCCTCCTACATCAGTTCTCAAGTCTCCTCCCATGTTCCCTCCTACATCAGTTCTCAAGTCTCCTCCCATGTTCCCTCCTACATCAGTTCTCAAGTCTCCTCCATGTTCCCTCCTACATCAGTTCTCAAGTCTCCTCCCATGTTTCCACCATCTTTTTTTACGTCATCAGAGACAAGGTCACCTTGAGTAGCCATTACAGACACATGTCCCACATGTTGCTCAATTTCCTCATTACAGTCAATTTCGGGAACATCACTAGTATCTTCTGACACTATTTCTACACAGTCATTTTTAGATTTCTCTAATACAAACTTGTGAAATACATGAACTAACTGTAATATGTTTTTTAATTTCTCTCTTTCCCTATTAAAGGACACCAGCTTAGATTCTAGCTTTAGATTTTCCATTTCACATTCTGCATATAAGCTGAGCCATAAAACTTCTAAATTTGACTGATCTACAGACATAAATTTCAGTCTACTTTGCTTAGAAAAAGAAGTAATAACATCCATATTTCTTACCTTAAAATATCTCAGCTTGTAGTTCCTTTCTTGGACAATGCTCTTGTCATCAGCACGTCTGATTCCTGTAGTCAACTCTTAGTCCTCATTCATAGGTTCTTTTCTTGATCCTGAAATATCGTAGTGTGATTTCTTTGACGACTTGCACATCTGACGTCTTTTGCTTCTATTCCTCCCTTTGCAAGTTTTCAAAAATTCACACTCTAAAAATCAAGTGTGACTGGCTGGCTCGCCAAAATGTTAAAAATGCTTAATTTTGTATATTTTTCAAGGACTTGTTACCAGATGCGATACTTTAAAGAAAACGTCACGTTTCTTATAAAAAAAAATGTAGTGGTTTATTGGACTGTTTACCAAAAAAAACATCATTACAGGAAACATAAAATGAGTGAAATAGTTACGTAGAGATTGTCCATAGCAAAGCTTATACACTTCTTTCCTTGGTGTCCTGAATGGCAAAATGACATTCTGGCCTTGTCAGCAGTGTCTCAGAGAAACAACACGTGGTTGCAGCTGTTCATTCATCATAGTCCTTGTCCCATCATCATAGTGTCAGAGTAAAGTGTCTGTGGAGAGAGCCAGAGCCCCCCTTCATGTAGCCATTATATATACGTCCCTTAGATCACGTGGTCTCTGTATATGGAGATGCCACTTTACCATACAGAAATAGCATCTGTAATGTCAGCGATCGTTAACGTGCTTGGTACAGAATTGAGTGTATAAAGAATAAATCCATAACCAATAATTAATATTTAACATACTCTCACCTTCCGGCGGCCCCAGCAGCTTTCCCGCCTCTCTGCGACGCTCCCGGCAAGTTCCGTTCCCAGGAGTGCATTGCGAGATCACCCAGATGACGTAGCGGTCTCGCGAGATGCTACGTCATCGGGATGATTGTCGCAAAGGACTCCTGGGAATGGAACTTGCCGGGAGCGTCGCTGAGAGGCGGGAAAGCTGCGGGGGCTGCCGGAAGGTGAGAGTATCATTATTTATTTTTTTTTTTTTTATTATTTTACATGAGATCTTTTTACTATTGATGCGACATAGGCTTCATCAATAGTAAAAAGTTGGTCACACGAGTCAAACACTTGTTTGACTCGTGTGACCTACCTGTCAGATCGCTTGTAAAACGCTAGCATTCTGCAAGCTAATTACGCTTGCAAAACGCTAGTTTTTAGCGGGAATGCGCATACCTATGATATGCGGATTTCCCGCGGCAGGGAGGTGCGGAATTGCCGCGGAAATTTCCATGGCAATTCCGCAACGTGTGCACATACCCTCAAAGTTTTTTACACCAGTTTTTTGGCATAAACATTTTATCAGCCCCTAAAATATATGTACTCATGTCAGTCTGTGTACACAGTAGGGCTCAAAGATTAATTTTCCTCATTTAGGCTATGTTCACACTACATTTTTTGAGGAGTTTTTGGAGAAGCGCTGTAAATCCTCTTCAAACACTTGGAGTTTTGCTCAGTTTCCACTCCAAAGACTTAGCTAAAAGACTCAATGCCCGAATCTTGAACGCTTTTATGCTAGAATTATTTTAAATGTCACACATTTTGGCTCCACTAAAATTTTTGCTCAGCTCCTATAATGTGGACAGAGCTGGAGTGAGACAGGGGCGGTGTTCGCTACACCACAAATCTTACTCCAGCACGGACTGGAGTAAGACTTGTGGCGAGGAACACAGAGGCACACACCACTCATCAGACTCTCTTGATTTATTAAGGCGTGTGCCCCTTAATAAATCGGGAGCCTCACAGTCCACTACACCCCTCATCAAGTCCAACATGATCATCACTGGTCCTGATGAATTGGGCCATCTGTGTACACATGGCCTGTGTCCTAGAATAAATGACTACCCATCTGTATGCTTCTAGAGTGCTACACACACAGGGAGGACATGTAAACTCTGTAACATTAATGCTGCAATAGCACTTTACAAATAAGTACTGGGATGTGGTGTTTTGTATTTTTTTAATTTTATGGATCGCTTCCTGTTTATCTGTATTGTGTGGCAGCAACCGGTGTCATATGCGAGGGTCGCTAGGTATCCCCCAGGATGAGGACGGAGTCCTATTAGATCCGCTGGAGTGTCTTGTGTTCACAGCAGGACGCCTGTGAGTCACAAGGCAGAGATAAAATTGAACATGGACCTGGTTAGGTTATTTGGCCAAGGCATTATTCAGTAAAAACCGGCATGGGCTTTTATTTTTGGAGCGATCTACAGGATGGTAGTGGGGCGGGTCGCTCCACTCCAGGGCCGGGTCTTACATGTGGCCATTGCCACAGATTCCTGTTTAAACCCTGTAGCATGGGGTTTTGGGTGTCAGTGTGGAGTTGGCAGTAAGCAGTGCAGTCTGCTCTACAAAAGCTCAGGCTGTGTGAGGGAACACAGAGCCCAGCAGAGCAAGCTCCTGACACCCCGTAGTATCATACAGTGGTCCAGTCACCCTCGGCAACTGGATGCATTTACGGACTGTCTTGTTTCCCGGCTGCGATCCGGAGGATACCGGTGTGTTTTGTTTGTAAGTTTGGACATTAAAACTACGTTTTACTTTGAACTTTCCTGGGTCACTGCCTCTTCACTGCACAGCGTGGACACCGCATTGGTTGGAGAATGTGGGCAGTGTGAATTGAGGCATACCCTAACGCCAGCTGCAGGTCTGTCATTAGGCCTGCCACGTTGCAACCCGGGCCTGCGGACAAAATTGAGGAGATCCTAAGGCAGCTGGTCCTCACACAACAGCAACAAACCAATAAACTGTTGCTGCAGCAAATTTCAGCCATGTGTGAGGCGCCGCCAGTACCGACTCCAGAACGTCAAGAGACAAGGTGCTCTCCGCTTTGAGGAAACTGAGTACGGAGGATAATGTGGAAGCTGTCCTCACTGTTTATGACCACATGGCAGAGAGGGAGAACCTGCCAACGTCACTGTGGGCCTAAGTGATGGCTTCGTTCCTGAGGGGTGACACGCAAAAGGCCTACTTGGACCTCAGTCGGGAGGATGCCCTGGACTACGCCAAGCTAAAAGAGATCCTTGCCCGACTGGTGGTTAATACCTATGTGAGATTCCAACGGGTGTTTTCATGGACTTTTGTGGAAGTCCACCCTGCTCGGTCATAGGTTTATGACTTGCTGCAGCTTGTAAAAAAGTGGCTCCAACCTGAGACTTTCACCCCACTTCAGATAGTAGAGAGGGTGGTGGTCGACCGGCTGGTGAGGGCCCTGCCAGCAGCCATGCAGCGTTGGGTGGGACAAGGAGACCCGGGCACTCTGGACCAGGTGGTAGGACTTATTGAGCGATATAGAGGCACTCGGGACTTCATCCAGGACACTGCTCCGCTCAGGCTGTCATGTCAGGCTCCGTCAGCTCATGAGCCTGAGAAAAGTCCACGACCTGCCACTGGGGCCCAACCGGATCGAGCCCGTATTGAAGGGGTGACCCGAAAGGAGAGTGACAATAGACCTGTATCCCCTAAATTGTCCCCTAGGTTCCCTCGTGGTGCAGCTATTAAGTGTTGACGGTGCCAAGGCCCCGGACATGTGGCTGCCAACTGCCCCCTGACAGCTGAACCTATGGACTGCGGTTATACCCGCTGTGTGACTATGTACATCTGCACCGCCTCTACAGGCCCTACTGGTACGAACTTCAGCTGTGCCAAATACTCGTTAATGGGTACCAGATGGACGCTCTCTTAGACTCGGGGAGCTTGGTGACTTTGGTACACGGGTCCCTGGCTGCTAGGGACAATCATAATGGACAGAAGGTGGGGGTGATGTGCATACATGTGGACCTCTGAGAGTATTCAACCGCGGAGGTTACGTTTTACACCTCTTTGGAGAAATAAAACATGTGGTGGGGGTGGTAAAGACTCTTCCATATGGGGCTATATTAAAGAGAGACTTGTCCCTGTTTTGGTCCCTGTGGAAACCAGGGACAATCCTCTCACGGTAAAGGTTGTGCCAGGCATAGTACACGACGATATTGAAATACCTGCCATAGGGGTCACCAACCTAGGGACAGAGTGTAATCCCGGTAGGTTCCCCCTAGAGGTATTGGCAGGGGAGGATAAAAAGGTTGTGGCGGGTGCAGAACCAGAAAATGTTGGGATGCCTGCCATAGAGGTCACCAATCTAGGGATAGAGTGTAACCCCAATAGGTGTCCCTTATAGGTATTGGCAAGAGAGGTCAAGGAGACCCCACCGATTCCTGAGCTGGAGGTGAGTTCGGGACAGCTCAGCTCCAGGATCCCACTTAGACCCGGGCACGGGAAAGAGTAACCGAGGTAAATGGGGTGGTTCAGCAACGGGTGCGGAGACGGAGTTCCCACGAATGGTGATCAACCAGGAGTTACTATACAGGGTTGATAAAATCCGGGGTGAGGTGGTAGAACAACTGGTAGTGCCCCAGTCCAACCGTCGGGCGGTGCTCGACATGGTTCACACTCACATGCTGTGAGGGCATTTGGGTGCCAAAAACATGCAGGAGCGCATACTGTGTCATGGAAATATATATGTATTCCATATATTCAAAGTATATTCACATATATGTATTCACAGTTCACAGTTAGATAGATCTCACTTGCTAAAAAAACCTTGTGCTCACATATTTCTAGGCCAGATATAATCAGTCGTTTTAAAGAAATCTGGCCTTCATAAGAGGCCTTCGTAAAGGAACAAATGCATGAAGTACAAAAAGTCCTATTAGATATCTGTTGTTTACATTATAGTTATGCAAGGCAACTAGGTCACAAGAATATAAACAATAATTCTGCAACTTCAGCTCTTTTAATCATGATTATCATAATTATCATATTTACACTAGAACAGCCAATAATCTAGCAGCTTTTAATTGTATGTTAATTGACTAACCAGCCCCTTTTTGAAAACGTATAAAACCTTGAATGAATAATAAATGTATGTCTTTGACGAACTGTTATACTGACACTTTCGTGTGGACAGTCCTCATTTCGTTCTGAGCGCTCAAAAAGACATTATATAGAGATTTGGACATGGCAAGCAGCAAACACAGGATATTTTTATCCTAATTAAATTTCCATATCAACTGCAGCGGTTTTTCTGGCCAGGTGTCTATGCTGAGGTTCAAAGGTACTGCGATACGTGTCCGGATTGCAAACTGACCTCACCCACCGCGAACTACCGGAGTCCATTGGTGTCTCTGCCCATTATAGAGGTACCTTACGAGCAAATTGCAATGGATCTGGTAGGGCCAATAGCGAAATCCGCACGGGGTCACCAACACATATTGATAGTCGTAGACTACGCCATCCAGTACCCGGAGGCGATACCACTCTGCCACACCTTGGCTAAACTAATAGCCCGGGAACTATTTGTCATGTTTTGTCGCCTTGGGCTACCCAAGGAGATCCTTCCAGATCAGGGAACTCCTTATGTGTCTAAGGTGACCAGGGAGCTATGTACGCTGCTCCAGATTAAACAGCTACGGATGCCGGTGTACCATCCACAAACCAATGGGTTGGTGGAAAGGTTTAATAAGACCCTCAAAGCCATGCTTAAAAAGGTGGTCGCCAAGGATGGGAGGGATTGAGACATTTTACTGCCCTATCTAATGTTCGCCATCTGGGAGGTACTGCAGGCGTCCCAGTGTTCTTCCCGTTTAAGCTTTTGTATGGCAGGCACCCGAGGGGACTGCTGGATGTCACCAAGGAGACATGGGAACATGAGCCCACTCCACATAAGAGTGTCATCGAGCATGTGGCAAGTATGCAGGATCGGATTTCGGCCGTGCGGCCCATAGTAAAGGAGTATATGTTGGATGCCCAGGTCGTTCAGAGCCGCTTGTTTAACCCCTTTCTGCCATCTCACGTACTATTCCGTCCATGTTCCCTGGGACTTAATTCCCAAGGACGGAATAGTACATCATGTGATTAGCTGCGCTCCTGGGGGGAGCGCAGCTGATCGCGGCCGGGTGTCAGCTGATTATCACAGCTGACACCCGGCACTATGTGCCAGGAGCTGGGGGGAGCGCAGCTGATCGCTGCCGGGTGTCAGCTGATTATCACAGCAGACACCCAGCACTATGTGCCAGGAGCATTCACGGACCACTCCCTGCACATTAACCCACAGCACACTGCGATCAAACATGATCGCAGTATTCCGGCGGTATAGGGAAGCATCGCTCAGGGAGGGGGTTCCCTGCATGCTTTCCTGAGACCCTCAGAATAGCGTGATGAGATTGCGCTGTTCCGAGGGCCTCATCCCTGCTGGACCCCGGATCCAAGATAGCCACGGGTGTTGTGAGCGCTCTGGATTGGACTTCGGAGCTTGTGCTCCTTCTGGTGGCTGCTGATAGTAATGAAGTGGCTTTGGCTGGCAGAGGTTCATCAGCTGTGAGCGATAATTGGCAATCTGGTGTTGATGACTGGGGAGATTTAAGGGAGTAACCTTTCCATCGCTGGTGATTAGTTGTTCTTCCTGGTCCCATTTGGAAGTCAGCTTGCTTCCTGCTTTCTCCTGCAACCTTCAGATAAGTTATTTGCTGCTTGTTTCTGTGGCTTTTTGTTTTTCCTTTTCTTTTTCTGCCCTTCTGGAGTGACGTCAGCCCGGTTCCCCGGCTGGGGCCTTCGCTGGTCTCTGTTTCTCATTTACCACTGTTTGTGTTCAGTCCCTGTTATTTCAGTATCTGCTGGCTAGCTACTTGTTCACACCAGAGTTTTGATCTAGCGGGGGAGAGATTGTGTGATCTCAGTATTTTTTGGAAATCAGAAGTGTTGGAATTTTTCTTAGGGTTTTGCCAGATTGCAGACAGTAATCTTTCCTGTCCTATTCTATCTAGACAGTTTTAGGCCCCAGCGTTTGCTTGTTCTATTTTCTGCCTGTGTTCATATTTCATCTTGTCTAACCTCCTAAATATATGTGGGGGCTTCCTGTTCCTTTGGGGCGCTACTCCGGGGCAGTTAGCTTTCCCCTTTCTGTCTTTAGGCTTAGTTAACTCTGCGGCCTTGCCGAGGCGTTTAGGTCATTGTAGGTACGTCCCACGGCTATCTCTAGTTGTGCGGTTAGTTTAGTGGTCTGCAATCCGCTAGTTACCAACCTCTCTGGGTGTTTGGCTGCCTTGGCTATTTTGGCAACTGTCCTCCTCGGCTACCAAATCATAATACGCAGGGTCCTTCTCGGTCCTGCAGGGAGGCTGCTTCCTCAGTGCCTGCTGAGAGCAGGCGCTGAGAAAGCCTCCAGAAGTGCCTGTCAGATCGCCGATCTGACACAGTGCTGTGAAGTGTCCCACCCTAAGACAAAGTAAAAAAAGGTAAAAAAATAAAAATAACGTGTAAAAAAATAATAAAAATAAAAAAAATCATATTTAACCCCTTCACTCCCAAGGGTGGTTTGCACGTTAATGACCGGGCCAATTTTTACAATTCTGACCACTGTCTCTTTATGAGGTTATAACTCTGGAACGCTTCAACGGATCTTCGCGATTTTGAGATTGTTTTCTCGTGACATATTGTACTTCATGTTAGTGGTAAAATTTCTTCGATATAACTTGCGTTTATTTTTGAAAAAAGCGCAAATATGGCGAAAATTTTTAAAATTTTGCAATTTTCAAACTTTGAAATTTTATTCCCTTAAAACAGAGAAATTTGTCACACAAAGTAGTTAATAAATAACATTTCCCACATGTCTACTTTACATCAGCATTTTGTTAGGAAATTATAAGGGTTAAAAGTTGACCAGCGATTTCTCATTGTTACAACAAAATTTACAAAGCCATTTTTTTTAAGGACCACCTCATATTTGAAGTCACTTTGAGGGGTCTGTATAGCAGAAAATACCCAAAAGTGACACCATTCTAAAAACTACACCCTCAAGGTACTCAAAACCATATTCAAGAATTTTATTAACCCTTCAGGTGCTTCACAGGAGCTGAAGCAACGTGGAAGGAAAAAATGAATATTTAACTTTTTAGCCACAAAAATGATCTTTTACAAACTTTTTTTTATTTTCACAAGGGTAAAAGGAGAAAATGGACAGATAAAGTTGTTGTGCAATTTCTCCTGAGTACGCCAATACCCCATATATGGGGAGGAAACCACTGTTTGGGCACACGGCAGAGCTCGTAAGGGAAGGAGCGCCGTTTGACTTTTTCAAACTAAAATTGGCTGGAATTGAGATTGGACGCCATGTCACGTTTGGAGAGCCCTGATGCGCCTAAACAGTGGAAACCCCCACAAGTGACACCATTTTGGAAACTAGACCCCCTAAGGAACTTATCTAGATCTGTTGCGAGCACTTTGAACCCCCAAGTGCTTCACACAAGTTTATAATGCCTGGGTGTGAAAAAAAAAAAAATTTCCACAAAAATTATTTTTTAGTCCCAAATTTTTGATTTTTCCCAAGGAAATTGGACCCCAAAAGTTGTTGTCCAATTTGTCCTGAGTACGCTAATACCCCATATGTGGGGGGGGGGAACTGTTCGGGCGCGGCAGGGCTTGGAAAGAAAGTAGTAACGTTTTGGAATGCAGACATTGATGGGGGTCATGTTCCATTTGCAGTACACCAGATGAGCCTAAACAGTGGAAACCCCCCACAAGTGACCCCATTTTGGAATCTAGACCCCTAAGGAACTTATCTAGATCTTTGGTGAGCACTTTGAACCCCCAAGTGCTTCACACAAGTTTATAATGCCCGGGCATGAAAATAAAAAATCCTATTTTTTTCCCACAAAAAATATCTTTTAGTCACTAATTTTTTATTTTCCCAAGGGTAACAGGAGAAATTGGACCACAAAAGTTGTCCAATTTGTCCTGAGTACGCTGATACCCCATATGTGGGGGGGAACCACAGTTTGTGCGCACGGCAGAGCTCGGAATGGAAGGAGAAACATTTGACTTTTTCCAACCAAAATTGGCTGGAATTGAGATTGGACGCCATGTTGCATTTGGAGAGCCCCTGATGTGCCTAAACAGTGGAAACCCCCCACAAGTGACCCCATTTGGGAAACTAGACCCCTAAGGGACTTATCTAGATCTTTGGTGAGCAATTTGAACCCCAAGTGCTTCACACAAGTTTCTAGCGTAAAATTAAAAAATCATATTTTTTCCACAAAAATGATCTTTTCACCCCAATTTTTATTTTCCCAAGAGTAACAAGACTCCAAAAGTTATTGTGCAATTTGTCCTGAGTACACTGATACCCCATATGTGGGGGTAAACCACTGTTTTGGTGCATGGCAAAGTTTGGAAGTGAAGGAGCGCCGTTTGACTTTTTCAACGCTGGATGCCATGTCGTGTTTGGAGAGCTCCTGATCTGCCTAAACAGTGGAAACCCCCGACAAATGACACCATTTTGGAAACTAGACCCCTCAAGGAACTTATCTAGATGTGTGGTGAGCACTTTGAACCCCAAAGTGCTTCACAGAAGTTTATAACGTACAGCCGTAAAAACAAAAAAATCATTTTTTTTTTTTTTTTACAAAAATGATATTTTCGCCCCCAGTTTTTTTATTTTCCCAAGGGTAACCGAAGAAATAGGATAAATTGCACAATAACTCTTGGGGTCCAGAGTACACTGATACCCCATATGTGGGGGTAAACTACTGTTTGGGCGCATGGCAGAGCTCAGAAGTGAAGGAGCACCGTTTGACTTTTTCAACGCAGAATTGGCTGGAATTGAGATCAGACGCCATGTCACATTTGGAGAGCCCCTGATGTGCCTAAACAGCGGAAACCCCCCAATTCTAACTCCAACCCTACCCCAACACACTCCTAGTCCCAACCCTAACCACAACCCTAACCCCAACACACCCCTAACCCTAGTCCCAACCCTAACCACAAACCTAACCCTAACACACCCCTAACCCTAATCCCAACCCTAACCCTAATCCTAACGTTAGCGCCAACCCTAACCCTAACTTTATCCGCAACCCTAACCCTAATGGGAAAATGGAAATAAATACATTTTTTTAATTTTATTATTTTTCCCTAACTAAGAGGGTGATAAAGGGGGTTTGATTTACTATTTATAGCGGGTTTTTATGATTGGCAGCTGTCATGCTAAAAGACGCTTTTTATTGCAAAAAATAGTTTTTGCATCACCACATTTTGAAAGCTATAATTTTTGTATATTTTGGCCCACAGAGTCATGTGAGGTCTTATTTTTTGCAGGACGAGTTGACGTTTTTATTGGTACCATTTTTGAGCACGTGACATTTCTTTATCGCTTTTTATTTGATTTTTGGGATGTTAGAATGAACAAAAATCAGCAATTCATGAATTTCTTTTGGGGGAGGCGTTTATATCGTTCTGCGTGTGGTAAAATTGATAAAGCAGTTTTATTCTTCGGGTCAGTACGATTACGGCGATACCTCATTTATATCATTTTTTATGTTTTGGTGCTTTTATAGAATAAAAACAATTTTCTATGAAAAATTATTTTTGCATCGCTTTATTCTGCGAGCTATAACTTTTTTTTATTTTTTCGCTGATGATGCTATATGGCAGTTCGTTTTTTGCGGGACAAGATGTCGTTTTCAGCGGTACCATGTTTATTTATATCGGTCTTTTTGATCGCATGTTATTCCACTTTTTGTTTGGCGGTATGATGTTAAAGCATTGATTTTTTGCTTTGTTTTTTTCTTTTTTTAAGGGGTTCAATAAAGGGTTAACTAGTGGGACAGTTTTATAGGGGTGGTCATTACGGACGCGGCAATACCAAATATGTGTACTTTTATTGTTTTGTTTTTTTTATTTACAGGAAAAATGAATTTTTTGGGGAATAATTTTTTTTTTTCTTTATTTTGGAATTTTTTTTTAAAACATGTTTCCTTTTATTTTTTTCACTTTTTTACTTTGTCCCAGGGTGGGACATCTCTGTAAAATGTCACATCGCTGGTGTGACAGTGTGCACAGCACTCTGTCACACCAGCGATCGCTCTGGCACTGCTGCAGGCTTCTCAGTGCCTGCTCTCAGCAGGCACTGAGGAAGCCGGCTCCCTGCAGGACCCGGCGGCCATCTTGGATCCGGGTCCTTGGAGGGAGGAAGGCCTCAGAACAGCGCGATCACATCGCGCTGTTCTGAGGGTCTCGGGAGCGTGCAGGGAGCCCCCTCCCTGCGCCATGCTCCCCTGTGCTCCTGGTACACTGCGATCATGTTTGATCGCGGTGTGCCAGGGGTTAATGTGCCGGGAGCGATCCGTGACCGCTCCTGACACACAGTCCCGGGTGTCAGCTGTGATAATCAGCTGACACCCGGCGGCGATTAGCTGCGCTCCCCTCGGGAGCGCAGCTGATCGCCCTGGACGTACTATTCCGTCCATGGGAATGAGGTCCAGGGTCACATGGACGGAATATTACGTCCGATGGAATAAAGGGGTTAAAGGAAAAATTAATATTCCTCAATAAATTCATTTCTTTATGTAAATAAAAAAAAACAATAAAAGTACACATATTTAGTATCGCCGCGTCCGTAACGACTCGCCCTATAATATTGTCCCACTAGTTAATCCCTTTAGTGAACCCCTTAAAAAAACTGCTTTATCATCATACTGCCAAACAAAAACTGGAATAACACGTGATCAAAAAGACGGATATAAATAAACATGGTACCGCTGAACACGTCATCTTGTCCCGCAGAAAAAGAACCACTATACAGCATCATCAGCGAAAAAATAAAAGTTATAGCTCGCAGAATAAAGCGATGCAAAAATAATTATTTTTTATATAGAATTGTTTTATTGTATAAAAGCGCTGTAATCGTACTAACCCAAAGAATAAAACTGCTTTATCAATTTTACCACACACGGAACGGTATAAATGCCCCCCCCAAAAGAAATTCATGAATTGCTGGTTTTTGTTCATTCTACCTCCCAAAAATCGTAATAAAAAGCGATCCAAAATTGTCATGTACCCGAAAATGGTACAAATAAAAACGTCAACTCGCACCGCAAAAAATAAGACCTCACATGACTTTGTGGGCCAAAATAAGAAAAAATTATAGCTCTCAAAATATGGTAATGCAAAAACTATTTTTTGCAATAAAAAGCGTCTTTTAGCGTGTCACAGCTGCCAAACATAAAAACCCGCTATAAATAGTAAATCAAACCCCCCTTTTATCACCCCCTTAGTTAGGGAAAATAATAAAATTTAAAAAAAAATGTATTTATTTCCATTTTCCCATTAGGGTTAGAGTTGGGGCTTAAAGTTAGGGTTGGGGCTAAAGTTAGGATTAGGGTTGGGGTTGGGATTAGGTTTGTGGTTAGGGTTAGGTTTGTGGTTATGGTTATGGTTGGTATTAGGGTTAGGTGCGTGTTGGGGTTAAGGTTGGAGTTAGAATTGGGGGGGGTTCCACTGTTTAGGCACATCAGGGGCTCTCCAAACGTGACATGGCGTCTGATCTCAATTCCAGCCCATTCTGTGTTGAAAAAGTCAAACGGTGCTCCTTCCCTTCTGAGCTCTGCTATGCGCCCAAAAAGTAGTTTACCCCCACATATGGGGTATCTGCATTCTCAGGACAAATTGCACAATAACTCTTGGGGTACGATTTCTTCTGTTACACTTATGAATTTTAAAAAGATTGGGGGCGAAAATATCATTTTTTTTCGAAAAAAAAAAATATATTTTTTATTTTTATGGCTCTACATTATAAACTTCTGTGAAGCACTTGGGGGTTCAAAGTTCCCACCACACATCTAGATTAGGTCCTTTTGGGGTCTAGTTTCCAAATTGGGGTCACTTGTGGGGGGTTTCCACTGTTTAGGCACATCAGGGGCTCTCCAAACGCGACATGACGCCCGCAGACTATTCCATCAAAGTCTGCAATGCAAAATGTCACTACTACCCTTCCGAGCCCCGACGTGTGCCGATACAGTAGTTTACCCCCACATATGGGGTATCAGCATATTCAAGACAAATTGAACAACAAATTTTGGTGTCCAATTTCTCCTTTTACCCTTGGGAAAATAAAAAAACTGGGGACTAAAAGATTATGTTTGTGGAAAAAAATGATTGTTTTATTTACACGCCCGGGCGTTATAAACTTCTGTGAAGCACTTGGGGGTTCAAAGTGCTCACCACATATCTAGATAAGTTCCTTTGGGGGTCTACTTTCCAAAATGGGGTCACTTGTGGGGGGTTTCCACTGTTTAGGCACATCAGGGGATCTCCAAACGCAACATGACACCCACAGACCAATCCATCAAAGTCTGCATTACAAAACGTCACTACTTCTATTCCGAGCCCCGACGTGCCCACACAGTAGTTTTCTCCCACATATGGGGTATCAGCGTACTCAGGAAAAATTGGAAACAACTTTTGGGGTCCAATGTCTCCAGTTACCCTTGGGAAGATAAAAAAATGGTGACTAAAATATCATTTTTGTGGGAAAAAAATAGGAATTTTTATTTTCATGCCCGGGCATTATAACATTATAATCTTGTGTGAAGCACTTGGGGATTCAAAGTGCTCACAACAGATCTAGATAAGTTCCTTAGCATGTCTAGTTTCCAAAATGGTGTCACTTGTGGGGGTTTCCACTGTTTAGGCACATCAGGGGCTCTCGAAACGCGACATGGCGTCCAATATCAATTCCAGCCAATTTTGGTTTGAAAAAGTCAAACGGCGCTCCTTCCATTCCGAGCCCTGCCGTGCGCCCAGACGGTGGTTTTCCCTTACATATGGGTTATCGGCCTACTCAAGAGAAATTGTACAACAAATTTTTCTGTCCATTTTCTACTTTTACCCTTGTTAAAATAAAAAAATTGTTAGTAAAAGATCATTTTTGTGACTAAAAATTTAAATGTTCATTTTTTCCTTCCAAGTTGCTTCAGCTCCTTTGAAGCACCTGAAGGGTTTATAAACTTCTTGAATTTGGTTTTGAGAACCTTGAGGGGTGAAGTTTTTAGAATGGTGTCACCTTTGGGTATTTTCTGCCATATTGACCCATCAAAGTGACTTCAAATGTGAGGTGGTCCCTAAAAAAAATGGTTTTGTGCAATTTGTTGTAAAAATGAGAAATCGCTGGTCAAATTTTAACCCTTATAACTTCCTAACAAAAAAAAAATTTTGTTCCAAAATTGTACTGATGTAAATTAGACATGTGGGAAATGTTATATAGTACCTATTTTGTGTGACATATCTCTCTGATTTAAGGGAATAAAAATTTTAAGTTTGAAAATTGCAAAATTTTAAAAAATTTTCACCATATTTCCATTTTCTTCATAAATAAACGCAAGCTATATCGAAGAAATTTTATCACTATCATGAAGTACAATATGTCACAAGAAAACATTTTCAGAATCGCGAAGATCCGTTGAAGCTTTCCAAGAGTTATAACCTCATAAAGAGACAGTGGTCAGAATTGTAAAAATTGCCATTGTCATTAACGTGCAAACCACCCTTGGGGTTAAGGGGTTAATAAAAGGCCCACAATCAGGACCTTTAAAGAAGGGGATCGCGTGTGGCAGGGGCCCTTTGAGACATGGGGTAAGGTGGGAAAAGTGAATTATAGGGTGTACCAACCCGGGAAAAGGAAACCTGAGCAGTTGTATCATGTGAACCTGCTAAAGGCCTGGAAGGACCGGGAATATTTGGTCACGGAGGTGACTCTGGTCATACCAATAGGGGTCTCTCTGGCACGGGCCAAAGACATAGCAGGGAGGCAGGTTAAGATAAATGATGCTCTCACCAAACAGCAGCAGCGGGAGGCTCAGGCCCTTGTGCAGAAGAATACGGACGTATTCTCAGAGCTGCCGGGGTGAACCTCGGTGAAACAACATGACATTGTCACCGAGCCTCAGGTAAGGGTATGGATGAAACCGTACCGAGTGTCAGAAGCCAGAAGGCAAGCCATCAAGGCCGAGGTGAAGCAAATGCTCCAGTTGGGAGTCATTGAGGAGTCCCAAAGTGATTGGGTAAGCCCCATTGTCCTAATCCCCAAACCAGACTGGTCATTACGCTTCTGTAATGACTTCAGGAGGTAAAATGAAGTGTCAAAATTTGACCTCTGTCTCATGCCACAGGTGGACGAGCTAATTGAGAGACTGGGGTAGGCCCAGTACTTCAGCATGCTGGATCTCACAAAAGGTTACAGGCAGGTCCCCTTAACAGAGTCAGCAAAAGAAAAGACCGCTTTTATAACACCAGAGGGTCTCTATCAATATGTCTTCTTGCCTTTTGGGTTACATGGGGCTCCGGCCACGTTCCAGAGGCTGATGGACATTGTGTTAGCGCCTCATCGGGATTACGCGTCAGACTATTTGGACGACATAGTTATCTTTAGTACCGACTGGGATACCCATCTGTTCTAGGCACAAGCAGTGCTGGAGTCTCTCAGAATCTCGAGGTTAACAGCAAACCCAAAGAAATGCGCAATAGGACTCACGGAGGCCCGGTACTTAGGTTACTTGATCGGCCGCGGGGTTATCAAGCCCCAGGTAAACAAGGTTGAGGCCATTCAAAACTGGCCCAAGCCTTTAATTATTAAACAGGTGAGGGCATTCTTTGGTATCATTGGGTACTAACACCAGTTTATACCCAATTTTGCTGGGAAATCAGCACACGTAATGGACCTGTTAAAAGGGAAGAAGACGGTGATGGTCCAGTGGAATCCTCAAGCGGAGGAAGCATTCCAGTCCCTGAAGTTGGCGTTGTGTGGACAGCCGGTCCTCCTCATCCCTGACTTCAAGTAAACCTTTATTGTTCAAACCGATGCCTCAGAGGTAGGCCTAGGAGCGGTGCTGTCACAAGAGGTGAACGGGGATGAGCATCCAGTCACCTACTTGAGCAGGAAACTGACCCCGGCAGAGAACAATTATAGCGTGGAGAAGGTGTGCTTGGCGTTTAAACGGGCCTTGGAGTCCCTACACTACTATTTGCTCGGGCGTCAGTTTCATTTGGTAACTGACCATTCACCTCTCATCTGGATGACAATCGCAAGAGAGAGGAATGTGCGAGTCACCTGATGGTTCCTGTCCCTTCAAAAGTTCAGTTTCTCAGTGGAACATCGGGCTGAGAAATCGCAGGGAAATGCGAATGCCCTGTCACGGGCCCTCTGTATGGTGACAAATGTTGAACCCCACAAGTTTGAACAGAGGAGGGGGTATGTGAGGCAGTGACCTGTGTCATATGTGAGGGTCGCTATGTATCCCCCAGGATGAGGCGGAGTCCTATTAGACCCGCTGGAGTGCCTTGTGTTCACAGCAAGACGCCTGTGAGTCACAAGGCAGGGCCAGGTCTTTGAAGTGGCCATGGCCACGGATTCCTGTTTAAACCCTGTAGTATGGGGTTTTGGGTGTCAGTGTGGAGTTGGCAGTAAGCAGTGCAGTTGGCTCAGGCTGTGTGAGGGAACACAGAGCCCAGCAGAGCAAACTCCTGCCACCCCGCAGTGTCATACAGTGGTCAAGTCACCCTCGGCAACTGGACGCATTTACGGACTGTCTTGTTTCCCGGTTGTGATCTGGAGGATACTGGTGTGTTTTGTTTGTAAGTTTGGACATTAAAACCATGTTTGACTTTGAACTTTCCTGGGTCACTGCCCCTTCACTGCACAGCGTGGACACCTCTGCATCACAGTAGATATAAAGCTGAGTGTATGTATTTGTGTGTATGTATCAAGCCCCGCCCACTCCGCATAGCCACACTCACGCCATACGCAAAGCCCCGTCCACATGGCCCATGTTGTTGGCACACAAGGGCGGAGACACATTCACCTCGAAAGCCACCATGTAAAACGTCCCAGCCACTGCGAGCTACAATCAGGGCAGCATCCACCTTCAGAGTATCAGTTCGCGGTTGGCACAGGCCACATCTAGCTTCATCGTGTCTAGAATGGAGTTGCTCATGTGAGGCATGACGTCAAGGGAAATTGAGGAGCCTCATGGATTACACCGCTGTGCTCATAACTGGAAGTTGCTGTGTGGTGCTGCAGAAGAAGCAGGCTGTGTATACGATACGCTTTATTTCAATTCGTGCAATTTCTCTCGGGATCTGCCCGGGCAGCGCCAGGCTTTCCAGCTAGTAATTAATAACGATAATGTGTGCAAACTGTAAAGCGCTGCGGAATATGTTAGCGCTATATAAAAATAAAGATTATTATTATTATTATAATGATGACTAGAAAATGGATTTGATGCTCCAAGAAGTGAGTGCAGTATTTTTCAACCTTGCCTGTTTTTATCCTTCATATTACAGGGTTCTTTTGTATATTAGCTTCAATTAAAATGCTGTACACCAAATTGATATTGCCAGCCCCCTATCTATATGCCCCATTGGGACAGGAGCTGCACACTAGGGAAGTCTCTCTATTATTAATTCTAGCAGGTTGAGCCGTTCCATGTGAAGTATGGCTGTCAATGTATTTCCTGTGCATTGCTGCTGGGAAGCTTTGAAAACAGGAGTGAGAACACCTTCAGCGCAAATATCGCTAAGCTAAAACTGTATTCATACAATTTTACCTGCAGGTGACAGCTCATGGGGTGTAATCATTGGGTAAAGGACAGCACACACATCAGATAAAACATCACTGGGATTGGCCAGCTGACAATGTTGGATGAATGGCCAGTTTCATGTGTATTTTTGCCTCACTTAGCCAACGATCAACACTGATTTTAACAGGCTAGATATACATTTATCTTGAAGATCCAAGCGCACATGTTTGTAGTGCTGTCCTAGGTAAAAACTGAGTCTTCTCTCTTGTTGTATACTGATCAGATTATGAAATGTCAAAGAAATAAACTTCATCTAGTGCTTCTTACTCAATTCTATAAACATTATGGCGTTGTTTCCTTCTTATTGAGAACCAATGTGTGGAAATGTGCTGCTGGTGTCTAAGGCCACCTTAATAGATTTTAGTGTGGAACCTTTGCTTAAAATTTCCATTGTAGTACAGTGCAAAGCAATTGAATTAGGTTTTAGAAAATCCTATTACTACAGTTACAAGAATTGTGTTGTATTTTAGAGCATAGAATGAGAATTCTGTTCTGCAACATGCCATATTACCTGTGGATTCCTAACAGAAAGGTTATGGAGTTCATACATTTTACTTAGACATTTATGCATGTTAAAATCTGCATGGTAGTGCATGGAAATGTACTTCTGGGTATTTCAGGTTACAAGAATCTGC
The DNA here is from genome assembly GCA_033576555.1 of Oophaga sylvatica. Taxonomy (NCBI): domain Eukaryota; kingdom Metazoa; phylum Chordata; class Amphibia; order Anura; family Dendrobatidae; genus Oophaga; species Oophaga sylvatica. The sequence continues at coordinate 160,367,258 of JARQOD010000009.1, forward strand.
AGCTTGTGAATATGCCCTATATATAGGAAGACAGCAGATCTCCTTGCCTGAATGTATTCATCGGCTGGAGTGGAGTTTTATTACTATGTAGTAGGTAGACAGTTCTTTTTAATTTCATCTTCAGTGCTTATGCTTTTGGTAAAGGGGTTGTACAGTCACCTAAAACACTTTAAAAATCTCAGAAAAAGCTACAAAATAACAAAAATGATAACTTGCTAATCTGCCGTTCTTGCACAGACATCTGCGGCTTCTCGCTGGTCTCTGTTCTTCTGCTCCAATCGACTAGTGACAGCTTCAGCCAATCACAGCAGTGACCTTACTGATGTCAACCGTACAGCTAGTAATTGCTGGGGTTGGTAGGGAGCGTATTACTTCTATTGTTTTATAAAAAATATAAATAGCTGGCTGGACAATCACTTTAAAGGGAATCTTTCACCACATTTGACCTATCTAAACTTTTAATATGGGCATACAGGTTATAGACTGCTGAAAAGTGATCTCTGTATGTCTCATATCAGATGTGTTGTTGAGAAATCATCTTTTATTACTTTATATAAATGACGTCTTCCAGGCTCTTAGGAGGACGCTGCCTTGAAGATAACTCGGCCTCCAGAGATTATTTGACATGAAGGAGAGTTACCAGTGTGAGACAAGTTACTGACACAGAAAAGGAGAAATTAACTTCTTACAAACACATTTTTACTTTTGCCTGAGCTTTGCTGTTTTCAAACAATATTGCAACCCTGTCTGCCTGTGAACTGGTGTCACGCGGTCTTATGATATGTGTACGATGTCAGTAAACTATTCTTAAAAGAACAACACTCTATACAACATATAGATTTGCAACATCAGCATGTAAATATAGAATAGATTTACCTGACACGATATCCGTTGAACTCAGGGTTAATCTTGAGGACTTGATAAACTGTCACAGGAAAGAGGAGGACCGGGGGTCTAACCTGACCCTAAACTGGGGTCCTAACTAATCCTCACCTTGGAGGTACTGATAATGGTTCAGAGGTCCAAGTCTCCAGCCTAACCCTGTCTCCTATCAGTCCCTGAACCCTGTAATCAGTCCTAAGAAGGATTCTGATTACCACCAAAGGGATATGGGCTGATCTCTGCTAAATACACAGATTAGACATATAAGACAGACTGGAGAAAACACAGACTTGCATACACACTCAAACACAGAAGGAACATAAATGATCTGGGATATTAAACTCTAAGCAAGGTGAGCTTAAAACAACTAAGGAGCTCTTTAACTTAAGTCTATACAGATACAATCCTATCTGTGGTCTGCATGAAGAATTTCACTGGCAACTCCCAAAACAGACCACCAGAGATTTAAAGGAAACCAATCAACAAATAATTAATTGCAGCCGGGAGAAACTGCACCCAGTCCTAGAACTGAGCACAGACAGAATTAACTCCCTAACTGCCAAACACAAAGAAACAGCAACTCAGCTGTGAGAAGTCAGAATGTGCAACCGCGACGATCTTCGTGGCGATGCACACATGACAGTACCCCCCCTTCTACGAGGGGCCTCCGGACCCTCAGGGCCAGGTTTGCCCGGGTGAGTTCTGTGGAAGGTCCGCACCAAACGATCTGCGTTAATGTCAGACGCAGGAACCCACGTCCTCTCCTCTGGACCATACCCCTTCCAATGAACCAAGTACTGAAGGGACCGGCGATTCAGACGTGAGTCAATGATCTTTGACACTTGAAACTCCAAGTTACCATTGACCACCACTGGAGGAGGAGGTAGAGGTGATGGTATGACTGGTGCCTCGTACCTCTTAAGTAATGACTTGTGGAACACATTGTGGATTTTAAACGTAGGAGGGAGGTCCAGACGAAATGCCACAGGATTAATTATGGAACTGATCCTGTACGGCCCGATGAATCTGGGGCCCAGCTTCCAGGAGGGAACTTTAAGTTTTATATTCCTGGTAGACAACCATACCAGATCGTTCACATTAAGATCTGGACCAGAAACTCTCCTCCTATCAGCCATACGTTTATAACGGTTCCCCATAGCACTCAGATTATTCAATACACCTCTCCACACTGAAGCAAGTGACGACGAGAAACGCTCCTCCTCAGGAACCCCAGAAGGGCCCCCCCCCCATTGAAAGTACAAAACTGGGGATGAAAACCATATGCCCCAAAAAACGGGGACTTACCAGTGGACTCGCTCCGCCTGTTGTTAAGAGCGAACTCTGCCAGAGGCAAGAAAGAAGACCAGTCCTCCTGGTTCTCTGAGACAAAACACCGAAGATAAGTCTCTAGGCTTTGATTCAGACGCTCTGTCTGACCATTGGTCTGCGGATGAAAAGCCGAGGAAAATGACAATTGCATCCCCCGACGTAAACAAAATGCCCTCCAAAACTTGGACACAAACTGAGACCCCCTATCTGACACCACATCAGAAGGCAACCCATGAAGTCTCACAATCTCCCCAATGAACACCTGCGCCAGAGTTTTAGCATTAGGGAGGGCAGGAAGAGCAATGAAATGTGCCATCTTACTGAACCTGTCAACAACCACCAGTATGACAGTCTTCCTTGACGACTGAGGAAGGTCCGTGATGAAGTCCATAGACAAATGAGTCCATGGACGCTCCGGAAGTTTCAAGGGTAAGAGGGTCCCAGACGGACGGGTATGAGGGGTCTTAGAGCGAGCACAAACCCCACAGGACGCGACAAAAGTTAAAACATCTTTATTAACGTTAGGCCACCAAAACCGGCGAGAAAGGAGATCTAAAGTAGCCTTACTCCCTGGATGTCCTGCTAAAGCAGAATTATGATGTGCCTCAATAACCTTTTGTCTCAACTGATTTGGGACAAACAGTCTCCCTGGAGGTCCTGCAGGGGCGTCCCCCTGAGCCTCCAACACCTCCTCCTCAAGCTCAGAAAATACAGCCGACACTACCACCCCCTCCTGAAGGATAGGAATCGGGTCATCCATTTTCCCGGCCCCTGGGAAACTGCGAGACAAGGCATCCGCCTTAACATCTTAGATCCAGGGCGATAAGTGACAACAAAATTAAACCTGGTAAAAAACAACGACCATCGAGCTTGTCTGGAATTCAGACGCTTAGCAGATTCCAAATACAGCAGGTTCTTGTGATCAGTAAAGACGGTGACCGGGTGGACTGCCCCCTCCAAAAAGTGACGCCATTCTTCAAAAGCCAACTTAATGGCCAAAAGTTCCCTATTGCCGATATCATAATTCCTTTCGGCGGACGACAATTTTTTAGAAAAGAAAGCGCACGGATGCCATTTACCAGGGGACGGACCCTGGGACAATATTGCACCCACCCCTACGTCAGACGCGTCCACCTCCACAACGAACGGCTGTGATGCATCTGGTTGGATGAGAACGGGTGCCGAAGCAAAACATTTTTTCAAAGAGGAAAAAGCTTGGCAAGCTTTGTCCGACCATTTAGAAAAATCCGTCCCTTTTCTTGTCATGTCAGTGAGAGGTTTGACAACAGATGAGAAATTACAAATAAATTTCCGGTAGTAGTTAGCAAACCCCAGAAAACGCTGCAGAGCCTTAAGATCCTCTGGCTGATCCCATTCAAGCACTGCTCTCACCTTTTCAGGGTCCATACGGAAACCGGAGGCTGACACCAAGAAACCCAAAAACTGAAGTTCCTGTACGGCGAATACACACTTTTCCAGTTTGGCGTATAGTTTATTGTCTCGCAAGATCTGCAACACCTGTCTCACATGCTCCTGGTGAGACACAAGATCTGGTGAGTAAATTAAAATGTCATCCAAATATACGACCACAAACAGCCCCACCAGATGACGAAAAATGTCATTAACAAAATGTTGGAATACTGCTGGTGCAGTAGTCAGACCAAAAGGCATGACAAGGTTCTCATAATGTCCCTCCGGCGTGTTAAACGCCGTTTTCCACTCATCCCCCTCTTTTATCCTAATCAGATTATACGCCCCCCTGAGATCCAATTTAGAGAACCATTTGGCGCCAACAATTTGATTGAAGAGATCAGGAATCAGAGGGAGTGGATACGGATCTCGAACAGTAATCCGATTAAGTTCGCGGAAATCCAAGCAAGGGCGTAGGCCTCCATCTTTTTTCTTCACAAAGAAGAACCCCGCGGCCACTGGGGAAGATGAAGGTCTAATATGCCCTTTGGCCAGACTTTCCGAAATATAATCTTTCATAGCCTGCCTCTCAGGACCAGAAAGGTATATAACCTAGCTTTAGGTAACTTAGCATCAGGAAGTAAATTAATAGAGCAGTCATACACGCGATGAGGAGGCAACTCCTGACACCCCTCCTCAGAGAACACATCCCCAAAGTCCTCCAAAAAAGGAGGCAAAGTACTAGGCACGACCGCACTGATGACTGTGTTCATGCAGTTACTTTTGCAAAACTCACCCCATTGGCTTATCTCTCTGGACTGCCAATTAATCACAGGGTTATGTTTAACCAACCAAGGAAGTCCCAACACAATAGGAGTAGGTAGACCCTCCAACACATAACAAGATAATAGTTCCCTATGTATTGCCCCTACCCGAAGGTCAATGTTATGAACCTCATGAACAAAGCTACCTTGGCCGAGAGGCCTGGCGTCAATGGAGAGTATAGGGATCGGTTTGACCAATACACTCAGATGCATACCTTGAGCCTGAGCAAACTGAGCGTCAACCAGATTAGCCCCGGACCCACTATCAAGAAGAACAGAAAATCTCTCCACTCTCGTACCAACCACCACCTCCACTGGTACAAGGAACTGAGAAGAACTAGCGGACGAAATACATACTCCCAGGTTGTCGTCCACCACACAACCTGGGATTAACAGTTTTCCGGCGACTTTTTGCTCAACAAGGCACGGGATGGACATCCCCCAACAAAATGTCCTCTTTCCCGCAGAAGAAACACCTTCTAGTCCTGCGGCGTACCGCCAATCCCCTCCTACGAAATTATGTCCCTCCCAACTGCATAGGCTCCTCCGAACAGACAAGGGGAACCTCAACATAAGGGACTTTAGTAGTAGGTGAGTAACAACAGGGGCGGAGTTACCTCGCACCTCTCCCGGAGCCGTCTATCAGTACGGATAGCTAGGGCCATAGCAGCCTCCAGTGATGGAGGAGAATCATACTGAGCCAAAACGTCCTTTAATTTGTCAGAAAGCCCATGACAAAACTGGCTCCTAAGAGCTGGGTCATTCCACTGAGTATCTGTGGCCCATCTACGGAACTCAGAAGCAAATTCCTCCGCCGGACGATCTCCCTGCTGTATCTTACGTAATTTTGTCTCAGCAAGAGAGACCCGATCTGGGTCATCATATACCAAACCCAGGGCAGTAAAAAATCGATCTACAGACTGTAGAGCCGGGGATCCCGGAGGAAGGGAGAATGCCCAGGATTGAGGGTCCCCTTGTAGGAGCGAGATAACAATTCCCACTCTCTGCTCTTCACTCCCTGATGATCGAGGCCGAAGCCGAAAATACAATTTACATGCTTCCCTGAAGGTAAAAAATTTGTCTCGCCCACCAGTGAACCTGTCCGGGAGAGCTACTTTAGGTTCAAATCTGGTTTGCTCCGAGGGCGACAAAACTTTGGACTTAATGTCCGTCAGCTCCATGGATAATCCCTGCAACTGCAGAGCCAGCTGGGCTACTGGATCCATGGCAACTGGGAATAATTTTATGGGCCAGTGAAAATGTCACGCGGTCTTATGATATGTGTACGATGTCAGTAAACTATTCTTAAAAGAACAACACTCTATACAACATATAGATTTGCAACATCAGCATGTAAATATAGAATAGATTTACCTGACACGATATCCGTTGAACTCAGGGTTAATCTTGAGGACTTGATAAACTGTCACAGGAAAGAGGAGGACCGGGGGTCTAACCTGACCCTAAACTGGGGTCCTAACTAATCCCTCACCTTGGAGGTACTGATAATGGTTCAGAGGTCCAAGTCTCCAGCCTAACCCTGTCTCCTATCAGTCCCTGAACCCTGTAATCAGTCCTAAGAAGGATTCTGATTACCACCAAAGGGATATGGGCTGATCTCTGCTAAATACACAGATTAGACATATAAGACAGACTGGAGAAAACACAGACTTGCATACACACTCAAACACAGAAGGAACATAAATGATCTGGGATATTAAACTCTAAGCAAGGTGAGCTTAAAACAACTAAGGAGCTCTTTAACTTAAGTCTATACAGATACAATCCTATCTGTGGTCTGCATGAAGAATTTCACTGGCAACTCCCAAAACAGACCACCAGAGATTTAAAGGAAACCAATCAACAAATAATTAATTGCAGCCGGGAGAAACTGCACCCAGTCCCAGAACTGAGCACAGACAGAATTAACTCCCTAACTGCCAAACACAAAGAAACAGCAACTCAGCTGTGAGAAGTCAGAATGTGCAACCGCGACGATTTCGTGGCGATGCACACATGACAACTGGAGGCTGAGAGGAACCTGCAGATGTGTGAGGTATAAAGACACACAGCTCTGCAGTGAGATCAGAAGGCGGCCATTACACATGACTCTTCACCAAAGATTATTATACATTAAGGGGAGTTATGAAAAACAAGTGGAGTTACCAGTGTGATGTGTAAGGGTATGTGCCCACGATCAGGATTTGCTGCTTTTTTGATGCAGCGCCAAAACCGCAGTGTCCAGATGTTACTACATAATGAATGGGATTTCTAGAAATCCCATGTCCACTATGCGTCCACAAACACCTGCGGATCACTGACATGCGGCACGTTTTTCAGGATCGCAGTATGTCAGTTTCTCTTGTGGAGACGCTAGTTTCTGTAACAGAAATTTCCACAATTGAATGTACTGAATGTGGTAAATATGCATAGTTCAGTGAACACATGCGGATTTACATGCGTTTAATAGAACACAGCATTTAGGACGCAGCAAAAATATGCTGCATCTAAAAACGCTGCTACTTCCGGATTGTGGGAACATAGCCTCATGGTTACCAGTGTTATGCTTATTGTTATCATTGTTACCAGTGTGATGTCTAATGGCCGCTCTCTGCTCTCCTGATATCACTGCAGAGCTGTGTGTGATTATACCTCACATATCTGCAGGTTATTATTATAGCTCCATTTAATCCATGGCGCTTTACATGTGAGGTGGGGTATACATAATAAATACAAGTACAGTAATCTTAGACAATACAAATTACGACTGGTACAGTAGGAGAGAGTACCCTGCCCGTGAGGGCTCACAATCTACAAGGGATGGGCGAGAATACAGTAGGCGAGGGTAGAGCTGGTCGTGCAGCGGTTTGGTGGATCTGTGGTTACTGCAGGTTGTAGGCTTGTCGGAAGAGGTTGGTCTTCAGGTTCTTTTTGAAGGTTTCCATGGTAGGCGAGAGTCTGATATGTTGTGGTAGAGAGTTCAAGAGTAGGGGGGATGCGCGGGAGAAATTTTGTATGCGATTGTGGGAAGAGGAGATAAGAGGGGAGTAGAGAAGGAGATCTTGTGAGGATCGGAGGTTGCGTGCAGGTAGGTACCGGGAGACGAGGTCACATGTATGGAGGACACAGGTTGTGGATGGCTTTGTATGTCATGATTAGGGTTTTGAACTGGAGTCTTTGTGTAATGGGGAGCCAGTGCAGGGATTGACAGAGGGGAGAGGCCGGGGAATAGCGGGGGGACAGGTGGATTAGTCGGGCAGCAGAGTTTAGAATAGATTGGAGGGGTGCAAGAGTGTTAGAGGGGAGGTCACAGAGCAGGAGGTTGCAGTAGTCGAGGTGGGAGATGATGAGGGCATGGACTAGGGTTTTTGCAGATTCTTGGTTGAGGATTGTACGGATATGTGAGATATTTTTGAGTTGAAGTCGGCAGGAGGTGGAGAGGGCTTGGATGTGTGGATTTAAAGAGCGATCAGTGTCAAGGATAACCCCGAGGCAGCAAGCTTGTGGGACTGGAGAGAGTGGGCAGTCATTTACATTAATTGATAGGTCCATTGGAGGGGTTGTGTGGGATGGCGGAAAGATGATGAATTCTGTTTTGTCCATATTAAGCTTTAGGAATCTAGCGGAGAAACAGGATGAAATAGCGGACAGACATTGAGGGATTCTGTTTAGTAGGGAGGTGATATCTGGTCCAGAGATGTAGATCTGTGTGTCATCCGCATAGAGGTGATATTCAAAACTGTGAGATTCTATGAGCTGTCCGAGGCCGAAGGTGTAGATGGAGAAGAGCAGGGGCCCTAGGACTGAACCTTGAGGGACTCCCACAGGTAGAGGGTGCGGTGAGGAGGTGGTGTGTGAGTGGGAGACTTTGAATGTCCGGTCTGTTAGGTATGACGCGATCCAGGATAGGGCCAAGCCTGTGATACCAAGAGATGAGAGGGTCTGTAGTAATAGGGAATGGTCCACTGTGTCAAAGGCAGAGGACAGGTCCAGGAGGAGGAGGACAGAGTAGTGTCGCTTGGCCTTAGCAGATAGTAGGTCATTAGTGACCTTAGTTAGGGCAGTTTCAGTGGAGTGGTGTGGCCGGAAGCCAAATTGTAGGTGGTCGAGGAGGGAGCAAGATGAGAGGTGGGAGGACAGTTCAAGATGGACGTGTTGTTCCAGTAGTTTTGAGGCATAGGGAGAAGTGATATAGGGCAATAGCTAGATACAGAGGATGGGTCAAGAGAGGGCTTTTGAGGATAGGTGTGATTGAGGCATGTTTAAAGCTTGAGGGGAAAACGCCAGTTGTTAGTGATAGGTTGAAGAGATGGGTTAGGGTTGGGATGAACACTGTGGTGAGGTTTGGGATGAAGTGGGATGGGATTGGGTCAAGTGCACAGGTAGTGAGATGTGATCTTGAGAGTAGGGTGGAGAGTCGATCTTGTGTAATGGTGGAGAAGTTGGTTTTGGAGGAGGAGGACAGGGCAGTTAGGAGGAAGGGCTCTGGGGGTTGTTGACCAAAACTGTGTCTGATGTTATCAATCTTCTCCTTGAAAAATGAGGCAAAGTCTTCGGCTGAGATGAGGGGGGAGGGAGGAGGTGCTGGGGGGCGGAGGAGAGAATTGAAGGTGTTGAATAACTGTTTGGGGTTGTGAGACAGGGAGGATATGAGAGATGAGAAGTAGTTTTGTTTAGCTGCAGCGAGTGTGGTCTTGAAAGTAGTGAGGGACTGTTTGAATGTGATGAAGTCCTCATTGGAGTGCGATCTTTTCCATCTTTGCTCAGCAGCCCTGGAAGCTCGCCTCAGTTCTTTGGTCAGGCTGGTGTGCCAGGGCTGTCTGTTGATTTTGCAAGCTTTGGTATGTGTGAGAGGGGCGACCGATTCCAGAGCTGCAGCTATTGTGGTGTTATATAGGGTGGCAGTGGCATCCGCATTGTGTAGGGAACTTATGTCTGTAAGAGGGAAGGAGGGATTCGGACAGTGAGTGTAGATCGAGGTGTTTAAGGTTTCTGCGAGGGTGTGCAAGTTTGTGGGGTGGGGATTGTGGACCTGGAGAGGAGAGGGAAGAGAATGTAAGGTTGTGGTCAGAAAGAGGAGGAGGTGAGTTAGAGAGGTTAGATAGGGAGCAGAGGCGGGTGAAGATGAGGTCTAGTGTATGGCCATCTTTGTGAGTGGCTGCAGAAGACCACTGAGTGAGGCTGAAGGAGGAAGTGAGGGATAGAAGTTTAGTGGCAGCTGAGACGGAAGTGTCGATGGGGATGTTGAAGTCCCCCAAGATGATAGTGGGGATGTCGATGGAAAGGAAGTGAAGTAGCCAGGTTGTGAAGTGGTCAAAGAAGGTGGCGGCTGGTCATGGGGGGCGGTAAATGACAGCTAGTTGAAGGTTGGAGGGGGAGTAGATGCGTACAGAGTGCATCTCAAAGGAAGGGGGGTAACAGAGGGTGGCAGTGGGATGTGGGAGAAGGAGCAGTTATCTGACATGAGAAAACCAACTCCTCCACCATGCTTGCTGTTGGGGTGGGGGTGTGGGAAAGGTGGAATCCACCATAGGAGAGTGCAGCAGGGGAGGCTGTGTCAGATGGGGTGAGCCAGGTTTCAGTGATGGCGAGGAAGGTTAGTTTATTATTAATAAAAAGATCATGGATGAAGGAAAGTTTATTGCAGACAGAGTGAGCGTTCCATAGAGCTCCTGTTAGTGGGACTGGGGAAGCTGGGGCCGGGTGAATGGGTATAAGGTTGGAGAGGTTACGGAAATGTGTGATAGAGCGTGGATGGGAGGTAGAAATGACTGTGGGGATGTGGTGAGGAGGACCAGGATTTGGAGAGATATCACCAGCAGTGAGAAGGGCAGAGAAAGTGTTAGCAGGTGGGAGCAGGAGAAGGCATGAGGGGGCTGTCTGTGTTTGGAGACAGAGGATTGTATGTTGAGAAACAGATCTGAGGAAGAGGTGACGTGGATGGGAAGGATTGAAGAAGAGATGAACAGTTCTTTTTTTGGTGTAGGGATTAGGGGGGTTAGCAGAAAGTGAAGGATTATAGGGGTCAGAGTGAAAGTGATCAGAAACATTGCTTTCAATGACTGTATCCAGTTACCTTCTGTTCACTTCTGGTTCAATTCTGGCTTAATTCATATCTCACTCTTTTCCACTTAGCTTCCTGCTCACGGGCACACAGGTATCTAATATTGTTACAAAACAGCAAAGCTAAGAGAGAAATAGATGTGTTTGTAAGAAGACAAATTTTAATTTCTATATTTTGGTGTTAGTTCCTTGTCTCACAGTGGTAACTCCCCCTTCATATATAATAATCTCTGGGACAGAGTTGTCTTCCAGGCAGCGTCCTCCTCAGAGCCTGGAAGAGGTCACTTACAGTAGGGAAAAAGGTATTTAGTCAGCCACCAGTTGTGCAACTTCTCCCACTTAAAAAGATGAGGGATGTAATTAAAATCATAGGTAGACCACAACTCTGAGAGTCAAATGAGAAAACAAATCCAGAAAATCACCTTGTCTAATTTGGCAAGATTTATTTAGCAAATTATGGTGGAAAATAAAGTATTTGGTCACCTAAAAACATGCAAGATTTCGGCTCTCACAGACCTGTAACTTCTTCTTTAAGAGACTCCTCTGTCCTCCACTCATTACCTGTAGTAATGAAACTTGTTATCAGTATAAAAGACACCTGTCCACAACCTCAAACAGTTACACTCCAAACTCCACTATGGAGAAGACCAAAGAGCTGTCGAAGGACACCAGAAACAAAATTGTAGCCCTGCACCAGGCTGGGAAGACTGAATCTGCAATAGGCAAGCAGCTTGGTGTGATGAAATTAACTATGGGAGCAATAATAAGAAAATGGAAGACATACAAAACCACTGATAATCTCCCTTGATCTGGGGCTCCACGCAAGATCTCACCCCGTGGAGTCAAAATGATCACAAGAACAGTGAGCAAAAATTCCAGACCCACACGGGGGACCTAGTGAATAACCTGCATAGAGCTGGGACGACCGTAACAAAGGCTACCATCAGTAACACACTACGTCTCCAGGGACTCTGATCCTGCAGTGCCAGACATGTCCCATGCTTAAGCCAGTACATGTCCGGGCCGATCTGAAGTTTGCTAGAGAGCATTTGGATTATCCAGAAGAGTATTGGGAGAATGTCATATGGTCTGATGAAACCAAAGTAGATCTATTTGGTAGAAACAAAACTCGTTGTGATTGGAGGAGACAAAATGCTGAGTTGCACCATACCTACTGCAAAGGGACCAGGACGACTGATCCGTGTACATGAAACAATGAATGGGGCCATGTATCGTGAGATTTTGAGTGCAAACCTCCTTCCATCAGCAAGGGCATTGAAAATGAAACGTGGATGGGTCTTTCAGCATGATAATGATCCCAAGCACACCGCCAGGGCAACGAAAGAGTGGCTTTCTAAGAAGCATATGAAGGTCCTGGAGTGGCCTAGCCAGTCTCCAGATCTCAACCCCATAGAAAACCTTTGGAAGGATTTGAAAGTCTGTGTTGCCCAGCGACAGGCCCAAAACATCACTGCTCTAGAGATCCGCATGGAGGAATGGACCAACATACCACCAACAGTGTGTGCCAACCTTGTGAAGACTTAAAGAAAACGTTTGACGTCCGTCATTGACAACAAAGGATATATAACAAAATATTGAGATGAACTTTTGTTAATGACCAAATACCTTTTTTCCACCATAATTTGCAACATAAACCTATCCAAATCAGACAAGGTGATTTTCTGGATTTGTTTTCTCATTTTGACTTTCATAGTTGTGGTCTACCTATGATGTCAATTACAGGCCTCTCTATCTTAAGTGGGAGAACTTGCACAATTAGTGGCTGACTAAATACTTTTTTTCCCCACTGTATATAAAGTGATAAGAGGATTTATCAACAAGAGATCTGATATGAGACACATAGGGATCACTTTTTAGCATTCTAGAATCTGTATGCTCAAATTAATAGTTTAGAATGATAGGTCACATATGGTGACAGATTCTCTTTAAATCTCCCATTCACTATGATTGAGTCACAGCGCACATGGAACAATGATCAGCCACCCATTGTCAGAATCAATAATGACTCGTTAGACCGACAGTGATCAGAATTGTATGATATCTCATTCCATAAGTATGGTATACATGTCTAGAAATATCCTCTAGTGAAGTAAGAAGAAAGCCGAACATTAGTAATCGATTGTCTACTTACCATGTTGTTATCTCGCTTACCATTTGCATAATATTTGGAGCTGATGTTGGATTATATTTGGTTTGAATGGATTTGTCTTTATCTTGTGCGTCGAACCTTGCTCTCGTTGACACTGCGTTTAAGTGTGGACACAATTATATTTCTAAACATTTTTATGAAATTTGAGATCCATTTCCCATGATGAAGCTTCTTCTGTGAGCTTGTCTTTTATTTCAATACAGGAAAGCCATCAGCATGTTTGCAACAGGAGAAGGACTGCTGACGCAGGAGGACCGTGTTACTGAAGATGGCTTACAAGAAGTTTTCGAAACCAATGTGTTTGGCCATTTTATACTGGTAAAGTTTTGTATATCTGGCGTAATCACTTTTGGTACATAGCTAGTTTTAGAAAGTAAATCCCCAGCGTACTTATAATTTTAAATAAAAATCGCTTATATGATATTATTAGTGATTTTTATGGTGCTCCTTGTGTTAAAGAGTAGTGTAGCAATTGCGCACATTGAAGGTCTGATCTGACCAAAACTAGGAAATCTAAGAAATGTGACTACTTTGCACAAATTTTGGTTTTGCCAGTGAAACCTCCTTTACTTAGAATTTTCCATGTCAAATCTATTGCTTTCAATATTATTGGCATAAGCTTTCAATTAGGGCAATATTCCAATAAATAAGATTAATCCCCCCTTCAAAGTCACAGGATTCTGATGTTTATCAGAACTGTGAATTCTATTGTCACTCTGCCCAGTAGGCGGGGCTAATGACAAAAGGGGCCGAAAGACACCTATAATGCTGGTGGAACAGAGTACCAGATAAGACTCTAGTGTAGGGGGGCACAACATCTTTTTGATCCAAGGGCAATATTGAACCAATCCCCAAGGACCTCAAAAAATGTTAAGGGGTAATTTCATGAATACATCACTAGAACAACCGTTAGAACATTAACGCATCCCCACAACCAAGTTTTGAGAATTTGAGAAAGATTTTGATAATCTCTGCTAAAAAAAAAAATCAGTGTGAACACACACTAATTTAAACCAAGTTTTTTGAGCCGAAACTTGCCAAATCCTCCTTATAGTGCAGTAACCACAGTACTGATGAGACGCAGGCTGTGTCACATATTTACATCCAGGTACCTTTATAGGTGACCTTTTTTGATTGAAGTAGTTATCCATTTTGTCCAGACCCCATGATGATGATGATAATAATTTTTATTTCTATAGCGCCAACATATTCCGCAGCAGTTTACATTATAGAGGGGATTTGTACAGACAATAGACATTACAGCATAACAATAAACACAGATCAAAATAGATACCAAAGGAATGAGGGCCCTGCTCGCAAGCTTACAGTCTATGAGGAAAAAGGGGAGACACGAAAGGTAGATGGTAACAATTGCTTTCATTGTTCGGACCAGCCATAGTGTACGAATCGGGTGTTCCTGTAATGCTGCATGAACCAGTTAACAGCCAAAGTTTATAACAGTACAGACACAGACGGCTAATTAAATGCATAAAGTGTGTGAGAACATGGTGCGAGGAACCTGATTATGGTAAAAATTTATTGAATGAGCCACACAGGGATAGTTAGGTTAATGCGTTGAGGTGGTAGACCAGTCTGAACAAATGCATTTTTAGAGCATGCTTAAAACTGTGGGGATTAATCGTATTAACCTGGGTAGTGCATTCCAAAGAACTGGCGCAGCACGTGAAAAGTCTTGGAGACAGGAGTGGGAAGTTCTGATTATTGAGGATGTTAACCTCAGGTCATTAGCAGAACGGAGGGCACGGGTAGGGTGGTAGGCTGAGACAAGGGAGGAGATGTAGGGTGGTGCTGAGCCATGGATTGCTTTATGGGTGAGGGTAATAAGTTTGTACGATTGAACGATTGATGAGGAATATGATCCTGGCTGCAGCATTCAAGACAGACTGAAGAGGGGAGAGTTTGGTAAGAGGGAGACAGATTAGTAGAGAGTTACAATAGTCCAGACGAGAATGAATAAGAGAAACAGTAAGAGTTTTTGCAGAGTCGAAAGTAAGAAAAGGTTGAATTCTAGAAATGTTTTTGAGGTGGAGATAACAAGAGCGAGAAATTTGATCGGATGTGGGAGGTGAATGAAAGCTCGGAATCAAGTATAACCCCAAGACAAAGGGCATGTTGCTGGGGAGTAATGGTGAAACCACACACGGAGATGGCAGTGTCGGGCAAAGGTAGGTTAGTAGAGGGAGGAAACATGAGGAGTTCAGTTTTTGTCAGGTTCAGTTTCAGATAGAGGGAGGACATGATGTAGGAGACAGCGGTAAGACAATCACTGGTGTTTTCTAAAAAGGTAGGTGTCATATTGGGAGAATAAGTGTGTAACTGGTTGTAATCAGCATAGAGATGGTACTGGAAACCAAATATACTATTGTTTGTCCAATAGCGGCAGTATACAAAGAGAAGAGGGCCCAGGACCGATCCTTGAGGAACCCAACAGTAAGGGGAAGATGAGAGGAGGAGGAACCAGCAAAAGATACAGTGAAGGAACGGTCAGAGAGATAGGAGGAGAACCAGGAGAGAACGGTGTCCTTGAGGCCGATAGAGTGTAGCATGATGACCTTTCATGCCCAAAGCTCATCTCGACAGACTTCCCTCTCCTCTGTCTTCAGCAACACTTTCAGACATGGTGCCCTTAAAAATAAAAGTTTTATTGTACTGCCTCATAAATATAAATATTTCCTATTCTGCTCACCTGAATATATGTCCCTCATTGTGCTTCCTGCAAAAAATACCCCCATCTATAATGCCCCTTTTCATAATATCCACCCTCACAGCACCTTTCCATAATATACCCCACACACTGTCCCTTTCCATAATATAAACCACACACTGTCCCCTCATCTAAAATAAGAGCACATTTCTTCAGCTCCTCCATGGAGTGCTCAAATCTACCCTATTTGTGTCCGAAACATGTGAATACCTTTTGAATACAGGAAGAAGGGAGCTGCATCTCTTGGACACGCCGCACAACATCGCTTGGCGGGCTGTATGTTGTACAGGCCTTATCTAGTGTGTCAGACTGAGTTCAGCTGGGAAAATGACTTCTTGTCCACAATGCACAGGTCTATGCTAATCTCTGTTTCAAAAAACTGACTGTCACATCCAAACATAAACTAAGTTTGAACAGGTGCTTAACCGGTCCTAGAGTCACCAACTCATAAACACTGAAACAAAAAAGGAAGCTCTCTGTAGCTCCATAGCATGCAAATATGAAACATGAAACATGAATTGCATTACTGCATTAGAAATATGAAAAATTTAGAAAGCTGAGCGCATAAAATGGCCAATTTATGTGTATCTGGAAGCCACGTTAAGGCGTTTCTCGTTTTCCAGGACCTAAAGCTAATTCCAATCCTTGCTTAGACTAAAGTCTTCATCTGTACGGGAACCTATGAATCCTCTCTTTAGACTGAAATCTACAAGAGGATTCATAGGTTCCCATACAGATGAAGACTTTAGTCTAAGCGAGGATTGGCATTAGCTTTAGGTCCTGGAAAATGAGAAACGCCTTAGCGTGGCTTCCAGGTACACATAAATTGGCCATTTTATGTGCTAAGCTTTCTCAATTTTTCATATTTCTAAGGCAGTAATGCAATTCATGTTTCATATTTGCATGCTATGGCGCTACAGAGTGCTGCCTTTTTTGTTTGTATGCTAATCCCTGTGGCCTTGTAATGTGCACTGGATGTTTGTGTACAGGTGAAGTTTAGCCAAGCACAGATAGAGAAGGGTGAAATAATGTAGTTAGCACCAGGAAAGGTTGATTCTAATCTTTATTCCTTCAAATTAAATCCCAGCAAAAAGGTTACAAGCAACCTTTGTTGGTGTCCAATAGATCTTTTCACCCTGCATAGACTCCTGTAACTATGAGTGGAAGGGACCTGCTGTATACCTGTAAGATGGAGCAGAGAGGGGTTCCAGAGCTTTTACAACAAAGTTTTCAGTCCCCAGATACTAAAAACACTTCCCCAAATGCAGTTTTTTTTAAAGTGATAAAAGCAGGTAACAGGGTAGTGGCAATAATTTCAGACAAGTGTATGGACTGTCCGGAGCAGTGTTTGCAGTGTTGTGCTGGGGAGATATGAAACATGAAGGCTAATGGCTTAAGTGATTTAAAACCCATAAATTTTCCTCCAGCATATTAAGTGTTATTTTATCTCCACCCTAGGGAATGTTATGGGGCTTAAATAGTCAGCCTGCAGAGGCAGTCAATGTCTGGAGAGGCTTACTCCAGGGAAATGTGTAACAAGGTGACCAAGGTCGTAGCCATGGGCGAGTCTACTAAGTAATGGTCAGTGAGCACCCTGAACCTTGCTCATGAAAAGTCAAATAAAGTTCTTTGTACTGCATGTGTAACATGCTCCACAGCACACTCACAGACTCTGCCATATTCCTTTCAGCTACTACCATGTAGGCTCTGCAAATCACTTCAAAGAAGCAGTCTTATTCCTGTTATGTTCTGCTACAAACACTAAGGAAAGTAAGGGAAATCTGTCCCTACAATAGAACTAAGCTCAATCCCTACGATGTAACGGGGAACCTGATCCTGCGATCAGACCCGCTAAAGTCCTCAGCTAGTCTGAACGAAGACCTATAGATGCGAGGAAGGGATCCCTACAAGCACTAGGGACTGGGAGAAAAGGTGGACACTTCCTAACAGAAGTTGTAGCAGTAAAAAGAAAAACAAAACAACATAGAACATAGAGGTCAGAAGACCAAGCAAAACTATTTGAGTAAGGTACAAAAGCACCCGGCTAGCTTAAGAGTAGAAGTTACAATGAAGTCCAGCAAAGCCAGAAGGGCGGAGCAGAATTAAGTAGGCAAAAAAGGTCATGTGACCAGCAAGATAGAAAAAACCTAACAGGAGAATTCTAACAGTTCCATCAGTTGAACTTTAATAAACAGGGCACAGTTCACACAGAGTGGCATCACCTCACTCTCCCTGTCCATCAGGCAGTCTTGATTCTTCCATCTCCTGCACTTTCTTTGTTCCACACGTGCTCTAGGCTCACCAGTTCCCTTCAGTCACAGGTCCGTCTTCCTTAGGAAGAGGTGATAGGTATGCTCTCTCAGCTCCACCTGCCCCAGTCATAAACCCCAAATCCTCCTTGATTTGACTTCCGCTCACTGGTGCCCATCCACACCAGTCCCTATCCTATGACTCCCTCCAGCCATAGCCACTCCATTCTTCGGGCTATAAGAATTCTGTGTTCTGCATACATCTTGCCTTCGGGCAAGCTGCCGGGGAACTCCTCACTAACCAGGAAATGTTTCTCCTATATCCCCCTGCTGCTGTTTTGTGACGCAACCGCTATCTCCCCAGCGCTATAGCTGTGTGTGACACGCAGCGACGATCAGCCCCCCTGCTGGGTATCGCTGATCGTCGCTGAATGTCCTGGACATTTTTTTGATTGTTGGTCTCCCGCTGGCCAGCACGCATCACTGTGATCAGCGAGCTGGTAACCAAGGTAAACATCGGGTTTCTAGGTACCGCGCGACGCCTAGAAACTCGGTGTACGTTAGATACCAGCGCGCTGGTTCAGGGGAGCGGGTAACCAAGGTAAACAGCGGGTTTCTAAGTGCTCCCTGCACCAGCGCGCTGGTATCTAACGTACCCTGCAGGTAACTAAGCGACGTGCATCGCTTGTTACCCACATAGTCGCTGTCCTGATCGCTGCTGAGATCTGCCTGTTTGGCAGCTAACCATCATGTAGCGACACACCAGCGATCCTGACAAGTTCATATCGTTGTCGGGAAAGCTGGTGAGTCGCTATGTGTGACGGGGCCCTAAGGCATAATACACAACACATTACAAGGCATGGCAAATACATTACAGTACACATTACAGCGACACACAATACATTTGCATTACAGTACAAGAATAACCATCAAGGTGCCATATTAAAAAATGACTAAGTATAGAATGGACAAGGCAACTGTTAGGTGGATTCATAACTGGCTTAGTGATAGTAAATGGCTGCACATCCAGTTGGAAGAATGTATCAAGTGGGGTACCACAGGGCTCTGTCTTGGGCCCTGTATTGTTCAACATCTTTATCAATGATTTAGATGAAGGAATTGAGGGTAAACGGATTAGATTTGCTGATGATACAAGGCTAGGAGGGATAGCTAATACTGGAGAAAAGAGAGGATTCAAAAATATATAAAAAAAACTGGAGCAGTGGGCAGCAACTAACAGAATGGTTTTTAACAGGGAAAAATGCAAAGTACTACATCTGGGAAATAAAAATATAAAAAGCGTATACAGAATGGGAGGAATAAGGCTAAGCAACAGCACATGTGAAAAAGACTCGGGTATACTAATTGATCACAGACTGAACATGAGTCAACAGTGTGATGCAGCAGCAAAAAAGGCAAATACAATTCTGGGATGTATTAACAGAAGCATACAGTCTAGATCACGTGAAGTCATTATTGCCTTCTACTCCTCTTTGGTCAGACCTCATCTGGAATACTGTGTCCAGTTTTGGGCACCACATTTTATAAAAGACATCAACAAACTGGAGCAAGTTCAAAGAAGAGCGACCAGAATGTTGTCCGGTCTGCAAACCATGTCCTATGAGGAACGGTTACAGGATTTGGGAATGTTTAGCTTGCAAAAAAGAAGACAGAGGAGACTTAATAGCTGTCTACAAATATCATAAGGGCTGTCACATTGTAGAAGGATCATCTTTATTCTCATTTGCACACGGAAAGACTAGAAGCAATGGGATGAAACTGAATGGGAGGAGACACAGATTAGATATTAGAAAAAACTTTTTGACAGAGTGATCAATGAGTGGAACAGGTTGCCACGAGAGGTTGTGAGTTCTCCTTCAATGGAAGTCTTCAAACAGAGGCTGGACAGACATCTGTCTGGGATGATTTAGTGAATCCTGCTTTGAGCAGGGGGTTGAACCAGATGACCCAGGAGGTCCCATTCAACTCTACCATTCTATGATTCTAAACACATATGAACAGCATCAAGAAGGGGGAGGCACGTGATGCACCTGATCACCCCCTTACAAGTGTGCGTGTTTGTGCTAAAACCTGAACTGTGTGTTTTGCTAACCCTGAGCGGGCTGATCTCCCCCCCCCCCCCCCGCTACTACAGTTATGGCCAAAAGTTTTGAGAATGACACAAATATTAATTTTTACAAAGTCTACTGCTTCACATTTTCTAATGGCAATTTCCATATACTCCAGGATGTTATAAAGAGTGATCAGCTTAACAGCAATTACTTACAAAGTCAATATTTGGCTAGAAAATGAACTTTATCCCCCAAAACACATTTCAACATCATTGCAGCCCTGCCTTAAAAGGACCAGCTAACCTCTTTTCAGTGATTGCTCCATTAACACAGGTGTGGGTATTGATGAGGACATGGCTGGAGATCAATCTGTCATGATTAAGTAAGAATGACACCACTGGACACTTTAAAAGGAGGCTGGTGCTTGGCATCATTGTTTCTCTTCTGTTAACCATGGTTATCTCTAAAGAAACACGTGCAGTCATCATTGCAATGCACAAAAATGGCCTAACAGGGAAGAGTATCGCAGCTAGAAAGATTGCACCTCAGTCAACAATCTATCGCATCATCAAGAACTTCAAGGAGAGAGGTTCCATTGTTGACAAAACGGCTTCAGGGCGCCCAAGAAAGACCAGCAAGCGCCAGGACCGTCTCTTAAAAGTGTTTCAGCTGCGGGATCGTGCTACCAGCAGTGCAGAGCTTGCTCAGGAATGGCAGCAGGCAGGTGTGAGTGCATCTGCACTCACTGTGAGGCGGAGACTCTTGGAGCAAGGCCTGGTCTGAAGGAGGGCAGCAAAGAAGCCACTTCTCTCCAGAAAAAACATCATGGACAGACTGATATTCTGCAAAAGGTACAGGCAGTGGCTTGCTGAGGACTGGGGTAAAGTTATTTTCTCTGATGAATCCCCTTTTCGCTTGTTTGGGACATCAGGAAAACGCCTCATTCGGAGAAGACAAGGTGAGCGCTACCACCAGTCTTGTCTCATGCCAACTGTTAAGCATCCTGAAACCATTCATGTGTGGGGTTACTTCTCAGCCAAGGAGATCGACTCTCACAGTCTTGCCTAAAAACACAGCCATGAATAAAGAATGGTACCAGAATGTCCTCCAAGAGCAACTTCTCCCAACCCTCCAAGAGCAGTTTGGCGATCAACAATGCCTTTTCCAGCATGATGGAGCACCTTGCCATAAAGCAAAGGTGATAACTAAATGGCTCAGGGAACAAAACATAGAGATTTTGGGTCCATGGCTTGGAAACTCCCCAGATCTTAATCCCATTGAGAACTTGTGGTCAATCATCAAGAGACGGGTGGACAAACAAAAACCTAAAAATTCTGACAAAATGAAAGCATTGATTGTGCAAGAATGGACTGCTATCAGTCAGGATTTGGTCCAGAAGTTGATTGAGAGCATGCCAGGGAGAATTGCAGAGGTCCTGAAGAAGAAGGGTCAACACTGCAAATATTGACTTGCTGCATTAACTCATTCTAACTGTCAATATAAGCTTTTGTTACTCATATGTTTGCAATTATTATATTTCTGTCTGTGATAAAAACATCTGTCAAACACATAAAAACCAGAGGGCAGCAGATCATGTGAAAATATAATATTTGTGTCATTCTCAAAACTTTTGGCCATGACTGTACAAGGACTTTGTTTTGTGCTACCATTCTGTTTTGTTTTCCTGGTTTGCCCAGAGGGCCGTATTTATTTTACTTCACCTTGGTACATACATACATACAGGTGCTTCTCACAAAATTAGAATATCATCAAAAAGTTAATTTATTTCAGTTCTTCAATATAAAACGTGAAACTCGTATATTATACAGAGTCATTAAAAACAGAGGTGTTTATTTCTGTTAATGTTGATGAAAAGGCCAAGAAAGCAAAAGCTCTGCCGGGGTATGTAAACTTTTGAGCACAACTGCTATATGCACACGTTTAGAACTATTTAGTACATATGTATTACATACAGCTCTGACAAAAATTAAGAGACCACTGCAAAATTTTCAGTTTGTCTGCTTTTTCTCTTTATAGGTATATTTTTGAGTAAAATGTTAATTGCCCTTTTATTCTATAATTTACTGACATGTCTCTGAATTTCCAAGCAATAAATTTTGTATTTATTTTCAGAAAATGAGAAATGGTCAAAATAACAAAAATAATGCTAAGAAAACAAGTTCATAATCATTTAGAAACAACAATACTAATGTTTTAACTCAGGAAGAGTTCAGAAATCAATATTTTGTGAAATAACCATTTTTTTTAATCCCCGCTTTCATGCGTCTTGGCATGTTTTCCACCAGTCTTTCACACTGCTTTTGGGTGACCTTATGCCACTCCTGGTACAAAAATTTAAGCAGTTCTTTGTTTGATGGCTTGTGACTATCCATCTTCCTCTTGATTACATTCCAGAGGTTTCAATGGGGTTCAGGTCTGGAGATTGGGCTGACCATGACAGGGATTTATCCACACATTGATTGACCTAGCTGTGTGGCATGGCGCATTGTCTTGCTGGAAAAAACAGTCCTCAGAGTTGAGGAACATTGCCTGAGCAGAAGGAATCAACTGTTTTTACAGGATAACCTTGTATGCGGCAAAGAATAGCCTGCCTAATCCCACCCTTGCTGAAGCATGCCCAGATCATCATCGATCTTCCACCAAATTTCACAGTGGGTGCAAGACACTGGCTTGTACACCTCTCCAGGTCTCTGTCTAACCATTAGATGACCAGGTGTTGGGCAAAGCTGAAAATTAGACTCATCAGAGAAGATTACCTTACTCCAGTCCTCTATGGTCCAATCCTTATGGCCTTTATCAAACTTCAGCCTGGCTCTCCTTTGCTTCTCATTGATGAAAGGCTTTTTTCTAGCTTTTCATGACTTGAGCCCTGCCTCTAGGAGCCTCTTACGAACTGTTCTTGCCATGCACTTCACACCAGCTGCCATTTGCCATTCCTTTTGTAGGTCACTTGATGTCATCCTGTGGTTGCTGAGTGACAAACGAATAAGAAATTTTAAGGATGGAGGCAACATGAGGCAACATGACGCTCAATGTATCTCTCTGCTAGTTAAGCCAGAATTGAGCCCTTTTCCTCACTCAAGACTTTTCTTTTCAACTCCTTTCGCATGGTTAAGTTATTTTTTCATTCCTGTTACTTCCGAGATATTACTAGCACTTTTTTTTGCCATCCAGCTTGTCCTATTGCCAGAGGATTGTGAACACTACAGCAGTGTTTTTTATACTTTCCTTCGTTAAATAAGATTTGGTTCAGGTGATCACCTAATCAGAAACACAGCGGCGAACAACATGTTAAGGCAAGTACCCAAAACACCGCCCATCTGACCTGACTGACATCATTTAAATATCCCGCCAATTTAGGGTGACAGATTCCCTTTAAGTAGAATGAGGAGTACTCTGGTTGGAATTTAACTGACACTGGAATGGAATGGCTGTCAGACATGTAGAGAAGCTGATTTTTATAAAATCTGCAGTGGTCTCTTAGTGGTCAGCCAGAGCTGTATGTATAGATATTTGTGTTAGTCAAGTAACTAGTTGTTTAACCCCTTCCCGACCTTTGACACAGCGTATGAGTCATGAAAGTCGGTGCCAATCCGACCTATGACGCATACCCTGTGTCATGAAAGGATCGCGTTCCTGCGGGTCAGGTGACCGGGGTCACTGAAAGGTCACCCGACTCGCAGGCACAAGACTTTGTGCTTCACCACAGGGGGGTTGGCTTAACCCCCACGTGGCTACGAACGCTCTGATTGGCTGTTAAAAGTGAAACAGCCAATCAGAGCGATTTGTAATATTTCACCAATGAAATTTGGTGAAATATTACAATCCAGCCATGGCCGATGCTGCAATAGCATCGGCCATGGCTGGAGACCGAGATCTGACCCCCCCCCCCCACACCGAGTCATGTCGGCGATCGGCCGCCGCCACCGAAAGATGGCGGTGATTGGTCACCACCGTCACTATCTGCTCCCCTCCTCCTTGCCTCCGCACCCCCGCCTTTCGATCCCCTCCCCTTACCTTCCGACCCCCCCTACTCACCTCTCCCGGTCCTCCGATGTCCCTGGGTCCGTCCAGGCGTGCGCCCGGGTTTCTTCATGGGTGCCACCATCTTGGAAAATGGCGGGCGCATGCACAGTGCGCCCGCCGCATGCGCAGTGCGCCCTCCAGAGTCCAGAAATTTATTTTGATCACTGTGATAAACTGTCACAGTGATCAAAATAAAAAGTAAATGAACCCCCTTTTATCATAGGTAGGGACAAATAATAAAATTAAGAATTTTTTTTTTTTTCCAATTAGGCCCTGTGCACATGTTGCGGATCTTGCTGCGGATCCGCAGCGGATTTCGCGCTGCGGATCCGCAGCAAACCAAGAAACCATGTACAGTACAATCTGAATAAATGGTAAAAAAAAAAACCCGCTGTGCACATGCTGCTGATTTTTCCGCACGGATTTGCTGCGGTTTTAAATCCGCAGCATGTCAGATCTTTGTGCGGATTCCGCAGCGGTTTTACACCTATTCCATTATAGGTGTAAAACCGCAGGGCAAATCCGCACAAAAACCGCAGCAAAACCGCAGTAAATCCGCGCTAAATATCCAGGTAAAAGGCAGGTCATTTTACCTGCGGATTTAGCAAAATCGGCGCGGAAAAATCCGCAAGTGAATCCGCAATGTGTGCACGGGGCCTTGGGGTTAGGGTTAGGCTGGGTTCATATTGCTTTATGGCAGTCCGTTAGACGGACTGCGTTACACCGTGGTATAACGCGATGTAACGCAGTCCGTTAATGCTGCCATTCACCCCTATTTGTGTGCGCATCGCGACATGCTGTAAAGCGGCATGCGTTCGCAACGTGCCTTCATTCAGTGACGGAGCCTCGAACGCGGGCTGCAGCGTCTGGGCTCCGTCACCGCTAGCACAGATTAATCATCTGCTGATTAATCTGCGCTAGCGGGTATAGCATAACGCAATCGCTTTATGCTATACCATTACCAGCCGGTCAACGCTACGGTTGAACGGGCTGGTAAAACGCAATATGAACCCAGCGTTAGGGTTAGCCTTAGGGTTAGCGTTAGAATTAGGGTTACTGTTAGAATTTGGGTTAGGGTTGGAATTTGGGTTCGGGTTGGAATTTGGGTTCGGGTTGGAATTTGGGTTAGGTTTGTGGTTAGGGTAAGAGTTAGGATAAGTGTTAGGGGTGTTTTGGGGTTAGGGTTGGGATTAGGGTTAGTCTTGTGTTTAGGGTTATGGTTAGAGTTGGGATTAGGGTTAGGGGTGTGTTGGCGTTAGGGTTATGGTTAGGGTTTGTATTAGGGTTAGGGGTGTGTAGGGGTTAGGATTGGGGTTAGGGATGTGTTGGGGTTAGGGTTGGAGTTAGAATTGAGGGGTTTCCACTATTTACGCACATCAGGGGGTCTCCATACGCTACGTGGCGCCACAATTGATTCCTGCAAATTTTGCGTTCAAAAGTCAAACAGTGCTCCCTTTTTTCCGAGCCCCGACGTGTGCCCAAACAGTGGTTTACCCCCACATGTGGGGTCTCAGCGTACTCGGGAAAAATTGCACAACAACTTTGGGGGTCTAATTTCTCCTGTTAACATTGGGAAAAAAATTGGGGACTAAAAATATTATTTTTGTGGAAAAAAATGATTTTTTATTTTCACGTCTCTGCATTATAAACTTCTGTGAAGAACTTGGAGATTCAAAGTGCTTACCACACATCTAGAGGAGTTCCTTGGGGGATCTAGTTTCCAAAATGGGGTCACTTGGGGGGGTTTCTACTGTTTAGGCACATCATGGGCTCTGCAAACGTAACATGATGCCCGCAGACCATTCCATCAAGTCGGCATTTCAAAACGTCACTACTTCCCTTCCGAGCCTCGATGTGTGCCCATACAGTAGTTTTCTCCCACATATGGGATATCAGTGTACTCAGGACAAATTGGACAACAACTTTTGGGGTCTAATTTCTCCTGTTATCCTTGGGAAAATAAAAAAAATTGGGGACTAAAAGATCATGTTTGTGGAAAAAATATGATTTTTTTTATTTACATGCCTGGGCGTTATAAACTTGTGTAGCCCTTGGGGGTTCAAAGTGCTCACCACACATCTAGATAAGTTCTTTGCGGGGTCTAGTTTCCAAAATGGGGTCACTTGTGGGGAGTGTCTACTGTTTAGGCACATTAGGGGCTCTGAAAACGTAACATGATGCCCGCAGACCATTCCATCATTGTCGGCATTTCAAAACATTACTACTTCCCTTCCGAGCCCCAACGTGTGCCCGAACAGTGGTTCCCCCCCACATATGGGGTACCAGTGTACTCAGGACAAACTGTACAACAACTTTTATGGTCCAATTTCTCCTGTTACCCTTGTGAAAATAAAAAATTGCGGGTTAAAAAAAAAAATCAGTTTGAGGAAAATTATTTTTTATTTTCACGGCTCTGCATTATAAACTTCTGTGAAGCACGTGGGGGTTCAAGGTGCTCACCACACATCTGGATAAGTTCCTTGGGGGGTCTAGTTTACAAAATGGAGTCACTTATGGGGGATTTCTACTGTTTAGGCACATCAGGGGCTCTGCAAACGTAACAAGATGCCCGCAGACCATTCCATCAAGTCGGCATTTCAAAGAGTCACTACATCCCTTCGGAGCCCTGACGTGTGCCCAAACAGTGGTTCCCCCCACATATGGGGTACTAGCGTACTCAGGACAAACTGGACAACAACTTTTGAGGTCCAATTTCTCCTGTAACCATTGTGAAAATAAAAAATAGTGGGCTAAAAATAATTTTGAGAAAAAAAAATATTTTTTATTTTCACGGCTCTGCGTTATAAACTTCTGTGAAGCACCTTAGGGGTCTAGTTTCCAAAATGGGGTCATTTGTTGGGGAGCTTCAAAGTTTAGGCACACAGGGGCTCTCCAAACACGACATGGTGTCCGCCTAAACGATTGGAGCTAATTTTCCATTAAAAAAGTCAAATGGCGCTCTTCCCTTCTGAGCCCTGCCGTGCGCCCAAACAGTGGTTCCCCCCACATATGGGGCACCAGCGTACTCAGGAAAAACTGGAAAACAACTTTTGGGGTCCAATTTATCCTGTTACCCTTGGGAAAATAAAAAATAGTGGGCTAAAAAATGATTTTTGAGAAACAAAAATGATTTTTTTATTTTCACTGCTCTGTGTTTAAAACTTTAGTGAAGCACTTGGGGGATCAAAGTGCTCACTACACATCTAGATGAGCTCTTGGGGGTCTAGTTTCCAAAATAGGGTCACTTGTGGGGGGGTTTACACTGTTTAGGCACATCATGGGCTCTGCAAACGCAACATGACGCCCGCAGAACATTCCATCAATGTCTGCATTCCAAAATTGCGCTCCTTCCCTTCTGAGCTCTCCCATGCGCCAAAACAGTGGTTCTCCCCACATATGGGGTACCAGTGTACTCAGGACAAATTGTACAACTTTTGTTGTCCAATTTCTCCTGTTTCCCTAGTGAAAATAAAAAATAGCGGGCTAAAAAATAATTTTTGAGGAAAAGAATGATTTTTTTATTTTCCCTGCTCTGCGTTATAAACTTCTGTGAAGCACTTGGGGGTTCAGAGTGCTCACAACACATCTAGATAAGTTCCATAAGGGGTCTAGTTTCCAAAATGGTGTCACATGTGGGGTTTTTCACTGTTTAGGCGCACAGGGGTTCTTCAAACGCGTCATGGTGTCCGCTAAAGATTGGAGCTAATTCCATTCAAAAAGTCAAATGGCGCTCCTTCCCTTCTGGGCCCAGTCGTGCGCCCAAACTGTGGTTTATGACCACATATGAGGTATCTGTGTACTCAGGAGAAATTGCCCAACAAATTTTTAGGATCCAATTTATACCGTTGCCCATGTGAAAATGAAAAAAACTGAGGCTAAAAAAATTTTTTGTGAAAAAAAAGTACTTTCTTTTTTTTACGGATCAATTTGTGTAGCACCTGGGGGTTCAAAGTGCTCACTATGCATCTAGATAAGTTCATTGGGGGGTCTAGTTTCCAAAATGGGTTCACTTGTGGGGGAGCTCCAATGTTTAGGCATACAGAGACTCTCCAAATGCGACATGGCAACCGCTAAATATTCCAGCATATTTTCCATTCAAAAAGTCAAATCGCGCTCCTTCCGTTCTGAGCCCTGCCGTGCGCCCAAAACAGTGGTTTATGACCACATATGAGGTATCTGTGTACTCAGGAGAAATTGCCCAACAAATTTTGAGATCCATTTTATCCTGTTGCCCATGTAAAAATGAAAAAAATTGATGCTAAAATAAAATTTTTGTTGGAAAAATTAAAATGTCCATTTTTTCCTTCCACGTTGCTGTAGTTCCTGTGAAGCACCTGAAGGGTTAATAATCTTCTTGAATGTAGTTTTGAGTAGCTTGAGGGGTGCAGTTTTTATAATGGTGTCACTTTTGGGTATTTTCTGCCATATAGACCCCTCAAAGTGACTTCAAATGTGAGGTGGTCCCTTAAAAAAAAATGGTTTTGTAAATTTTGCTGTAAAAATGAGAAATCGCTGGTCAACTTTTAACCCTTAACTTCCTAACAACAAAAAATTTTGTTCCCAAAATTGTGCTCATTTAAAGTAGACATGTGGGAAATGTTATTTATTAACTATTTTGTGTCACATAACTCTCTGGTTTAACAGAATAAAAATTTGAAAATTGCAAAATTTTCATAATTTTCGCCAAATTTCCATTTTTTCACAAATAAACGCAAAAATTATCGACCTAAATTTACCACTAACATGAAGCCCAATATGTCACGAAAAAAAATTCTCATAATCGCTACGATCTGTTGAAGCGTTCCTGAGTTATTACCTCATAAAGGGACACTGGTCAGAATTGCAAAAAATTGCAAGGTCTTTAAGGTCAAAATAGGCTGGGTCATGAAGGGGTTAAGTACCACTGTCTCCTTGTCAGCACATGAACACCTAGCCTGTTTTTATGTGGAGCTAGCCAGCTGCATCTAATCAAAGCCTATAGAGCTAGGATTTAACCCTAGCCTACCTGGCATTTTATATATAAATTACTGAAACATATCTCTTGTGTACACACTGAAACACATCTCTGTTGTGCACACTACATGTTTTTGTTTCTTTGCTGTAAACCTGTTACAAATAGTGATGAGCGAACCCCTGGATGTTAGTCTGGCAGGTTTGGCCGAATAGTTAAAGAAAAGTTTGATTCGGGTACCAGAACAGTTCTGTCATATGCATGACACCTCAGCTAACACTGGCTCTGATGGGATCATTACCGCCGGTCGGAGAGCCGTGTCTCCCATGCTGTGAAATGACAGCGTGAGCCATCAGGTGTGACCAGAGGTAAAAAGTTTAACTCTGGTCATGAGGAGAACATAATTTTACCTCTATACAAGTCACTGGTGCGACCACACTTAGAATACTGTGTGCAGTTCTGGTCTCCGGTGTATAAGAAAGACATAGCTGAACTGGAGCGGGTGCAGAGAAGAGCGACCAAGGTTATTAGAGAACTGGGTGGTCTGCAATACCAGGACAGGTTATTACACTTGGGGTTATTTAGTTTGGAAAAACGAAGGCTTAGGGGTGATCTTATTACAATGTATAAATATATGAGGGGACAGTACAAAGACCTTTCTAATGATCTTTTTACTCTTAGACCTGTGACGGGGACAAGGGGGCATCCTCTACGTCTGGAGGAAAGAAGGTTTAGCCATAATCACAGACGCAGATTCGCCGTCTAATGTTGTAATGAGTGATTCCCTACTAAAATTTAAGAAGGGACTGGATGCCTTTCTTGAAAAGTATAATATTACAGGCTATATTCACTAGTTTCCTAGATACTGCGTTGATCCAGGGAGTTAGCCTGATTGCCGTATGTGGAGTCGGGAAGGAATTTTTTTCCCCAATGTGAAGCTTACTGTTTGCCACTTGGGTTTTTTTTTGCCTTCCTCTGGATCAACATGTTAGGGCAGGTTAGGATAGGATATGGGTTGAACTAGATGGACTTAAAGTCTTCCTTCAACCTTAATAACTATGTTACTATGTTACAGACGTCGACTGATGGACTACTACTCCCATCAGCCTATGCCTGCTGCAGCTAATAACAGCGATAGCAGGCGCGGCTGATAGGAGTATTCATCAGCCTGCGCTATAAATAAAAATTAAAAAAAAATAAAAATATCGTGGGTACACTGTATTTTTGATAACCAGTCAGGCAAAACTGACAGCTGCGGACTGTAACCCTCAGCTGTCAACTTTAGCATGGCTGGTTATTAAGAATAGAGGAGTCCCCACACAGGTTTCTAAAATTGTTTACAAACCCAGTGTTGAATCCACACTCCCATTTTTGACAACCAGGCAAACTAAACCAGGCAGCTAGGGGCTGGTATTCTCAGGCTGGTAAGGGTCCATGGATATTGTCCCACCAGCCTAAAAATTTACAGTTGACAGCATGAGAAACACATGATGTTCTGGTTACCAAACCTGAACAGTAATCCGACTTCCTGGTGAAGTCCCTGTTCGGGGTCTGTGCCTGAACAGGAGGCATTTAGTACGGACCCTGAACTTTACTGTTCGGGTTCGCCCATCTCTAGTTACAACCACAAACAGCTCTTCTATCTATACATTGCAAACACAGCTCTGCTATGTACAAATGACAAGAATTCCCATTTCCTACCTGTTGTTGGCAACAGATGTGTGCATGCATGTAATGTGTGGAAACCAGGGGAGGAGTCCCGAGGAGATAATTTGCATATTTCCAGTGCCTTCTGGGATAAGTGAAGAGTCTCCGCGAGCTCAAGGAACACTGGATTTTGGCTGTTGCAGCTGAAAGGAGGACATCAGTAAACCAGGGGAGGAGTCCCGAGGAGATAATTTGCATATTTCCAGTGCCTTCTGGGATAAGTGAAGAGTCTCCGCGAGCTCAAGGAACACTGGATTTTGGCTGTTGCAGCTGAAAGGAGGACATCAGTAAACCAGGGGAGGAGTCCCGAGGAGATAATTTGCATATTTCCAGTGCCTTCTGGGATAAGTGAAGAGTCTCCGCGAGCTCAAGGAACACTGGATTTTGGCTGTTGCAGCTGAAAGGAGGACATCAGTAAACCAGGGGAGGAGTCCCGAGGAGATAATTTGCATATTTCCAGTGCCTTCTGGGATAAGTGAAGAGTCTCCGCGAGCTCAAGGAACACTGGATTTTGGCTGTTGCAGCTGAAAGGAGGACATCAGTAAACCAGGGGAGGAGTCCCGAGGAGATAATTTGCATATTTCCAGTGCCTTCTGGGATAAGTGAAGAGTCTCTGCGAGCTCAAGGAACACTGGATTTTGGCTGTTGCAGCTGAAAGGAGGACATCAGTAAACCAGGGGAGGAGTCCCGAGGAGATAATTTGCATATTTCCAGTGCCTTCTGGGATAAGTGAAGAGTCTCCGCGAGCTCAAGGAACACTGGATTTTGGCTGTTGCAGCTGAAAGGAGGACATCAGTAAACCAGGGGAGGAGTCCCGAGGAGATAATTTGCATATTTCCAGTGCCTTCTGGGATAAGTGAAGAGTCTCCGCGAGCTCAAGGAACACTGGATTTTGGCTGTTGCAGCTGAAAGGAGGACATCAGTTTTGGCTTATATTTCACCGCTTGATTATCTCTTGAACAATAAGAACATGGAAGAGGCTAGGAGCCATGTGGTGAGCTGCATTTCTTGCTACATGTTCATAGACTTACCAGTGGAAAAGCTAAACTTCACATGCCAGAAATGCAAGCTTGTGTCCCTGTTGGAGGAAAAGTTGCAAAATCTGGAAGAGAGGTTATCTACATTGAAGACCATTAAGGAAGGTGAAGAGTTCTTAGACAGAGCAGAATTATCTCTTCATGGTACAGAAAGAGAAGAAATTCGAAGTGCAACTGAAGAAACAGAGGAATGGAAGCATGTGACCCAGAGAAGCAGGAGGATCAGGAGGCAGTCAGCAACAATTCTGCTCAGGAACCAATACCAGGCTCTTACACAGGAGAACGATGAAGAAATACATCAGGATAAGACTACAAACAACCTTGTACGCCCTCAGAGTCCTCCTGAATGGAGAAAGAAAACTGTTGTGAAGAAGAAACGGAGAGTTGTTGTCATGGGCGATTCCCTGTTGAGAGGAACAGAGGCCGCTATCTGCAGACCGGATATAACCTCAAGAGAAATGTGCTGTCTTCCAGGTGCAAAAATTAAAGATGTGTCTGACAGGATATCAGGACTCTTCAGACCTAAAGATGACTACCCATTCCTGCTAATACATGTGGGGACAAATGACACCGCTAGAAACGACCTGGAAACCATCTGCAGTGACTTTGAAAACTTAGGTAAGAAAGTGAAAGAACTGGGAGCGCAGGTGGTCTTCTCTTCCATCCTCCCAGTGGATGGCCATGGAACAAGGAGGTGGAATAAGATTCTGCAGGTGAACAACTGGCTACGTCGATGGTGCCGTCAGCAAGGATTTGGATTTCTGGATCACGGAGTGAATTACCTATACGATGGACTACTTGCTAGAGATGGGGTGCACCTTACGAAGACTGGAAAACATGTATTTGGAAGTCGCCTTGCTACACTCATCAGGAGAGCTTTAAACTAGAACAATGTGGGAAGGGAAGCAAAACACCAGCAAAAGCCATACACCTGACAAATACTATTGAGATTTCTGCTATTAGAAGTGAAGGGGAAGAACAAAGACAAAAAAATTTACATAATAAAAATATTGAAGGAAGAGAAACCAATCACAAACTAAAGTGTTTCTATACGAATGCACAAAGCATGGGCAACAAACAAGGAGAACTGGAGCTACTAACGCAGGAGAAGAAATATGATGTCATTGGAATCACTGAGACTTGGTGGGACGATACACATGATTGGAATACAAGGCTAGAAGGATACAACTTATTTGCAAGAAACAGACTTGATAAACGAGGAGGAGGTGTTGCATTGTATGTTAGAAAAGCGTATATCTGCACAGAGATTGACGCTTCAGAGACTGGGAGTTCTGTGGAAACTGTTTGGGTAAGAATACAAGGACAGAACAATGGAAAGGACACCATTGTAGGCATTTACTACAGGCCGCCTGTGCAAGCTGAAGATATGGATGAACTCTTTATGCATCAAATGGCCAAGTTCTCCAAAAAATATGACATAGTGGTCATGGGAGATTTCAACTATCCAGACATTTGTTGGGAATCTCTCTCAGGCAAAACTAACAGGTCCAGGAAATTCTTATCCTCTCTTGCTGACAACTTTATCTTCCAAAAGGTAATGGAGAAAACAAGGGGATCTGCTACCTTGGATCTAATCCTCATAAACAGGGAGGAAATGGTGGAGGAGGTAAGAGTGGCTGGGACTCTAGGAGGTAGTGACCATGCTATTTTAGAATTTTGGATAACAAGAGGAGGAAGACCTGTGAAGACTCAGACGTCAAGGTTAGATTTCAGAAAGGCAGATTTTAAGGAACTCAGAAAGAGAATTGGAGGGATCCAATGGCTGGATATCCTTAAGGACAAAAATGTCCAGGAAGGATGGAAAATCTTGAAAAATGAGATTCTCAAAGCACAATCGTTAACAATTCCAAAAAGAGGGAAGAATGGGAAGCATTTAAGGAAACCAGGATGGATGAACATAGAACTTAAACACATGCTAAAAAGGAAGAAAGAAATGTTTATCAATTGGAAAGAGGGAGGCATATCTAAAGAAGAATATAATGCCGTCTGCAGAACCTGCAGGGCACAAATCAGATTATCTAAAGCTGACAATGAATTAAGGCTTGCAAGTGACGTCAAAAGCAACAAAAAAAGATTTTGGGGATACGTCAAAAGTAAAAGAAAACTCAAAGATGCTATAGGATTTTTACAGGATGAAAATGATGAAATGGTAAGTCAGGATGTTGAGAAGGCTGAACTTTTAAATTCCTATTTTGCATTGTTTTCTCTCAGAAAGGAAATGTAACATCAACTGATCTTCACTGTCCTATTAAAGGAATAGAAGAATCCAGGATATCTATAAACAGAAAGACAGTGAGGAAACACTTAGCTAACATAAATGAATTCAAGTCTCCAGGTCCAGATGAATTACACCCCAGGGTACTAAAGGAGATAGCAGAAGAAATTCTTGAACCACTGTCCATAATCTTTGAAAATTCTTGGAGAACAGGAGAAGTCCCAGAAGACTGGAGAAGAGCAAATGTTGTTCCTATCTTCAAAAAGGGGAAGAAGGTGGACCCAGGGAACTACAGGCCGGTGAGTCTGACTTCTATACCAGGAAAGATCTTTGAACAAATTATTAAAGAACATGTATGCAAGTACCTGGATAAGAATGAAGTGATTAAACAGAGTCAGCATGGGTTTGTAACTAATAAGTCATGTCAGACTAACTTAATTTCCTTCTATGACAGAATCACTGACTGGGTGGATCAGGGAAATGCTGTAGATATAGTATATCTTGACTTCAGCAAAGCATTTGACAAAGTATCTCACACAATCCTTATTGAAAAAATGACTAAGTATGGAATGGACAAGGCAACTGTTAGGTGGATTCATAACTGGCTTAGTGATCGGACCCAAAGAGTGGTTGTAAATGGCTGCACATCCAGTTGGAAGAATGTCTCAAGTGGGGTACCACAAGGCTCTGTTTTGGGCCCTGTATTGTTCAACATCTTTATCAATGATTTAGATGAAGGAATTGAGGGTAAACTGATCAAATTTGCTGATGACACAAAGCTAGGAGGGGTAGCTAATACTAGAGAAGAGAGAGAGAGGATTCAAAAAGATATACATAAACTGGAGCAGTGGGCAGCAACTAACAGAATGGATTTTAACAGGGAAAAATGCAAAGTACTACATCTGGGCAATAAAAATGAAAAAAGCATATACAAAATGGGAGGAATAGGGCTAAGTAACAGCACATGTGAAAAAGACTTGGGTATACTAATTGATCACAGACTTAACATGAGTCAACAGTGTGATGCAGCAGCAAAAAAGGCAAATGCAATTCTAGGATGTATCAACAGAAGCATACAGTCTAGATCACGTGAGGTCATTATTGCCCTCTACTCCTCTTTGGTCAGACCTCATCTGGAATACTGTGTCCAGTTTTGGGCACCACATTTTAAAAAAGACATCAACAAACTGGAGCAAGTTCAGAGAAGAGCCACCAGAATGGTGACCGGTCTGCAAACCATGTCCTATGAGGAACGGTTGCAGGATTTGGGAATGTTTAGCTTGCAAAAAAGAAGACTGAGAGGAGACTTAATAGCTGTCTACAAATATCTCAAGGGCTGTCACATTGTAGAAGGATCATCTTTATTCTCATTTGCACAAGGAAAGACTAGAAGCAATGGGATGAAACTGAATGGGAGGAGACACAGATTAGATATTAGAAAAAACTTTTTGACAGTTAGGGTGATCAATGAGTGGAACAGGCTGCCACGAGAGGTGGTGAGTTCTCCTTCAATGGAAGTCTTCAAACAGAGGCTGGACAGACATCTCTCTGGGATGATTTAGAGAATCCTGCTTTGAGCAGGGGGTTGGACCAGAAGGCCCAGGAGGTCCCTTCCAACTCTACCATTCTATGATTCTATGATTCTATGAGTAATGTCTACAGAGCAGGGCTTTGTCATCATATAATACATACCTTGCAGAGATATACATAGTTACATAGGTTGAAAACACGGGTTTTACATACCTGGTAATGTGTTTTTTCATGAGACATGACGGCACCACGAGAGAGGGGATCCGCCCATCAAGGACAGGAAACCTTCAAGATAAAAGGGGCCGCTCCTCTCTCCGCATCAGTTGTTTTACAGAGCACGAGAGGAACTCCGCATGTTAGTACACACATAAATACATTCTTTTGCAATTCTAATTACCCCAACCGAAGGGAGTGTATAACACTAAAATGCACCCAACTAATGACGTGATCAAAGGGCGGGAATATAAGGGTGCCGTCATGTCTCATGAAAAAACACATTACCAGGTATGTAATACCCGTGTTTTTCCATCATACATGACGGCACCACGAGAGAGTTACAGAGATTTGCATTCTCTTTTAGGGAGGGATCACTGCTTCCAACACTCTTCTCCCGAACGTGAGATCAGAGGTAGCAGATAAGTCTAATCTATAGTGCCTGAAAAAAGTTGATGGAGAGGACCAAGTGGCCGCCTTACAGATCTGGTCGATCGTGGCATCTGCTTTCTCCGCCCAAGATGTCGCCATGGCTCTTGTGGAGTAGGCCTTAAGTCCTTCAGGAACAGCCTGTCACGGGTGTGTCGCTGCGAAGATCGTCGCGATTGCACACCCTGACTTCTCACAGCTGAGTTTCTGCTGCTGAGTGTTTTTCGGCAGTGAGAGAGTTAATTCTCCTCTCTCTTTGCTGGACAAGACCAGCCTCGCTCACCTGCAATTAATGTTGCGATAATTGGATTCCTTCAAATACCTGCCTGTCTGCTAGGGAAGTGTCGGTGAAAGCATTCATGCAGACCAGCAGAGCGGATCATATTGAGAAGTCTAAAGCTAAGATTACCTGTTGTGGTTTTCTCCTCTCCTCGCTTTATTATTTATCTCCTTACCCGTTGGTGTTCCCTCTGTAGTGGTAGTTTTGTATGCAAGGTGTCTTTTATTTTACCCCTTGTACTGTCTCGTTCGTCTTATACTGTGTGTAGGCAGTTACCTTCCCGTTCCCTGTGGTGGTAATCAGGGTCCTTCTCAGGACTAGATTACAGTGGTCAGGGATTCACAGGAGATAGGGTTACGCTGGCGGCCTGGACCTCTGTACCATCAACAGTACCTCCAGGTAGAGGGATTAGTCAGGACCCCAGCTTAGGGTCAGCATAGACCCCGGTCCTCCTGTATGCTGAGACAGCGTGACATTTTCACCGACCATAAAGATTTTCTCCAGTCACCATGGATCCAGTAGTCAGTCTAGCTCGGCAGTTGCAGAGTTTGTCCATGGAGCTGGCGGACGTTAAGTCCAAGGTTTTGTACCCCCCGGAGCAGGCCGGACCTGAACCTAAAGTAGCTCTCCCTGACAGATTCACTGGTGGCCGGGACAAGTTTTTTGCTTTCCGGGAGGCATGTAAATTGTACTTTCGGCTGCGACCTCGGTCATCTGGGAGTGAAGAACAAAGGGTGGGGATTGTCATCTTGCTCCTACAAGGAGACCCCCAATCCTGGGCGTTCGCTCTTCCCCGGGCGCCCCAGCTCTCCAGTCAGTGGATAGGTTTTTTGCAGCTCTGGGTCTTGTATATGATCACCCGGATCGGGTCTCCCTTGCTGAATCTAAGTTACGTAGAATACAGCAGGGAGATCGTCCGGCGGAGGAATTCTGTTCGGAGTTCCGTAGGTGGGCCACGGACACCCAGTCGAATGACCTGGCTCTTAGAAGCCAGTTTTGTCAAGGGTTATCTGACAAATTAAAGGATGTGCTGGCACAGTATGACCCTCCCACGTCACTGGAAGCCGCTATGGCCCTTGCTATTCATATTGACAGACGTCTTTGGGAGAGGTGCGGGGTAACTTCGCCCCCTGTGATGACTCCACCTTCCTCAAGGGTCCCTTATACGGAGGTTCCCCTGGTCAGTCCAGAGGAGCCTATTCAATTTGGAGGGACATCATTCCGGGGGAGGGGATCGGTGGGGCGCCACAAAACAAGAGGTTGTTTCTTCTGTGGGAAAAAGGGACATTTTATTGGGGGGTGTCCATCCCGTCCTTTGCAGAGTGAGAAGTCGCCGGAAAACTATTGATCCCAGATTGTGTGGTGGACGGCAATCTGGGAGTAAGTATTTCGTCCCTAAATTCGTCTCAGTTTCTCGTACCGGCGGAGGTGGTGGTGGGTGCGAGAACTGAGAGGATATCTGTTCTTCTGGATAGTGGGGCCGGGGCTAATCTGGTGGATGCTCGCTTTGCCCGGTTCAAGGTATGCGATTGAGTGTGTTGGCTAAACCCGTCCCCATCTTCTCGATCGACGCCAGACCTCTCGGTCAGGGAAGTTTTTTGCAAGCAGTGCATAACATAGATCTTCAAGTGGGGGCGTTACATAAAGAACTGTTGTCTTGTTATGTGTTGGAGGGTCTTCCTACTCCTATAGTGCTGGGCCTTCCTTGGTTAACTAAGCATAACCCGGTTATTAATTGGCAATCCAGAGAGATAAGCCAATGGAGTGAATTCTGTAATAAAAACTGCATGAAAACGGTCATTGGTTCGGTCGCTCCTAGGGCCTTACCTCCATTTCTGGTGGACTTTGAGGATGTATTCTCAGAGAAAGGGTGTCAAGAACTACCTCCTCATCGCAAATATGACTGTGCTGTTAACTTGCTCCCTGGGGCCAAATTACCGAAATCTAGGTTGTATAACCTTTCTGGTCCTGAGAGACAGGCCATGAAGGATTATATTTCAGAGAGTCTGGCTAAGGGGCATATTAGACCTTCATCTTCCCCGGTGGCCGCGGGGTTCTTCTTTGTGAAGAAAAAAGATAGAGGCCTATGCCCTTGCCTGGATTTCCGTGAGCTTAATCGGATTACGGTCCGAGATCCGTATCTGCTCCCACTTATTCCCGATCTCTTCAATCAGATCGTGGGTGCCAAATGGTTCTCTAATTTGGATCTCAGGGGGGCGTACAATCTGATTAGGATGAAGGAGGGGGATGAGTGGAAGACGGCGTTTAACACTCTGGAAGGGCATTATGAGAACCTTGTCATGCCATTTGGTCTGAGTATTGCCCCGGCGTTGTTTCAACACTTTGTAAATGACATCTTTCGCCACCTAATGGGACAGTTTGTGGTCATATATCTGGATGATATCTTAATTTACTCGCCGGATCTTGTGTCTCATCAGGAGCATGTTAGGCAGGTGTTACAGATCTTGCGGGATAATAAACTGTACGCCAAATGGGAGAAGTGTGTGTTCGCCGGTACAGGAACTTCAGTTTTTAGGGTTCCTGGTGTCAGCATCCGGTTTTCGTATGGACCCTGGGAAAGTGCGGGCAGTTCTTGAGTGGGATCTGCCAGAGGATCTTAAGGTATTACAACGTTTCCTGGGGTTTGCTAATTACTACCGGAAGTTCATTCGTAATTTTTCGTCCATAGTTAAACCTCTCACAGACATGACTAAAAAAGGGACGGATTTTTCAAAGTGGTCTGACAAGGCTTGTCAAGCGTTTTCCTCTTTGAAAAAATGTTTTGCTTCAGCACCCATACTTATTCAACCTGATGCGTCACAGCCGTTCATTGTTGAGGTGGACGCTTCCGAGGTAGGGGTGGGAGCAGTATTTTTTCACAAGGTTCGTCCCCTGGTAAATGGCATCCGTGCGCCTTCTTCTCTAAAAAATTGTCGTCCGCTGAGAGGAATTATGATGTCGGCAATAGGGAACTTTTGGCCATTAAGTTGGCTTTTGAGGAGTGGCGTCATTTTTTGGAGGGGGCAGTCCACCCGGTCACCGTCATTACCGATCACAAAAACCTGCTATATTTAGAGTCCGCTCAACGTCTGAATCCCAGACAAGCTAGGTGGTCGTTGTTTTTTACCAGGTTTAATTTTGTCGTCACATATCGTCCTGGCTCAAAAAATGTTAAGGCGGATGCCTTATCTCGCTGTTTCCCAGGGGCTGGGAATACGGAGGACCCGGTTCCGGTCCTTCAGGAGGGGGTGGTGGTGTCGGCAGTATGCTCTGAGCTTGAGGAGGAGGTATTGGAGGCTCAGGGGGACGCCCCTGTAGGACCTCCAGGGAGACTGTTTGTTCCAAATCAGTTGCGACAAAAGGTGATCGAGGCACACCATAATTCAGCTTTGGCAGGACACCCAGGGAGTACAGCAACTGAGGATCTCCTCTCGCGCCGGTTTTGGTGGCCTAACTTACATAGGGAGGTGGTAACTTTTGTCACGTCCTGCGAGGTTTGTGCGCGCTCTAAGACCCCACATACCCATCCGTCGATGACCCTCTTACCTTTGAAGATCCCGGAGCGTCCGTGGACTCATCTGTCTATGGACTTCATTACGGACCTCCCGCCATCTTTGGGTAAAACAGTCATACTCGTTGTAGTGGACAGGTTCAGCAAGATGGCACATTTTATCGCTCTTCCTGCTCTTCCTAATGCTAAAACTCTTGCGCAGGTGTTTATTGGGGAGATTGTAAGGCTTCACGGGGTACCCTCCGATGTGGTGTCGGATCGGGGGTCTCAGTTTGTGTCCAAATTCTGGAAAGCATTTTGTACACGGCAGGGGATGCAGTTGTCATTTTCATCGGCTTTTCACCCGCAGACCAATGGTCAGACAGAGCGTCTGAACCAGAGCTTGGAGACATATCTCCGGTGTTTTGTGTCAGAGAACCAGGAGGACTGGGCTTCTTTCTTGCCTCTGGTGGAATTTGCTCTAAATAATAGGCGGAGCGAGTCCACTGGTAAGTCCCCGTTTTTTGGGGCATATGGTTTTCACCCCCAGTTTTGTACTTTCAATAGGGGGGCTCTTCTGGGGTTCCCGAGGAGGAACGATTTTCGTCGTCACTTGCTTCAGTGTGGAGAGGAGTGCTGAATAATCTGAGTACTATGGGGAACCGATACAAACGTATGGCTGATAGGAGGAGAGTGTCTGGTCCGGACCTAAGTGTGAACGATCTGGTATGGTTGTCTACCAAAAATATAAAACTTAAGGTTCCCTCCTGGAAACTGGGTCCCAGGTTCATCGGGCCATACAAGATCAGTGCTATAATTAATCCGGTTGCATTCCGTCTTGACCTCCCTCCTACATTTAAGATTCATAATGTGTTCCACAGATCGTTGCTTAAGAGGTATGTGGCGCCGGTGATACCTTCACCTTTACCTCCTCCTCCTGTGGTGGTCAATGGTAACTTGGAGTTCCAGGTGTGTCGAGAGTCATCGATTCACGTCTGAATCGCCGATCCCTTCAGTACCTTGTTCATTGGAGGGGGTATGGTCCTGAGGAGAGGACGTTGGTTCCTGCGCCGGATATTAACGCAGATCAATTAATTCGGGCCTTCCACACTACTCACCCAGATAAACCTGGTCCTGAGGGTCCGGAGGCCCCTCGTAGAAGGGGGGGTACTGTCACGGGTGTGTCGCTGCGAAGATCGTCGCGATTGCACACCCTGACTTCTCACAGCTGAGTTTCTGCTGCTGAGTGTTTTTCGGCGGTGAGAGAGTTAATTCTCCCTCTCTCTGTGCTGGACAAGACCAGCCTCGCTCAGCTGTAATTAATGTTGCGATAATTGGATTCCTTCAAATACCTGCCTGTCTGCTAGGGAAGTGTCGGTGAAAGCATTCATGCAGACCAGCAGAGCGGATCATATTGAGAAGTCTAAAGCTAAGATTACCTGTTGTGGTTTTCTCCTCTCCTCGCTTTATTATTTATCTCCTTACCCGTTGGTGTTCCCTCTGTAGTGGTAGTTTTGTATGCAAGGTGTCTTTTATTTTACCCCTTGTACTGTCTCGTTCGTCTTATACTGTGTGTAGGCAGTTACCTTCCCTTTCCCTGTGGTGGTAATCAGGGTTCTTCTCAGGACTAGATTACAGTGGTCAGGGATTCACAGGAGATAGAGTTACGCTGGCGGCCTGGACCTCTGTACCATCAACAGTACCTCCAGGTAGAGGGATTAGTCAGGATCCCAGCTTGGGGTCAGCATAGACCCCGGTCCTCCTGTATGCTGAGACAGTGTGACACAGCCCTACCTACACTACTATAAGCTAGCATAATGGCCTCTCTCACCCATCTAGCTATAGTTTGTCTAGAGGCTCCTAGGCCTTTCCTCGCCCCCTGAAAAGAAACAAGTAATGACCTGCTTTTCCTCCAAGTTTTCGTTCTTTCTAGATATTTTAGGATACATCTCCTAACATCTAAACAGTGTAGTTTCTCTTCTTTTGTGTTGCTAGGGTCAGGACAAAAGGATGGCAATCTTATCTCCTGAGCTCTGTGGAATTTTGACACAACTTTCGGTAAATATGCAGGGTCTAATCTTAACACTACTCTGTCCTCCAGAATCCCGAGTATAAGGAGAGTCAGCTGATAACACATGTAGGTCTCCAATCCTACGGGCCGATGTGAGCGCTATCAACAAGGTGGTTTTTAAGGTTAGGACTTTATCGGATATTGTGTCTAGGGGCTTAAAGGGGCTACCTGTTAAGGCTGATAAAACCAGATTGAGGTTCCAGGTGGAGGAGCAGGGGATGGAACAGAATCAGCTCTACTACAGGCCCGAATGAACCTGGCTATCCACCTGTTGTTTGCCAAGTCGTAGTTAAACAAGGCTGCAAGGGCAGAGACATGAACTTTAAGGGTGCTAAGTGCTAGCCCTAGCTCTAAGCCCCTTTGTAGGAATTCTAATATGGCCACTGTCGGGATCTCCCCTTCCCGTATTGGTGCCGAAATTGTTAAAAATTTCTTCCATATTCTGCCATAAATCTTTGTAGTTACTGGTTTTCTACTGCGAAGTAGGGTGGATATTACTGCGGCTGAAAACCCCCTTTTTCCTAATAGTGACCTCTCAAATTCCATGCCGTCAAATGTAGCCCGGACTTCTGAGGGTGACTGAAAGGACCCTGTGTCAAAAGGTCCTGGTCTTCCGGCAGTACCATGGATCTGTTATGGACATTATCTTCAGCCAGTAGAACCAAGGCCTCTTTGGCCAAAAGGGAGCTATTAAGATCACCCTGGCTTTGTCCTCCCTGATCTTCTTCAGGACTAATGGAATCAGACATATTGGGGGAAAGGCATACAGAAGTCCTGACGTCCAGTTTATTCTGAAAGCATCTAATGCTAAGGGTCTGTCCGCTGGATTCAGGGAGCAGAATTCTTGTTGGTCCTTGTGGCAAAAAGGTCTATGCTGGGTTTCCCCCACATATGTACTATTTGGTGAAAAATGGACTCTTAATGCCCACTCTCCCTGCTTTAGGTGGTTTCTGCTCAGGAAATCTGCTTTTTGGTTGTCTATGCCTCATATATGTAGGGCCGATAATGAGCGGAAATGATGCTCTGCAAGAATCAGAATTCTTACTGTTATGTCCATCAGTGACCGAGAACGGGTGCCACCTTGGTGGTTTATGTAAGCGACTGCCATCCGGTTGTCTGACAGAACTCGGACATGATGTCCCGATATGTGTGGTAGTAGACCCTGCAATGCTCTTTCGACCGCCAAGAGTTCCCAGTTGTTCGAAGATAGCTGTTTTTCTTCTCGTTTCCACGGTTCTTGGAGCCACAGTGTATCCAGATGAGCTCCCCACCCCCAAGGGCTGGCGTCT
Source organism: Oophaga sylvatica (assembly GCA_033576555.1). Lineage (NCBI taxonomy): Eukaryota > Metazoa > Chordata > Amphibia > Anura > Dendrobatidae > Oophaga > Oophaga sylvatica. Next base: position 160,410,262 of record JARQOD010000009.1, read on the forward strand.
GTGGTGACCACCTTGGAGGCCGTGAACTTCCATGGAATCCCTCACGGAGATGTATCTATTTTCAACCACCATTGGAGCGATTGAAGTACAGGAATTGAAAGTGTGATCTTCTGATCCAGATGTCCATGGAGGACTAGATCTTCCTGCAACACGTTCCACTGTAACTTCCTTGTATGGAACTGGGCCCATTTTACTGCTGGTATGCACGCAGTTAGTGATCCCAACACTGACATGGCTCTCCTTAGCGTAATTTGAGGTTTTTTTTATTGTTGTTATTATCATCTGCTTTATTCTGTGTTCTTTTTCTTCTGGAAGACATTCCTGCGCTATTGAGTCTATCGTTATTCCTAAAAAAAACCTGGGTCATTGCTGGTTCCAGCTTGGATTTTTTGAGATTCGGTTGCCATCCCAGCATTCGTAGTGTTTCTATAACGACACTGACTTGATCCTGACAGTGCGAGAAATTCCTCCCCACTATCAGAAATTCGTCCAGATAGGGTATTATTAGCGTGTCTTTCTCTCTCAGATGTGCTGTGACCTCCGCCATCAGTTTCGTGAAGACACGTGGGGCTGTTGCTATACCGAAAGGCAGGGCTCTGTACTACAGATGATGTAACTGTGATCTTATTCTTACCGCTACCCTTAGATATTTGCGGTCTGCTCATCGAATTGGGACGTGATAGTAAGCGTCCTTGAGGTCGAAGACTGCCATATAGCACCGAGGAAAAAGTAGATTCACTGCTGTTTTTATCGTTTCCATTTTGAAGGACGGAATTACCAGAAACTTGTTGAGGGCCTTTAGATTTATAATCGTCCTCCAGGAGTTGTCTGGTTTCTTTACTAGAAACAGCGGGGAATAAAATCCTTCTCTTTCCTCTTCCACTGGAACTTTTTCCAGGACCTGTTTTTGTATGAGAGAGATTATCTCTTCTTCCAGACTCGTTTGTTTTTCTGACGAGGACTGTAGGGGAGTCAGCATATAGTTTCTTGGGGGCCGGTGATGGAATTTTAATTCCAGTCCCGATTCCACGATTTGTAAAATCCAGGTACTGGACGAGATCTTCTCCCAGGCTGGAAGGAAGTGAGAGAGCCTCCCTCCCACCTGAGAAAGACCGTCACTGGGAAGGCTTCTTGTCTTCCTTGGAGGGCTTACCGAAGTAGAAGCCCATCCCTCCTCTGGATCGCTTGTCTTGAAAGTTTCTGTCCCGGTCTCTGTAGTGCTGTCTCCCGAACTTCCGATTTCTCTGAAAAGAGTGCCGAAAGGTCTGAAAAGGTTGTTTCGGAAAGTTTTTCTTCTTATCGGTAGCCTTTTCTAATACCTCATCTAGCTCTGGCCCAAACAAAAAATTGCCTTCGCATGGAAGAGAGCATAATTTTACTTTTGCTTGGATGTCACTTGGCCAACACTAGCGCTGCAGATTTAGCTGCTAACCTAGCCGAATCCGCTGAGGCTTCGGCCAGGAAACTTGCTGCTGCTCTAATGGCCGGTATGGCCTCCAAGATATTTTCTCTGGAGACTCTCTGTTCCATTTGATCCTCTAAGTTGTGCACCCAGACTTTCAGGGATCTGGCCACACAAGTAGCTGCGATGGCTGGTCTTAATGCTCCTGCTGACGTCTCCCAGACCGTCTTTAAGCAGAAGTCTGTCTTCCTGTCCAGCGGCTCTCTCAACGTACCTAGGTCTTCAAAAGGTAGAGAGGATTTTCTGGCGATTTTTGACACCGCTACATCTATTTTTGGGGCTCTATCCCAAGATGAAGATACTTGTTCATCGAAGGGGTATTTTCTCTTCAGAGCGTTGGTGATGTGTGACTTTTTCTCTGGCTTCTCCCACTCCCTTCTAATAAGGTCCTTTAATTGATCGTTGATGGGAAAGGTTTTACGTTTCTTTTTCTGTAACCCTATGAACATAAGTTCTTGAGGTGTTCGTTTAGGTTTCTCTTCTATCAACCCCATAGTAGAGCGGACTGTCTTTATTAGGTTATCTGTCGCCTCAATCGGGAAGATGTTTTCTTCCTCTGAGCTGCTATCCGAATTACGGGATCTGCTGGAGTCCCTTTTTGCTCCAGAGGAATCTTCCTGAGATATCCCTGACATACTGGATCTATCTCTGGACCTGCCGTCCATATCTGCTGTATGAAAGGCCCCCCTTTTTTTTTTTCTTTTCTTCTCTGGTGACCGCAAGCGCCCGTCGCATGCGCACTATGCGCGCGCCCGGCCGCCACGTCCGGTGCACGCTTTACCGGAACTTCTCCTGCGACCATGAGAATTCCCCTCTCTGGAGCACGCTCCCCCAGAACGCGCCCCTGTCATATCCGGTGCGCAACTTCCGGCCTCATACTGCAGCGCACATGGTTAGGAGGGTGCAGGAGACGGTCACAGAACATATGACCGCTCCCCCCATGCAGCAGTTCTCACCTGACAAGCGTCCCCTGGCCCGGTACGTTCCACTGCGCCACCAATGTTTAGCCGCAGGTCTCAGCCAGGTATCCGGGGGGGGAGGAGAAGGAGGGGCATATAATGTGCCTGGCACCGATGTGCTTCAGGCTGCACGGCCACTTATCAACAGGGAGACGCACTAAAAAAGTGGTCTCCGAGGAATGCCCCACCTACAGCCGACCCTCAGAGGGAGCTGTAGGAATATATTTGCCTTTAAGGGCAGTGGCCATGCTTCGCTCAGGGGGGCAGGGTATACCTGACCTCCGAGGCGACTTCCAGTACCTGGTGACGGATGCGATGGACCAACGCCCACCGTTAATCATCCGACCCAGGCCTAGGCATCCTCTTCCATCCGAGAGTCTTTCATCTTCAGGGTCTCCCATCGAGGACAGGAAACCAACTGATGCGGAGAGAGGAGCCGCCCCTTTTATCTTGAAGGTTTCCTGTCCTTGATGGACGGATCCCCTCTCTCGTGGTGCCGTCATGTATGATGGAAAAAAAGACCTAGGTCCATCAAGTTCAACCTTCCTCCACCAATTGTCCATTTTGTCAGTAATTTAGCAATGTTATATGTATCAAGGAAATCGTCCAGCCCCTTTTTTTTAAAGCTGTTATAGTATCTGCCATGACTACCTCTTGTGGTCGGCATTCAAAAGTCTGACTGCTCTAACTGTAAAGAACTCTTTCCTATTTAGCTGTCAGAATCGCCTTTCGTCTACCTGTAATGAGTGCCCCCTAGTCGCCAGTACGGTCTTTGGAAGGAATAAGTTATTTGCAAGTGTTTTGTACATATTTATACATGTAAATGAGATCTCTGCAGCGTCTTTTTTTCTAAGCTAAACAAGCCCAACTTTTCAAACCTTTCATCACATCATATCATATGAGAGGCCTCCATCCCTTGTAATAATCTAGTTGCTTGTATTTGAACTGATTCTAACTTCTCAATATGCTTTTTAAAATTTGGAGCCCAAAACTGGATCCCATATTCTAGATGAGGCCTCACCAGTGATTTATAAAGGGGTAATATGTTGGGATCGCAGGATTTTATCCTTTTTATACATCCTAAAATCTCGTTTGCTTTTGTGACTGCTGCTTTACATGAGTACTACTGCTCAGCTTACTTGTAACCAGAATACCCAAGTCCTTGTCCTGTTCTGTAGTGGCAAGTATACTCCCATTTAATGTCTATGCAGCAATAGGATTACTCCATCCTAGGTGCATTACTTACATTTATCTACATTAAACCTCATTTGTCAAGTGTTTGCCCATTCAATCATCTTATCCAGATCGTTGTGCAATATTGTACTGTCAAAGTCAGATTTTAATATCCTACATAGTTTGGTGTCGTCAGCAAAGACTGATACTTTACTGTCAATTCCATCCAAAAGGTCATTAATAAAGAGGTTAAAATAGAATCTGTCCTAGCACAGATCCCTGCGGTTCCCACTGCTGACTATATCCCATTTAGAGAATGTACCATTTATGATGACTCTTTCCTGTCATTTAGCCAATTCCTTACCCATCTGCATATAGTTTCACCCAGTCCTTGCTTCTGTAGCTTAGTATAAGTATTATGTGGAACTGTATCAAATGCAACTTTGCAAAGTCCAGATAAGTCCATCGGCATTACCAAAATCCAGATTTGCACTCACCTCCTCATAGAAACCCAACATGTTGGTTAGACACGACTTATTCTTCATGACTGGTTGTCATTTATTATATTCCTCTCTGTAATATATTTCTGCAGGTCATCTCTTATAACCTCAAAAATTTTGCCCACTACTGATGTCAGGCTTACCGGACGGTACTTACCAGGATCCACCTTCTTTCTTAAATACTGGTACCACATGAGCCATCCTCCAATTCCGTGGCACCACCCCTGCTACCAGAGAGTCCAAGAATGATATACAGTGGTCTGCCAATTATTAAGCTCAATTCCCTCAGTATCCGTGGATGAATGCCATCTGGGCCGGGGGATTTTTTTAATGTTTAACCCCTTAATGACTGCCAATACGCCTTTTAACGGCAGTAGTTAAGGGTACTTAAACCACAGCGCCGTTATTAACGGCACTGAGGGAAAAGCCTATAGCGCCCCCCAGAGTCGGAATTTCTCAGAGGTCTCGGCTGCCGGGGGTAACCGAGACCCCAAAGAACATGATTTGTGTCGGTTTTTACAGACCTCGGTGTTACGATCGCCGTTATTAACCATATAACGGCGACCAGCAACAATTGGAAGATTTTTCCTATTGGTTCATTTTGGTCACTGTGATAAACGCTATCACAGTGATCAAAAAAAAAAAAATAGTAAATAAACCCCCCTTAGTTAGGGAAAAACAATAAAATAAAGAAAATATATTTATTTCCATTTTTCAGTTAGGGTTAGGCTAAAGTGAGTTGGCTAAAGTTTTAGGGTTAGAGTTGGGATTTGGATTGGGGTTAGCGTTGTGTTTGGGATTAGGGGTATGTTGGGGTTAGGGTTGTGATTATTGTTAGAGTTGGGATTAGGGTTAGGGGTGTGTTTGGGTTAGGGTTGGAGTTAGAATTGGGGGGTTTCCACTGTGTAGGCACATCAGGGGGTCTCCAAACATGACATGGTGCCACCATTGATTCCAGCCAATTTTGTGTTCAAAAAGTCAAACAGTGCTCCCTCCCTTCTGAGCTCTGTTGTGTGCTAAAACAGTGGTTTACCCCAACATATGGGGCACCAGCGCACTCTGGACAAATTGAACAACAACCTTTGGGGTCTAATTACTCCTTTTTCCCTTGGGAAAATAAAACAATGGGGGCTAAAATATCATTTTTGTGAAAAAAAAAAAGATGATTTTTTATTTTCACGGCTCTGCGTTATAAACTTCTGTGAATTACTTGGGAGTTCAAAGTGCTCACCACACATCTAGATAAGTTCCTTCATGGGTCTATTTTCCAAAATGGGGTAACTTGTGGGGATTTCTACTGTTTAGGCACATCGGGGGCTCTCAAACGCAACATGACTCCCGCAGACCATTCCATCAAAGTCTGCATTCCAAAACAGCTCTCCTTCCCTTCCAACTCTGCCATGCGCCCAAACAGTGGTTCCCCCCACTTATGGGGTATCAGCTTACTCAGAACAAATTGGACAACAACTTTTGGGGTCTAATTTCTCCTGTTACCCTTGGGAAAATAAAAAATTTCATACTGTAATAGCCGCTAATTCAATTGCCGGCTTTTGTGAAATCACAAAAGCCGACATGAAATGATACATTGTTTACACACCATGTCATTTCATGTATTTTGATATATGGTTTTAACTTACAATTACATAAGTGTATGTGTGCAAAATTTCAGACATTTAGGGGTTAATTAAAGGTGTAAATTCGTTGAAAAAAAATGCGTGGGCTCCCGCTGTATTTTCTCCACCAGACAGACAAAGCAAGCGAGTGGGGGCAGATAATAATAGCTTAGGGAGGGTACATTTTTTTTGTGCCCCCCTGGCTACTAACATATGCCCCCAGACACCCCAGAAAGGGCAAATCTCTAATTAGATTCGCCCTTTTCTGGCACTTTGCCCGTCTATTCCCATTGCCCTATAGCAGTGGCGAATGGGTTAATAAGGGGTTAAAGCCACCTTGCAATTGAAAGGTCACTTTAAGCCAGGTTAATAATTGAGAGCTGTCAATTAGACAACTATCAATTATTAATCCTATTGTATGAGGGTATGTGCACACGTTGCGGAATTGCCATGGAAATTTCCGCGACAATTCCGCACCTCCCTGCCGCGGGAAATCCGCATATCATAGGTATGCGTATTCCCGCTAAAAACTAGCGTTTTGCAAGCGTAATTAGCTTGCAGAATGCTAGCGTTTTACAAGCGATCTGACAGGTAGGTCACACGAGTCAAACAAGTGTTTGACTCGTGTGACCAACTTTTTACTATTGATGCCGCCTATGTCGCATCAATAGTAAAAAGATCTCATGTAAAAATAATAAAAAAAAATAATAAATAATGTTACTCTCACCTTCCGGCGGCCCCCGCAGCTTTCCCGCCTCTCAGCGACGCTCCCGGCAAGTTCCATTCCCAGGAGTCCTTTGCGACAATCATCCCGATGACGTAGCATCTCGCGAGACCGCTACGTCATCTGGGTGATCTCGCAATGCACTCCTGGGAACGGAACTTGCCGGGAGTGTCGCAGAGAGGCGGGAAAGCTGCGGGGGCCGCCGGAACGTGAGAGTATCACGATTTTTTATTTTAATTATTGTTTTACCAGGGATATGGTACCCAGGGCCTGGAGGAGAGTCTCCCCTCCTCCAGACCCTGTGTACCATCCGCACATGAACCGCTTACTTTGCGCATGGTGGGCACAGCCACATGCGGAAAGTAATTGGTTCAATGCATTCCTATGGCGGCGGAACCGCCGCGGTTCCGCAAAAAAGAATGAGCATGCTGCGGATTCTCCCGCGATGCGCTTCCACCGCGGAAAAACCCGCAGCATGTGCACAGCATTGCGGAATCTCATAGGTAATAATGAGTTGTATTGTGCATGCGGTTTTGCCGCGGTTTCACTGCAATACCGCTAGGAATCCGCAATGTGTGCACATAGCCTGAAAGAAAAATCAAACACACACTTTAATAAAAAATAAGTTTAATTAAATAATAACACAGTTTTTGACCATCTTTTATTTTCCTGGTAAAACCATTTCCTGTAATAAAAATAAAATAAAAATGCAAAATTATTCTTACCAAACCGATGCACAGTCAGGTCCCACGCTGTAATCCATCAGAAAGGGTTAACAGGTTACAGCTAGCAGCAGGCTAATGCTGCCTGCTGAGCTGTTACCTCCCCCCCCCCCGAATGAATAACTTCCTCTCCCAGGAGAGGAAGTGATTAATGAGTGGAGCTTAATTGATTTATTGCCACTTTCACTTCAGTGACCTGACCTAAAGTGAAAGTGGGACGCAATCAATTAAGCTTCATTCATTAATCACATCCTCTCCTGTTGGCAGGAGATAAGCTCATTCATTCAGGAGCTTTCAGCTGATCAGGCAGGATTACTTGCGCTGCTTAGCTGATTGCTAGTTAACCCTTTGTGAAGGATTACATCGTGTGACTTGACAGATCGCCATATAGGTAAGAATAATGTTTTATTATTTTTTCTTTATTATAGAAGATCAAGGGCTTCGCAGGGATTAAGAGTTAAATAAAAGATGGTCAAAAAAATGTGTTTTTATTTCATTAAAATTATTTATTCTTAAAGTGTGTGTGTTTTTTTTATTTCCTTCAATAGGATTAATAATTGATAGTTGTCTAATTGACAGCTCTCAATTATTAACCTGGCTTAAAGTGACCTTTCAATAGCAAGGTGGCTTTAACCCCTTATTAACCCATTCGCCACCCACCGCTACAGGGCAATGGGAATAGACGGGCAAAGTGCCAGAAAGGGCGAATCTAATTAGATATTTGCCCTTTCTGGGGTGTCTGGGGGCAGATGTTAGTAGCCGGGGGGGCACAAAAAAATGTACCCTCCCTAGGCTATTATTATCTGCCCCCACTCGCTTGCTTTGTCTGTCTGGTGGAGAAAATACAGCGGGAGCCCACACATTTTTTTTCAACGAATTTACACCTTTAATTAACCCCTACATGTCTGAAATTTTGCACACATACACTTATGTAATTGTAAGTTAAAACCATATATCAAAATACATGAAATGACATGGTGTGTAAACAATGTATCATTTCATGTCGGCTTTTGTGATTTCACAAAAGCCGGCAATTGAATTAGCGGCTATTACAGTATGTAGAAGTGTATGAACTATAAATATATATATATATATATATATATATATATATATGTCACAATGACATATATATGTATATATATATATATATATTATTATATATATATTATTCTATGTGTGTATATGTATTGTTTCTATTCTTTATTAAAGCTGTCAGTGTGATTTTACAGTATAGCCAGGGATGAATTAGCGGCTATTATACTATGTAGAAGTGTATGACCTATATATATATTATATATATATATATATATATATATATTATATATAATATAGCAGAAGGGTGAGTATGATCCGACACCCCCGCTCCCCCTCCCCCGTCAACCCCCGTATATGACCCGCGTATAAGCCGAGAGGGGGACTTTCAGCCCTAAAAATGGGCTGAAAATCTTGGCTTATACATGGGTATATACGGTAATTATAAACGTCAAAGAAAAGACTGAGATATTAAACAGGCACTTTTCAGCCGTGTTCACCAATGAATTGTCTGTAAGGGCTCATACTCACTGGCTGGAAAAAATCGGTCCGTTTTCTGCAGGGAAAAAACGGTACAATTGTTGTAAAAAGGCATGCGATTTTAAATCGCACCATGCGTTTTCCATCAGTTTTCCATCTGTATGCAATGCGATTTTAACATGAAGTTTTACATAGAGCAGTTATCTCTATGTAAAAAGTCATGTAAAAATCACATTGTAAAAAAAAATGTACACAAAAAGCAAATAAATATATATATATATTTTTTACATATATATTTATTTGCTTTTTGTGTACATTTTTTTTTACAATGTGATTTTTACATGACTTTTTACATAGAGATAACTGCTCTATGTAAAACTTCATGTTAAAATCGCATTGCATACAGATGGAAAACTGATGGAAAACGCATGGTGCGATTTAAAATCGCATGCCTTTTTACAACAATTGTACCGTTTTTTTCCTGCAGAAAACGGACCGATTTTTTCCAGCCAGTGAGTATGAGCCCTTACAGACAATTCATTGGTGAACACGGCTGAAAAGTGCCTGTTTAATATCTCAGCCTTTTCTTTGACGTTTATAATTACCGTATATACCCATGTATAAGCCGAGATTTTCAGCCCATTTTTTAGGGCTGAAAGTCCCCCTCTCGGCTTATACGCGGGTCATATACGGGGGTCGACGGGGGAGGTGGAGCGGGGTGTCGGATCATACTCACCCTTCCGCCGGCGCGGTCTCTGCAGCCCCCCTGCTTCTCCCACGATCTCCGGCTCCTTCCTGCAGCGGTCACATGGCACCGCTCATTAAAGTCATGAATATGCACATATTCATGACTTTAATGAGCTTTAGCACGTGACCGCTGCAGGACTGAAGTGCTGCGGAGAGCGCCGGGAGAAGAGGAGAGGCTGCAGGGACGCGCGGCGGAGGGGTGAGTATAGCAATATTTACCTGTCCCTCGGTCTGACTCCTCTGGCTGTGAATGATCAGGCAGAGGGCGCGATGACGTTGTTAGTGCGTGCCCCGCCCCCTGCCAGAACATTCACAGCCAGAGGAGTCAGACCGAGGAAGCAGCCCTGCGGTGGACCGAGGGACAGGTAAATATCTCAGGTGCCAGGGTCCTGAGCGAGCGGTGACACCGGCACCTGTCCCCCATAGCGCGCCGGTGTCACCGCCTGTTCAGGACACCGGCACCTGGCCCCCAGCGACGAGAGGGTGAGTATGTCATTTTTTTTTTTTGCAGCAGCACATCATATGAGGACTATACTATGGGGCATAATTGCATAATTGTGCAGCATATGTGGGCATAATCTAGAGCATATGGGGGCATAAGATGTGGAACATATGGGGCATAATTTGGAGCATATGGGGGCATAATATGGAGCATATGGGGGCATAATATGGAGCATATGGGGGCATAATCTGGAGCATATGGGGGCATAATCTGGAGCATATGGGGGCATAAGCTGTGGAACATATGGGGCATAATATGGAGCATATGGGGGCATAAGCTGTGGAACATATGGGGCATAAGATGGAGCATATGGAGGCAAAGCTGTGGAACATATGGGGGCATAAGCTGTGGAGCATATGTGGGCATAATATGGAGCATATGAGGGCATAAGCTGTGGAACATATGGGGCATGATCTGTGGAACATATGGGGCATAAGCTGTGGAACATATGGGACATAATATGGAGCATATGGGGGCATAATCTGTGGATCATACGGGGGCATAATCTGTGGAATATATGGGGGCATAATCTGGAGCATATGGGGGCATAATCTGTAGAGCATATGGGGGCATAATCATTTTTCACCCTAGGCTTATATGCGAGTCAATAAGTTTTCCCAGTTTTTTGTGGCAATATTAGGGGGGTAGGCTTATACATGAGTATATACGGTATTTTGTCAGTCATCTTTTAAGTGGCCGATACCATCTGAGTAGTGTAGAAGTTCCATCATTCGTCAAACTCAATCTGACAGGTCGTCACGCCCCCTATCATTTTATCCGTCTCCTTGTGATTTGATCTGTCTGGGGAATCAGGACTGTTGAATCTGGGAAGTTCTATCAAAGTGCTTCATGATTTTATTCGTCTCTATTTATATTTTATCCATCTCCTTGTGGATTTGATCAGTCTGTGGTGTGGGGAAAGGTGTATCAATTATAAGGCTCAAAACTTTTTGTGGGGGATCTTTTAAGTCGAGCAGTAAATGTATGTAAAAGATAGGATTTTTCTAGCATGGCATTAAATCCCTATGTGAGTGTCTGCATCACTTGCTGGAAAGTTAGTGTACACACTTGCTGGATAGTTAAAGTTATTGTACAGGCTAAAAGGAGTTTATTGTACAGTATTATTCAGTATAAAAGAAGTTTTCCCAATAGAGAATTTAAGAAAAGATAGGATCCGTATCTTTTTAGCAGGACTGCACCAGTGATATGTCCGGACATGTCTAGTTCAGTACAATTGATAGGGTAATTCTGTTTCAGTTGATAGAATAGACTATTTACGCATAGTAATTAGCACTGTGAGGGGTGAACTTTTTAGAACAAATGCTTTCTGTTCAGAATAATTTAAAATCAAGAGATGGAGGAATTAACACATAAGTGAAAATTACCACGGACTTTCTGTGAAACCTGTTTCTAGGGGAGAGCTGCCCCAACACGCCTGGGCTATACACAACATATTGTGTATAGCCCGGGCATACTCAGCTTAGCCCGGACATGTCCGGGCATGTTTAAACGGGCATATTATGTATATGGCCGTGTTACAATATTACACACTATAAAGCAAATGTTTTATTCGTATTTTTAAAAAAAAAGCAATGACGCGGTATTGTAAAACAAGGTTACAAGATTTTATTGTAATAAATAAATACATCTCAAAGACATTTCAAGCATTTAAAAGTACATACAGAATGATATAAAAAGTGTCACATGTACAATTAACAAATGGCATCACACACACGGCAAAATAAATAATTAACAAGTACATAGGCTACATCGTGAGCCACATGACTGGCAGTATTGGTAGAGACCTTTTTTTAGGCAGTAGAGTTCCCCTTGTGGTGCCTAATGACGGCGAGTGCAGATAATGAATTGTACGGGGTGAGGGGTCTACCCTCATCGGTGTAGATACACCATCGCTGGAGGCCATTTTTAATTCGTCTAAATGCTGCCTAGTAGTGGGATTACCCACAACAGTAGAGGGTATATTCAGCTCAGCCACAGCTCGCATAAACGATTCCCAACCCCTAGGTAAATTCCTGACGGTCAGAGCGTGACTCTGTGTTGTACTGCGTACCAAATCCACTAAGTTAGACCCAGGTATTACAGCGCCTTTGAAAATAAATTCGTCTTTATCATTCCAGTCTATCACATTCTTATTCTGGAGTAGCTTGTTTAGTAAAAATTCAGCATTCTTTTTATATCTTTGGTTTATATGGCCTACAATTTCAGCGATCTCGTGATTTTTTTTATCGGTGTCGGTATTTGGCGGCTGTTGATGCTCAGGACCATGAGTGCTAACGAGATTTAAAGTTGTTATTTCTTTCGAGCAGCGTTTCATATGTACCAAGTAGCGCTCCAGCACGGTGCTATACATTTTAATTTTCACATCGTCAGGGATGTCGCGTCGCTGTAAAACGGTGTTAATTTCATCATCGAGGTGGCGAATAACAGTTTCGCGTATGCTCTCGGTGGTTGGTGGCCTTAGCTTGTGTAGCTCCTGTTTGGGGACTAGATACATTTTCTCAGCATGCTCCATTATTTGCCCGCGAGCAGACTCGTTATTATGGGTATTGCAAAACCTAAAAGAGGACCGATAAAGCCGCCGGTCTGATTCAGTACTCGTTTCTTTTTCTTTATGGACTGCGCTCTATCACTCATGGTTCTTATAGCTTTACGCCACTTCTTCAGTATGCCTTTTTGGCGCTCGTTCAGCGGGATTCGGCCTTTTAAGATGTTTAAAGCAATCTCACCTATAGCGGTGATTAAATCCACGCTCGCATTGCGCAAAATAGATTTCCGGACGGATGGGGTTGCCTTCACCAGGGTTTTTAAGAGAGCCCAGTTACGCCGGAGTCTCTCAGACATCTTTACAGCACAACGCACACAGCGTGGAATGTGCGATCCCGCATAAAATTCACTTTTTAGAAGCGATTTTCTTCTGCACATAGACAGCGGGCAACGCCGGTGGAAACAACCCCGTCCGTAAGCGGAGATCCTCAGGTGTATTAGCTCTCAAATCGACCAGTGAATACCCATAAGGCTCCCGCGTGGCATCCTCAAATACTTCTAGGAAAAAACGTGTTTTTCCTGGGTACATCTGACGAGCGAGTGTTAAAATTTGTAATTTATCTCGAGGGTTGTTAAAAAGAACCATGTACTTTGTGTTTAAATTTATGGTGCGGCTTTTCTTACCCTGACAAAATATGTTTTGTACCAGGTAGAAAATACTGAGATTTCTGTGGTGCACATACTTGGTGAACGCTTTTTCTATCTCGCAATTTTCGCTAGCACTATCCATGAGATCATCAACAATCGCCAAATTCACCTTGTCCGGTGGGAATAATTCGTCATCTACGAATGTATTCGGCAGACCCTCCACAAATCTGGTGTTGGGAAAAGAGAGAGAGATTTCATCATAAAGTTTCTGCCAACATGAATAAAACCAAACAATATTATCCGGCTTGTGAGAAAAATTACTTTCAATATTATACAGCAGTTGTTTTACAAAATAACTCTTTCCAGAATTAGACGGCCCCGCTAGAATGCACGAGAGCGGGTGTTGTAGCCGCGTATCCATCACAATACTGTGCTAATAGCCAAACGGCAGGGTGGTGAATTCGTCTAGTAGTCGGCGCTTTGTGTAGACACTTCTGGGTCTTTTGTAGGACACGGGATTCAATATTCCAATATTTTTTATCTCTCAATGCCCTGTTGCTGTACGACGATGCGCTTCTGAGTTTCAGGGGCTGAATTACGGGGGTAGTCCAGAACTAGATCTTTCAGACTGCTAAAATTGATAGATTGAGAGTTAACATTTAGCGTTATTCCCTTCACTTTTAAGACAGTTTTCCCCGTGTTGAGCTTGTACCCATAAGTTTTGGGCCCTGCAGAAACAAACTCTGTGATGTATGTGCCCTCGGGTATTTCACTCGTCAATTCCCCCAGGTAATCGCCTAGAGGCGGCTGCCACTCACCTGCCCTGTGCACAAAAATAACTGAATCTGTATCGCGATAAAGGCACCTCTCCTGTAGCCTGTCCAGCAGAGAATAGAGCTCTAGCCGCACATACGCGGTGGTAAAGCAGGCTATAAAGATGTTTGTGTTTTTATTGACTGTGTGGTGCCCTTCCGCATATTTCCAGTTAATGGTTGCGGTTTCATCATCGATAAAATCCAGCGTAGAAATGTCATAGTAGGGCAGGAAGAGATACCTAAAAAGCTCATCAGGATCCCTATCAATCTCGGTGCTTACTAGATTGGCCCGCTGAGCAAACTTCCCTCATAAAGAATTTAAGAAAAGTTTGGAGATCTGTCTTTTAGCGGGGTTGACGGCTATATTTTCAGGTCTTAACCGTACACCCTCTTTTTCAAGAAAACTGTCAATGTACTGCTTTTTCTTGGCATCATCAGTGCACCAGCTAGGATACCCTGACGCCTCCTGCTTATCCCTAAGGTGTAATTTAATGTAGCTGCAAACAGATCATCGCTGGTGTTTGGAAAATGCCATATTTCATAGATGTGGGCGGTCCGGTACCCTTTATCTATCGCCAGCTCGAGCTCTATAGTGCACCAGGTACCTGTCAGGGAGCGTTCTTCATCACTATGTCTGCACTCCTCTGCCTGTGAATTTACAGCGCATGTATAGCAAAGGGGGAACATCAATTTTTTGTCGAGTTTTACCGGTAGAATAATCTCTCGGGGGATAGACCTTGACTTTAGCAAAGCCAAAGTATTTTTTAATGAAACCAAAGTTGTCATAGATGATGTCGGGGTGACCTACAGGGTATGTTTTAGTTTTGTTTACAAAGGGGTACAGGCTGGTGAAGTCGTAGTAATGTAAAGTCTCATCAGCTTCCACCTGGTGATAGAGCTTAATGGCGTTAGTTCGACCCCATAAAGCGCATCGCAGGGGTCTAAGGGAGCGGGGAAATCCATTTGATGGAGTAATGCCTGGAGGTTAGAATCATTTTTAACCATTTCACGCCACTCATGCTCCCACATCACTCTTATGGTGTACCCGCACATCTGCAGGTAGCGCTTTTTAGGTAAGAAAGCAGGATATAATTGACCGTAGGTGGTGTTTGTAACTTTATTTGTATCATTCTCATTATAGCACGACGGGCAGCCGTGGAAAAAACAGCCATGAAATTCAAAAGCTATGTGCTGTCCGTTAACGTAGGCATTACCATCTAGAAAATATTGACCGAGTTGTTTCTCACCCCCTCTTAAGGCATGCTGAATGTCAATGTTCTCGGTATGCGGTACATACATGAGCCACTGTATAGTGGCGGATGAGTAGCGCTTTTTCACCTTGTGATAATTATCACCAGGTAAAATGGCGATCGTTTTTTCTGGTAGAAATTTAAATCGATACATTGACATACATACAGAGGCCAGGGTGATGAATTTTAAAGGGTCAATACAGCTGGTCTCCACAACCATTTCTTTTTGAATGTCACAGTATTTTTTAACACTTTTCAGTGTCATTTCCATAATGCACTCTCTATAGATCTCACAGGCACGTCTCAAAATTTCAACATCCTGTTTGCAGAAAAGTGTGGAAAATGACCTTTGGCACCTGAAAAGCCCATGGCCTGAGGTAATTTACTGAGCTTCATGGGGATAAAATTTAGCGAGTCTATGAACCTTATAGACAAATCGGGCACCATCACACACAAGAGCCGGCCACCTTGGGCTATCAGCTTTACCTGTAGTTTTTCAAAAATCAGCTCCTTAACAATAAAATAAGAATCATACCGTCCAGTATTGTGTGCTATAAATGTATAGCCTGAAAATTTCCTGCTGGTAAAGAACAGTAAAAAGTCGTGTGTACAAGTATCGGCTTCAAACTCCCAGGACTGCTCACCACTCAGAGTTGTGGCATAAATGTAATTTGGGATGTGGGTACCTGTCTCCTGCATACATTCAAAATCGTAAAAGATATAACAATCTGTCTCGTCCACTGGTACATAGCGGCGCATGTAACAGAGATGGGCGTCAAATTTATTTACACGACCACGACATACAGGGCAACGTAAACCGGCACATTCATGCACGCCCTCGCTATTCCTGAACACAAAGCGATGGCACTCATCACAAAATATTTTAAGCCTGCAGAATGGCGGATCAACCAGAGCTAATTGTTTGTGACGATCTAAACACTCACTAAAGCGACAATGAACCCGACTTACGGGACAACGCGGTGTTTGTTGTACACCTGTACTCTCCACACAATCCACTCTTTGGCACGCTTTACAAAAATATTGACATAAATGGGTGTTCTTGTTAGTATACAGCGAATTGCAGGCCTCACAAAAGTGCTTAGCACCGATAAAACCTTTCATATTTTTGATACCGTAGTAGTGATTATCATGGAACAGTATGAATACAGTTTTACCACTAGTTGCATTGTCGTCTGAAAGTAGCGCCAATCACCCTGACTGTAGTACAGTACTTTAATGGTGACCCCCAAATATTTCTCAAATGCTGGAATGTCGCTAAAATTCACTAATCGCTCATCAGGGATCCCCAGCGCCGTGTGTATGTTTTTAGAGCGATTCAGTAAAACCGCATCACCGACATCCGCGTCCTCAATCAGGGCGCACACACTAGCGGCCAAACACAGATTTGTACTGTAATTGTTAAAATCATACAGAGACCGCATCTTTTGTTTAATGATTCGGCTGCTCGCTATAGATTTCAAGCGTCTTTTTACACCGCCTCGGCGGTTTTTAACGGTAGTGATGACCAGTTTTAGGGTATTGCTTGCCAAGCATTCAGCATTACTTTGAAGTGTGTGAGCAACAGCATTTAAAAAAGATTCAGAATTAAAATCCTCGCGGCTCTGCTTTGTAGTGAAAATGGGGTCTAAAGCATCGCCACCTTCAAGCCTTAACTGCACAAAGTCGCCAGGTTCAGTGTCCCTAATGACTCTATCCAGTAATGCCTGAATACTATCGTGAACAATGTTCACAGCCTCGACAAACGATCGTACACGCTCCAAATTTACAAACCTAAAATGATTGGTATGTATGCGCGCACTGAAATTACGGTTGTCCCTCTGATGATGATGGAAGTATTGTAAAAATACTGTATGGTCTGATCCCCTCACATCATCAGCAGAGTCAGCAGCCGCATCAGAGGCTTGTGAGCTTTGTGTACCTGTATGGCCAGCATTTTCAGGGACATCATGGCTATGTGAGACAGGAGCATCTGTGTGTGGTGGCTCCTGGGCTGTCTGTGGTGGTATAGCAGGACAGATGCCTCCACGCCGCCGCCTAGCGCATAGTGCGCGTCGAGCACTGGCCAGTATTAGAGCTCGTTTTATAACTCTGGACCTATTATAACGGGCTGTTTTAGTTGGTTTATGCTGGCCCGAACCGATCATATTTAGTCATAACGGGTTAGTGCCATCTGGTATCTCGGTGTCTACTTGCAGCCGGCGAAGCGCGTATAGCTCGGCCTTACGAGCATCTGTTGTGACTGCTTCAGACAACCATCTTTCAAAAGTATCGCAGAAAAACATTATTTTGGGTACCCAGATTTTGTAGCGTAAGTAGCGATCTAACTGCTCCTTAAACACAGAGGCTTCGGCGGGAGCCCACCCAATGCCATCATACATCTGCGCTGTAGCGGTCGCAGATAGAGAATCCGCACTGCTAGCAGGTACAGAGGACGCAGAATCCGCACTGCTAACAGGTACAGAGGCCGCAGAACCCGCACTGCTAACAGGTACAGAGGCTGCAGAACCCGCAATGCTAGCAGGTACAGACACAGCTGTATGAACGCCCGGCTTTTTACACACTTTATGCTTAGTCGTTAACACTCTCTTTAACCCCATCACAACATTAACTGGATTAGATACATCAGCGTGAGATGTGGTGGGTAAATTAATGGTATCTGACAGTTCAACACCTGTGGAATTAGCAGACACAGTTACAAATGGCGGTAACGGGTGTATAGTATGAGTCATCCGTATAATGAGCGGTTCTACGGTGCACTTCTTACCATCAGCGAGCTGATCAGTCTCACGGTCAAGCGCCTCACAAGTCTGTTGGGTTGTGGGATTCATTGCGGCAAACGTGACGGGTGATGTTTCTGAAGCATGCTTAGTTTTCTGCGTGTGTTTACGTGGCCGCTCCTGCACTTCAGAGTATAGTTCAGCGTCATTCACAAGACTGCTGGATGGTTGCGCGCCGCTTGAATGGGGCAGCACGCCCTGCATCACATAGAGGTGATGTTGCGGCTGTGGTCTATCAGGGCCCATAGGTGTCTGTATCGGTGTCAAGAATGGCGCTGCGTGGTTCTCGTTGACACGTAGTGGTTGCAGAGGGCTCGCGGTTGTTTTTTCTCTCGACTTTAGATTTATCTGTGGATGAGATTGTACATGTGTCAATCTGACTTTACAACTATCTTTAAGGAAAGATTCTACATGTAACGGATACGTGCGGAACATCGTGATCCTAGGTGTGACAAGAGTAACATACATTGTATTAAGACTCGTCTGATATATCAAAATATACACTTACCGGTTAACGATGATGCCTGCATGGTTGTAGCACTGGTTTCTGGGGCGCCTGAGGTGTTCTCCACTAGCAGGTGTATATTCTCTTTTGTAAATATCATCCCCCTAGGTTTCACTTTACGGCCTATAAATAATAATAATCATTAGTAGGGGCATCAAGAATTTTCTTCAGCCGTTTGGGCAAAACAGCTTTTCATGCACCACGTACCTTTACCTTTCTTGACCACCTCCAGGCTCCGCTTTTTAGGAGCTTTAGAAAATGCGGTGTCTTCTTGGGCGCTGTTAGTGCCTGGGTTCATAGTCATTTCGGGTGAATCCCGCTCCGTCATCATCGCATCATCTGTAAGGAGTTAATATTCACTTACACGCTTAAATTCACATAGTTAAGAGTTTTATATATTTGTGTGTATGTATATATATATATATGTATGTATGATATATATTATATAATATATATATATATATATATATATATATACAGCCACAGAGAAACACAGCGTACCCTCGATGCCCGGCGCTGAAAGATCGTCCCAGGGCCCAGCATCGCTAGAACTACTACAAGCGGCACCGGGTAAAATACTGGCCTCGGGATCCGAATACTTCAAGGTGGCTAAAAGCTCATCAGGCACGTCGCAGCTCATTATACTCGATTCTTAAAGAATAAAGCAAAAATAATATGCAAAACAACTATATATATATTATATATATATATATATATATATAATATATATATATTACACACACACACACAACCACGCATCCACACAACGTACCCGCGCTGGGCAGCGCCGCCTGACCACTCACGTTCCACCCATCAGTAGCGTTACTACACGCGGCCTCGGGTAAAATGGTGTGCCCAGGATCAGAATACTTCATGGTGGCTAAAATCTCATCAGGTACATACTCGTTCATTATAAACGATTCTTAAACGAGAAAGAATAGAGCGGTATAAAAAATAATGTGCAAAACAACTCTTAACTAGAATAGGCCCGCTGTGTGTATATAAGTCGTAAAGCATACCCTGTTGCAAAGCCAGTAAGAGTTCTGAAAGACTGTTAGAAAAAATTTGCTCCGCCATCTAAAAATAAAATTAACTGTATGAATTTTAGCGTCAATCTATAGTAATTATTAATATTAATAGTAAGCGACCTAAATTTACCTCTACAGCGTAAATATCCAGCTATTAGACAACACAGGCGTGATATATTATTAAAACAAATAAAGTTCAAGTATGAAAACACTGGTAAGTTATTCAAGCAAACAACCCCTTCAACTACACAAACTTAAATATAATTGAAACAAAGACATAAAAATACTCACTTTAGGCCTGTTCAGATCTGGCGTGTGTCCTGTGAGGTGTGAACCCTTACAAGTGAGAGTTGTATTGCTTGTGACTGGCCTGTATTTATTAGGGCTAGCAGAGAGAACACGCCCTCTGTCAATGCCCCCAACGGTGAGCCAGGAAAAAAAAAATTCCATTCTTGTTTTACAGAGGTATCATGGCGGCTAACCGCGTTGAAACAATATTAGAGAAGCAATATTTCACGCCCGAAGCCCCTGCATCATTCAGTGGCATTACAAATCTATACAGATCGGTCAGAACGCGAGGTATAAAACAACACGAGGTGATCGATTGGCTGAATAAACAAGATGCTTACACTCTTCATAAGCCTGTAAGGACAAGATTCACCAACAATAAGATTTTTGTCGCGGACGTTGATTCGCAGTGGCAGGCTGATTTGGTTAGCTTAATTGAATATTCTAGGGAAAATGACGCCGTGAAATATCTACTGCCCGTGATAGACGTACTATCCAAACACGCCTGGGTTGCCACCTTGCCCAACAAAACCGGTGCGGCTGTAGCTCGTTCGTTCGAGTTAATATTTGAAAGCGACCGACGTACGCCGCAGAAACTACAGACGGATCGTGGCAAAGAATTTATGAATTCACACATGAAGCGTGTTTGTAAAATGCATAAAATTCACCATTTTTTCACCAATAATACCGTAAAGGCCGCTATAGTTGAGCGATTTAATCGTACATTAAAAACGCGTATGTGGCGCTATCTGACGAAACATAATACCTTTAGGTATATAGACATTTTACCAGGTTTGGTACACAGTTACAACCACACCTTTCACACCACGATACAAACACGGCTGTGCGATGTGACGAAGCAGAACTAGTTACAAATCTGGAAAAATATTTATAGCGGTAGCATGACTAAAAAGCGTATTAAGCCCTCTTTAAAAATTGGCGATCATGTCAGGATATCCTGTTTTAAGAACCCTTTTACGAAGGGTTGTGAGCAGACATTCAGCGAGGAAATATTTTTAATTAGCGCCATTTCCAATAAATTTTATAAACCTCTCTATAAAATTAACGACTTAGCGGGCGGCGCTATCGAGGGATCATTTTATAAGGAGGAGCTGCAAAAAATGCATTTCGATGAAAACCACGTCTACCGCGTTGAGACGATTTTGAGAAAAAAAACGTGTCAGAGGGGCAATTCATTGCTATATTAAATGGAAAGGTTATCCTGATAAATTTAATTCGTGGGTACCCGCGTCGGCGCTGACGGACATATAACCATGGAATCCGAATCCTTCTTTATCACCCTTCCCTCCAACGCTTCTGGCGATATATATCCGGAAAACACAATCGCCGAGAATACCACAAAATTATCTAAGCCCGTTCAGCTTTCAGGACAGTAGGAAGTTGCTCTAACTGAGATTCAATACCCCCATACATGGTACACGTTTGAGCGGGGTGAAGGGAATTTCTATATAGGCAAGCGGATGTGTTGAAGGAATATTATGTAAAGCCGAGTTTTTATTCCACAATCGCCGACCTCATACGTGCTATTAATGAGAGAATTGATATTTTGAAGATTGCCGGCGACGGATTTAAGCTGCGCTATGACGAGGTGAGGAGGAGTGTTACCCTACCGGATTCCCTCACGATACAGTTTGCCCCGGGTCAGAAATTGGCGCATATTTTAGGCCTCCAGCCATACATCGAAGCGTATGATAATAACCAGACTGAGTGGAAGAAGATTTATGCCGATATAAAAGCTGTTTTTTATACATTATTTATGTACAGCGACATCATCCAGCATCAGCTTGTGGGCGGCAGCTACGTCCAACTTCTGAGAACGGCGCAAATAAGCGGCAAGAGCGGTGAAATTACCACGCTTCAATACACACGGCCCGATTATGTGCCCTTATGCAAGCATCATTTTGATTCTGTAACAATCTCCATCTTATCGGACCAAGGCACTCCCGTTAAATTCAAGTATGGTAAGTGTATTGTGAGACTACATTTCCGGAAGAGGCGCGATTAGCACGCTAGAAAATGGTGGCTCAGAGGCCGTACGGGGACCCCGCTGTTTATGACTGCTACCATATTGCACAGTCGGGGCACGGATTAGAGGGGTTCAGCGGGAGCGAGTACATGTACGGATCGGGTCTGGCGGGGATATTTAAAGGCTTATTTCGCCGCGCGGTACCGCTTTTCAGAAGAGGCTTAGAATTGGTAAAACCACACGTGAAGACGGCTGTCAAAAACATTGCTAAAGACGCCGTCACAACTGTCTCGTCAGCTTTTATGAATCGGATAAATACACAGCCCGAGCAAGCTGGCGCAGGTCTAGTTTATGTCGCTAAAAAATCACACAAAAGAAAGCGTCGCTCATGCCCCGCTCTACCCCCGATCCTCATGAATAACAAATCAACCAAGCGCCGACCCCGTCAGAAACGAGTGAGACGTACTGCGGAGGACATCTTCTGATCAGCATGGCTTTCCTGCACGATGCTTCTGTAGAGTGCGGAAAATCTGAACTGGATATTTTTGACATACCACCGACACAGACGAGTATAGAGAAATCGCTATTTGTAGAAGTTCAACCGGTTGCCGCTCTGACGGACAATGCCCCGCTGGAATTTTTCATATCGGGTAGCGGGGATTATTATTACGACCTGAATAACACCCTGCTGCACATAAATTGTCGCATCGTCAAGCAGGATAATTCGAATATCGCCGATGACGCACGCGTAGCGCTCATAAACTATCCTCTAGCTACTCTTTTTAATCAGGTCGATATTACTCTGGGCGACCAAGTTATCTCACAATCGGACAATCTCTACAGCTATAGAGCGTACATAGAGACTCTTTTAAATTACAGTTCACAGACACTGTCCTCGCAATTTACTGCCGGATTGTTCTATAAAGACACAGCTGGTCACCATAATGACCGAAGCTTGGATGGCCCAAGTGCTGGATTTATTAAAAGAGCTGCTGCAACCCACCGCTCCAAACCACTGGACCTCATTGGTCCAATTTTTGGTGATATATTTAATCAACCAAAGCTAATATTGAACGGACTCGATCTTAAGGTTAACCCCTCTCTGCCATCAGACGTACTATTCCGTCCATGTGACCCTGGACCTAATTCTCATGGACGGAATAGTACGTCATGGGCGATCAGCTGCGCTCCCGTGGGGAGCGCAGCTGATCGCCGCCGGGTGTCATCTGATTATCACAGCTGACACCCGTGACTGTGTGTCAGGAGCGGTCACGGACCGCTCCCGGCACATTAACCCTTGGCACACCGCGATCAAACATGATCGCGGTGTACCCGGGGCACAGGGGAGGATCGCGCAGGCAGGGGGCTCCCTGCGCGCTCCCCTGAGACCCTCAGAGCAGCGCGATGTGTCGCGCTGTTCCGAGGGTCCGTCCTCCCTCCAGGTCCCCGGATCCAAGATGGCGCCGGGGTCCTGCAGGGAGGCGGCTTCCTCAGTGCCTGCTGAGAGCAGGCGCTGGGGAAGCCTGCAGCAGTGCCAGAGCGATCGCTGGTGTGACAGAGTGCTGTGCACACTGTCACACCAGCGATCTGCTAAAATACAGTGATGTCCCACCCTGGGACAAAGTAAAAAAGTAAAAAAAGTAAAAATAAAAAGTGTAAAAAAAAATCATAAAAAAAAAAAAAAATATTCCCCAATAAATTCATTTTTTCCTGTAAATAAAAAAAACAAAACAATAAAAGTACACATATTTGGTATCGCCGCGTCCGTAACGACCCCCCCTATAAAACTGTCCCACTAGTTAACCCATTTAGTGAACCCCTAAAAAAAAAAAAAAAAAAACGAAGCAAAAAATCAATGCTTTATCATCATACCGCCGAACAAAAAGTGAAATAACACGCGATCAAAAGACCGATATAAATAAACATGGTACCACTGAAAACGTCATCTTGTCCCGCAAAAAACGAGCCGTCACACAGCATCATGAGCGAAAAAATAAAAAAGTTGTAGCTCGCAGAATAAAGCGATGCAAAAATAATGATTTTTTATATAAAATTGTTTTCATTCTATAAAAGCGCCAAAACCTAAAAAAATGATATAAATGAGGTATCGCCGTAATCGTACTGACCCGAAGAATAAAACTGCTTTATCAATTTTACCACACGCGGAACGGTATAAACGCCTCCCCCAAAAGAAATTCATGAATTGCTGATTTTTGTTCATTCTAACCACCCAAAAATCGAAATAAAAAGCGATCAAAAAACGTCACGTGCTCAAAAATGGTACAAATAAAAACGTCAACTCGTCCCGCAAAAAATAAGACCTCACATGACTCTGTGGGCCAAAATATGCAAAAATTATAGCTCTCAAAATGTGGTGATGCAAAAAACTATTTTTGCAATAAAAAGCGTCTTTTAGCGTGACAGCTGCCAATCACAAAAACCCGCTATAAATAGTAAATCAAACCCCCTTTATCACCCCCTTAGTTAGGGAAAAATAATAAAATTAAAAAAATGTATTTATTTCCATTTTCCCGTTAGGGTTAGGGTTGCGGCTAAAGTTAGGGTTAGGGTTGGCGCTAACGTTAGTATTAGGGTTAGGGTTGGCGCTAACGTTAGGATTAGGGTTGGGATTAGGGTTATGGGTGTGTGTAGGGTTAGGTTTGTGGTTAGGGTTGGGACTAGGGTTATTGGTGTTTGGGGTTAGGGTTGGAGTTAGAATTGGGGGGTTTCTGCTGTTTAGGCACATCAGGAGCTCTCGAAATGTGACATGGCGTCTGATCTCAATTCCAGCCAATTCTGCGTTGAAAAAGTCAAATGGTGCTCCTTCACTTCTGAGCTCTGCCATGCGCCAAACAGTAGTTTACCCCACATATGGGGTATCAGCATACTCTGGACCCCAAGAGTTATTGTGCAATTTGGCCTATTTCTCTGTTACCCTTGGGAAAATAAAAAACTGGGGGCGACAAAATCATTTTTGTAAAAAAAAAATGATTTTTTTGTTTTTACGGCTGTATGTTATAAAACTTCTGTGAAGTACTTGGGGCTTCATAGCGCTCACCACACTTCTAGATAAGTTCCTTGTGGGGTCTATTTTCCAAAATGGGGTCACTTGTGGGGGGTTTCCACTGTTTAGGCGCATCAGGGGCTCTCCAAATGCGACATGATGCCCCCAGACCATTCCATCAAAGTCTGCAATCCAAAACGTCACTACTTCCCTTCCGAGCCCCGACGTGTGCCCATACAGTAGTTTTCTCCCACATATTGGGTATCAGCGTACTCAGGACAATTTGGACAACAACTTTTGGGGTCCAATTTCTCCTGTTACCCTTGTGAAAATAAAATATTGGGGGCGAAAAAATCATTTTTGTAAAAAAAAAAAGGATTTTTTATTTTTACGGCTGTACGTTATAAACTTCTGTGAAGCACTTCGGGGTTCAAAGTGCTCACCACACATCTAGATAAGTTCCTTGTGGGGTCTATTTTCCAAAATGGGGTCACTTGTGGGGGGTTTCCACTGTTTAGGCGCATCAGGGGTTCTCCAAATGCGACATGACGCCCCCAGACCATTCCATCAAAGTCTGCAATCCAAAACGTCACTACTTCCCTTCCGAGCCCCGACGTGTGCCCATACAGTAGTTTTCTCCCACATATTGGGTATCAGCGTACTCAGGACAAATTGGACAACAACTTTTGGGGTCCAATTTCTCCTGTTACCCTTGTGAAAATAAAATATTGGGGGCGAAAAAATCATTTTTGTAAAAAAAAAAAGGATTTTTTATTTTTACGGCTGTAAGTTATAAACTTCTGTGAAGCACTTCGGGGTTCAAAGTGCTCACCACACATCTAAATAAGTTCCTTGTGGGGTCTATTTTCCAAAATGGGGTCACTTGTGGGGGGTTTCCACTGTTTAGGCGCATCAGGGGCTCTCCAAATGCGACATGACTCCCCCAGACCATTCCATCAAAGTCTGCAATCCAAAACGTCACTACTTCCCTTCCGAGCCCCGACGTGCGCCCATACAGTAGTTTACTCCCACATATTGGGTATCAGCGTACTCAAGACAAATTGGACAACAACTTTTGGGGTCCAATTTCTCCTGTTACCCTTGTGAAAATAAAATATTGGGGGCGAAAAAATCATTTTTGTAAAAAAAAAAAAAGGATTTTTTATTTTTACGGCTGTACGTTATAAACTTCTGTGAAGCACTTCGGGGTTCAAAGTGCTCACCACACATCTAGATAAGTTCCTTGTGGGGTCTATTTTCCAAAATGGGGTCACTTGTGGGGGGTTTCCACTGTTTAGGCGCATCAGGGGCTCTCCAAATGCGACATGACTCCCCAGACCATTCCATCAAAGTCTGCAATCCAAAACGTCACTACTTCCCTTCCGAGCCCCAACGTGCGCCCATACAGTAGTTTACTCCCATATATTGGGTATCAGCATACTCAGGACAAATTGGACAACAACTTTTGGGGTCCAATTTCTCCTGTTACCCTTGTGAAAATAAAATATTGGGGGCTAAAAAATCATTTTTGTAAAAAAAAAAAGAATTTTTTTATTTTACGGCTGTACGTTATAAACTTCTGTGAAGCACTTTGGGGTTCAAAGTGCTCACCACACATCTAGATAAGTTCCTTGAGGGGTCTAGTTTCCAAAATGGTGTCATTTGTGGGGGGTTTCCACTGTTTAGGCAGATCAGGAGCTCTCCAAACACGACATGGCATCCAGCCAATTCTGCGTTGAAAAAGTCAAACGGCGCTCCTTCCCTTCCAAACTCTGCCATGCACCCAAACAGTGGTTTACCCCCACATATGGGGTATCAGCGCACTCAGGACAAATTGCACAATAACTTTTGGAGTCTTGTTTCCCTTGGGAAAATAAAAATTGGGGTGAAAAGATCAATTTTGTGGAAAAAATATAATTTTTTAATTTTACGGCTCTACGTTATAAACTTGTGTGAAGCACTTGGGGGTTCAAATTGCTCACCAAAGATCTAGATAAGTTCCTTAGGGGGTCTAGTTTCCCAAATGGGGTCACTTGTGGGGGGTTTCCACTGTTTAGGCACATCAGGGGCTCTCCAAATGCAACATGGCGTCCAATCTCAATTCCAGCCAATTTTGGTTGGAAAAAGTCAAATAGTGCTCCTTCCATTCCGAGCTCTGCCATGCGCCCAAACAGTGGTTCCCCCCCACATATGGGGTATCAGCGTACTCAGGACAAATTGGACAACACATTTTGTGGTCCAATTTCTCCTGTTACCTATGGGAAAATAAAAAATTAGTGACTAAGAGATAATTTTTGTGGGAAAAAAATAGGATTTTTTATTTTCATGCCCGGGCATTATAAACTTGTGTGAAGCACTTGGGGTTCAAAGTGCTCACCAAAGATCTAGATAAGTTCCTTAGGGGGTCTAGCTTCCAAAATTGGGTCACTTGTGGGGGGTTTCCACTGTTTAGGCTCATCTGGGGCACTACAAACGGAACATGACCCCCATCAATGTTTGCATTCCAAAACGTTACTGCTTCTTTTCCAAGCCCTGCCGTGCGCCCAAACAGTTTCCCCCCCCCACATATGGGGTATCAGCGTACTCAGGACAAATTGGACAACAAGTTTTGGGGTCCAATTTCCTTGGGAAAAATCAAAAATTTGGGACTAAAAAATCATTTTTGTGGAAAATTGTTTTGTTTTTTTTTCACACCCAGGCATTATAAACTTTTGTGAAACACTTTGGGGTTCAAAGTGCTCACAACAGATCTAGATAAGTTCCTTAGGGGGTCTAGTTTCCAAAATGGTGTCACTTGTGGGGGGTTTCCACTGTTTAGGCGTATCAGGGGCTCTCCAAACACGACATGGCGTCCAATCTCAATTCCAGCCAATTTTAGTTTGAAAAAGTCAAACGGCGCTCCTTCCCTTACGAGCTCTGCCGTGTGCCCAAACAGTGGTTTTCCCCCACATATGGGGTATTGGCGTACTCAGGAGAAATTGCACAACAACTTTATCTGTCCATTTTCTCCTTTTACCCTTGTGAAAATAAAAAAAAGTTTGTAAAAGATCATTTTTGTGGCTAAAAAGTTAAATATTAATTTTTTCCAGCCACGTTGCTTCAGCTCCTGTGAAGCACCTGAAGGGTTAATAAACTTCTTGAATGTAGTTTTGAGTACCTTGAGGGGTGCAGTTTTTATAATGGTGTCACTTTTGGGTATTTTCTGCCATATAGACCCGTCAAAGTGACTTCAAATGTGAGGTGGTCCCTAAAAAAATGGCTTTGTAAATTTTGTTGTAAAAATGAGAAATCACTGGTCAACTTTCAACCCTTCTAATTTCCTAACAAAGAAAAATTTTGGTTCCAAAATTGTGCTGATGTAAAGTAGACATGTGGGAAATGTTATTTATTAACTATTTTGTGTGACATATTTCTCTGTTTTAAGGGAAAAAAAATTCAAAGTTTGAAAATTGCAAAATTTTTAAAATTTTCGCCATATTTGCGTTTTTTTTCAAAAATAAACGCAAGTTAATCGAAGAAATTTTACCACTAACATGAAGTACAATATGTCACGAGAAAACAATCTCAGAATCGCGAAGATCCGTTGAAGCGTTCCAGAGTTATAACCTCATAAAGAGACAGTGGTCAGAATTGTAAAAATTGGCCCGGTCATTAACGTGCAAACCACCCTTGGGGGTGAAGGGGTTAAGCTAACGAGAAATAAGGACGCTTTCTGCCTCATGTCGGCTGAGGCCGATCCGCTGAAAGTGCAAATCATGCAAGCCGCTCTCTTTGTAAAGAGAGTATAAGTGTCCCCGGCGGTCCGAATAGGCCACAGTCAGGCCCTCTTGGCAGCGACAGCCAAGTACGCTATTGACCGGACATGCATGAAAGTGTACAGTATAGCCGCTGGAACACGGATCACGAACCACGAGAATCTCTTCCTAGGCCAGATACCGAAAACTGTTATATTGGGTTTTGTAGATAATGAAGCATTTAGCGGGTCTTACGCCAGAAATCCACTGTTCTTTCATCACTACAATGTCAACCACGCAGCCCTCTACCTGGACGGTCAGCAGATCCTTGCGAGGCCTTATAACCCTAACTTTAATGACTGTTTAGCCGTCAGATAGTATATGGCTCTCGCCCATATATTCGGCAAGCAGAAAGCTGATTGTGCCATGGCCGTGGATCGTGAAGAGTTTATGTCCGGATTCACTCTGTTTGCGTTTGATTTATCAGCTGATCAGGAACCCGGCGGTCATTTCTCCCTCATTAAAACAGGTAACCTGCGTGCTGAAGTCCAGTTTTCTCTACCGACACCGCATACGATAAACATGCTTGTTTTTGCAATCAACCGGCCATTCTGGAAATTAATAATAGAAGAGAGATCTTGTACGATTTTAATTAATGTTGGATAGTCTACAACTCACGACCATACTGAAGGGGGATAGCTATACAGAGCGAGTGTTTGGCGGTGTGTTTCCGTGTGATTTGCTTCCACCACAACGGGTAAATCAAAGGCCTGTCGGATTCATCGTAAATACAGACCCCGCACTCCAACCAGGCCGCCATTGGATATTAATCGTCCTCTGTGACGATAAGAACGCCATATTTTTTGATAGCTACGGATTATGTGCTGACAACGCTATCTTTCCGAGTGAGTTTGTGACTTTCCTGAACAAGAATTGTGAGACTTATTATTATCAAGGCAGCCAAATCCAAGACATGTATAGTACTGTCTGCGGTCACTGCTGCGTGTACTTTTTACATTTTTTAGCTCGGAACATGCCGTTCAGTAAGATATTGGAGAACTTTTCTGCTGATAAACCGCGTAATGATAAAATTGTGAGAAATTTTATTGCTGAGAGAAAATTAAATTTAAAAACTCCGCACTACATCTGTTGGAATATTATTCACCAAACTTGCGCCTGTCTAGAGAGAACACCATAACCTGTCTGTATCGCCATTTTGGTGTCACAATTAGTTCAATGCTTGAAATGCCTTTGAGATGTATTTATTTATTACAATAAAATCTTGTAACCTTGTTTACAATACCGCGTCATTGCTTTTTTTAAAAATACAAATAAAACATTCGCTTTATAGTGTGTAATATTGTAACACGCCCATATTCAGAATTACCATATCAATTGGACTGAACTAGACATGTCCGGGCTAAGCTGAGTATGCCCGGGCTATACACAATATATTGTGTATAGCCCAGGCGTGTTGGGGCAGCTCTCCCCTAGAAACAGGTTTCACAGAAAGTCCGTGGTAATTTTCACCTATGTGTTAATTCCTCCATCTCTTGATTTTAAATTATTCTGAACAGAAAGCATTTGTTCTAAAAAGTTCACCCCTCACAGTGCTAATTACTATGCGTAAATAGTCTATTCTATCAACTGAAACAGAATTACCCTATCAATTGTACTGAACTAGACATGTCCAGACATATCCCTGGTGCAGTCCTGCTAAAAAGATACGGATCCTATCTTTTCTTAAATTCTCTATGGGGAAAACTTCTTTTATACTGAATAATACTGTACAATAAACTCCTTTTAGCCTGTACAATAACTTTAACTATCCAGCAAGTGTGTACACTAACTTTCCAGCAAGTGATGCAGACACTCACATAGGGATTTAATGCCATGCTAGAAAAATCCTATCTTTTACATACATTTACTGCTCGACTTAAAAGATCCCCCACAAAAAGTTTTGAGCCTTACAATTGATACACCTTTCCCCCACACCACAGACTGATCAAATCCACAAGGAGATGGATAAAATATAAATAGAGACGAATAAAATCATGAAGCACTTTGATAGAACTTCCCAGATTCAACAGTCCTGATTCCCCAGACAGATCAAATCACAAGGAGACGGATAAAATGATAGGGGGTGTGACGACCTGTCAGATTGAGTTTGACGAATGATGGAACTTCTACACTACTCATCTGTTTTTTTCTTTTTACGATTGATGTATTTTTAAAATTTTGAGATTTATTTTAATGTTGGCGATTGTTTCTCTGTAGATAACCTTTCTAGCTTGATTTCTTTTTTACATTTCTTATTTAGATCTTTATACTCCTCAAATGCTATTTCTGTATTCTCTGCTTTCAAGATTTTGAATGCCCTAGATGTGATTGCTTGTGATATATGTGATGTATTTTTAAAATTTTGAGATTTATTTTAATGTTGGCGATTGTTTCTCTGTAGATAACCTTTCTAGCTTGATTTCTTTTTTACATTTCTTATTTAGATCTTTATCTCCTGAAATGCTATTTCTGTATTCTCTGCTTTCAAGATTTTGAATGCCCTATATGTGATTGCTTGTGATAATAACATCACAGAGCTTTGTTTGCAGTGTGTACATAGTAAAGCTATTTGTTTGTAATATATGTACATCAGAGGGTTCCTGGTAATGAGAATATAGCAGAGCTAAATGTGACCACTCAGTCAATGGGACTATCCAGAAGGAACTGCTGTTCCTGGAGCAAAATTACCCATCTCTACTTTCACTCAAATATTGTCTCATTTTACTTATTGCTGCCCATGTTATCTCTGTAGCAATGGATTCTTGCCTGTTGCTAGACTTACTACCATTGTCCCATTGAAAGGAATGGGCTAACGTTGCATTACCTTGAATCATTGTTAAAAATATGTTGCTGGCAAGCACTAACCTGCCTACAAGACTGAAGAGGCTGCAGTCCTTCCAAGAGTCCTGCAGACTTTCAAAATGCTGATTTACAGGGTTGCTGAGAGTTGGATCCCTACCAGTCTAATATTGATGGCTTCTCCTGCGGATATAATAATAATGTAACCGCCTGGGTAACCCTGTTTAATTATGTGTGACCAATCCCACAAATTATTATCTTCAGTTTCTGAAAGGCAATTTCTCTAATTAAATACCTGTCCACCCAGAGCCTGAATTCTTCAGCTATGTAGACCCCAATGATTTCAAGAACATTGGGCCCAGAGACCCTTGTGTGACTGGAGTGATGGTGAGGAAGTATGACTACTTCTATAGACTGAATTGCTCACGCTCACTATCACTGTTCACACGCGTTGGTACCCTTGTAAGGCTGCTTTCACATTAGCGTCTGTGTGCGCAGCGTTGCAAACGCAACAGAAAACGCATGTCAACGCACCTTTTTCACGACGCATGCGCTTAACATGCGCATAAAAATGCAGCGTTTACACGTGTTTGTATGTGTTTTTCATGCGTTTGCGTTTTTTGACGCATGTTTTCGAAATAGAAAAAAGGGGGACAGATGGCATTCCAAGATAACTACACAACCAATGGCACTAAAGTCGGCGTGTCTCATAGTATTTCTGTATATAAACCCTTGCAGAGCTGAAATCCTCCCATTTTGCTCCTGTATCCTGCCTCAAGATAGATCTTAAAATGGACAGCTTGTACCGCAAACTTGATTTGGATCTCTGCTTGTGATGACGAAAGGAAGAGAGAAAGACAGAGAAGACGGCGTCAGCGATTTTGGCAACACCCTATTGTGGAAGTCCGTGAGAGCTTTGGAGCTTACCACTGTTTATTCAGGGAGCTAAATGAGAATCCGGACAAGTATTACGAGTATACGAGGATGTGTCAAGACAGTTTCCGGTATTTGCTTCGACGCGTTGAAGGAGCCATCACCAGGCAGGATACCCAGCTCCGGAGAGCCATTCCTGCAGAGGAGCGTCTGCTGGTGACACTAAGGTACGTAACTTTTCAAACGAAACGCCTGTCATAATTATTGTTCCGCAATGTACTTAGAATTTTTTTGTTTTTTATTTATATGTTTATTAGATTCCTTGCTACCGGAGAATCCTTAACATCGCTCCATTTTCAGTTCCGGATTGGTATTTCAACACTTTCTGGGATTGTTGCGGACACCTGCTGGGCTTTATGGGACGTTCTTTGTTTTCCAAAGTTTTTATTAACATTTTGTATATTTTAACAGTCAACAAATTAACTTTATCAAAGCATATTGATATTTTCGCCTTACATCTGTTCTCCAAGATGATTTGTGAAGAGGGGAAATGGAAGGGTCTTTGGGAAAAGGGGTAATAGAAGGGTAAAGGGAATGGGTTGAGGGTAGAGAACTCAGAATAAATAACTTTACATATTCTAGGCAACACATATTAAACAAGTGAAGAAAAAAAAATTGAATAAAGTATCCTGAGGCACCTGAAACCAGTAAAAAGGATTAGAGTTATGTTTAGGGTTTGGGAAATATTGAATTCCAGTGGTTCCATTTCTTCTCATATCTATTAATGCAGCCGTTGATCCTTGCGAATTTGAGGTCCAAAGAGTTATGGATGTCAATCTGTCGACAACGTCAGCAATTTGTGGGGTATCTGGTTGTTTCCAGTGGAAGGCTATCAGGTTTTTGACTATTAGTAGGATATGTACCAAACGTATCTCTTGGAAGGATGAATGTCTTCTAGTCCCAAAGATAGCAAGGCTGTTTGTGGAGTAAGAGGGTAGT
Source organism: Oophaga sylvatica (assembly GCA_033576555.1). Taxonomy (NCBI): domain Eukaryota; kingdom Metazoa; phylum Chordata; class Amphibia; order Anura; family Dendrobatidae; genus Oophaga; species Oophaga sylvatica. Next base: position 160,443,469 of record JARQOD010000009.1, read on the forward strand.
CTTTTTTAAGGAAATTATTGATAAGTAGGGAAACCTGATTCCATAATAGTGCAATCTTTGGGCAAGTCCAGAAAATGTGGAGCAAGTCTCCTCTGGAACCACATCCCCTCCAACATAGGTGTGAGTGGTCGCTGTTGATGCGTGCTAATCTTACTGGGGTGAAGTACCATCTAGTTAGCATCTTATAAAAGGATTCATGAAGGGGTAGGGATATATTAGAGGAGTATGTGTATTTTATAGCATCTTCCCACTGCTCTGGACTTGTTGAGATCTGTAGATCCGTTTCCCACCTGGACATATAGATATTTTTTTGGAACTTATTGTCCTTGTTGAAAAGAGTGTATAAGTATTTGGTGCTCCAGAAGACCCTATGCCCTATATTACTGAGTAATAAGTGTACAGCTTCTGCCTTTGTAGGCACTTTATGGATGAAGTTTTGAACATGTTCTTTCAGAATATAATAGTGCATAAAGTCCGATGGATGAATATTAAATTTTAGTTTAATGTCGCTAAAACTAACAAAGTTGTTATTCACATAAATATCACCGATTTTTTTTATGCCTATTTGGATCCATCTCTCTGGGATTTGAAATTTATAGATGGTTGCAATCAGGGAGAGTGGGAAGTTATTTAAGTTAGCTAGTTTATTATGTTTCTTAGGTGGTCTAGCAATTTTGTCCCATGCTTGGGTAGCGGCTAAGAAGATAGGATGAAGCAATTTATAACAATTTAGTTGGAAAATATGATTAAGTAAGCATTCTTTCAATGAGCGGTAATTGACATGACATTTTTCTAGTTCAATCCAAGCTGGAAGCGTGTTCTCCTTTACCCAATATATGCTTTGTTTTATTAGATTTGACCAAAAGTATGCCTGAATGTTTGGTAATCCAAGTCCCCCATTGGATTTGCTCTTAAAGAGAACATCCCTGGCCACCCTTGCTTTTTTCCCGTTCCAGACGAAAGAGAACACAGAGGATTGAAATTTGTTTAAATAAGAGGTCGGAAAGTTTAAAGGTAGTGCTCTAAAGACGTAAAGGATTTTAGGGAGTACAATTGATTTGACTGCTAGTATTTTGCCTGTCCATGTGAGACCAATTTTGCTCCAGGATTGGAAATCTTTTGAAATAGTGTCTAAGATGGCATCGCAATTTGCTTTTATAGTAAAGTGTGATTTTTTAGTGAAAAGAATTCCAAGGTAAGAAATCCCTTCATCCTCCAGGTGAAGTCTGTTAATCTTTTCAAAATTTTGTTAATACGGTCGCTTACGTTGAGTTGTAGCAGTTTTGATTTCTTTCTGTTTATTTTAAAAAAAGAAATTGAAGAGAACAAATCTATTATTTTTAGAAGAGAAGCGGTGGAATTAATGGGGTCTGATAGGGTTAGTATCATATCATCGGCAAACAAACTTATCTTGTATTGTCTTGTGGGTGTATCGATACCTGAGATTGATGTATCTTCTCGTATCATTTCTGCCAGAGGCTCGATGGCGAGGGCAAAGAGAAGTGGTGATAAGGGGCATCCCTGTCTGGTCCCGTTGCTAATGGGGAAGGATTTAGAAAGATTATTATTGATGTAGATCCTAGCGCTAGGGGAGGAGTAGAGTGCAAACACCGATGACAGCCAATCTTTGTTAAAGCCGAAATGGAATAAAACTGATTTGAGATATTCCCAGTTGATTCTGTCGAAGGCTTTTTCAGCGTCTAAAGATAAGATAATTGCTGGGCATTTGGTGGTGTTAATCTGTTAATAATATTTAGCAGTCTCCTGGTGCCATCTGATGTTTGCCTCCCCTCTATGAATCCCAACTGATCTCTATTTATTAGTTTAGGAAGAATTTTTTTCAGTCTGTTTGCTAGGATCTTGGAGTAGATTTTTAGATCAGAATTAATAAGTGATATGGGCCTATAATTTTGAACTTCTTCGGGATCACTTTGGGGTTTGGGAATCATTATAATAATAGCCCCAACATTTCTTTGGGAAAGTGTCCGCTAAGGGAAGCCTGATTAAAAATCTGTTCTAAGTGTGGGGCTAAAATTTCTACATAAGTTTTATAATACTCGTTCACAAATCCATCGGGACCTGGAGATTTTTGTGACTTCAGACTATGTATAGTTTCAGATATTTCAGAAGAGGTAATGTGTGATGTTAAAGAACTCAGATCTAATGGACTTATTTTTGGAAGTTGTAGGTTTTTGAAAAAGTTTTGAATATTTTTGGTATCTGGTAGGGGAGACGATGGATCAAGATTGAGATTGTATAAGTTATAATAGTAGTCTGCAAACGTGTCTGCTATGTCTTTGGGATGTTGTTTGGTGATACCTAAGTTATTTTTAATTTTGTTGATTCTATTTCGAATCCTATCTCGTTTTAGTTTTTGCATCATGAATTTTGTGGGCTTGTTTAGTTCTGAGTAAACTTTAAATTTTGATGCTTTAATTACTACATCATAATCATCTAGAATGGCTTCTTTCAAATTTTGTCTTAGTTTCAGTAATTCTAAGTGGATTTCTGGGGATGGATGTGCTCGACTATTTTGGAGGTTTTCCTTTAGTTTAATTTGAGATTGGATATTCTTTATTTTATCTCTTTGTTTACGGATGTGTCTGGAAGAGATCTGTATCAGTTTACCTCTGGTGACCGCTTTGTGTGCACACCAAATGATAAAGGGGTCTATCTTATCTGAGTTTTAGAGTTTCCTCAACCTCTTTTTTATATTCAGGGAATTTTAATAGTATGGAGTTACACCTCCAGAGGAAGGTATTTTTGGAAAAAGGGCCTAGAGTTAATTCTATTAGGACCGGAGAATGATCCGAAATTGATTTATTTAGGATAGATACTTTTCTGACTTTGGGGAGAGAAAAGATGTCTGTTAATAAAAGGTCAATTCTTGATGATGTTTTATGAACATTGGAGTAATGAGAATACTCCCTTGAGGAAGAATTTAAACATCTAAATGTGTCATATAGTTCGTTATTAATAAGCCATTAGTAGTATAGGAGGTATCCCACTCGTCAAACTCAAATCTGACAGGTCGACACGCCCCCTATCATTTAATCCGTCTCCCTGTCAGATTGATCCAGGTCGTCACGCCCTCTGGCTGAACTTTGCTCAGGCTAGGAGATTTGAACTTTGCTCAGGCTGTGAAATCTGGTCTGCAGGATTTTTATTCAGTGGCTTTGATTAGTCTGTGGAGTTTTTAGTGTATTAAAGGGTAGTTTTAACTCCATCCGTAGATGTAAAGCTATTTTCTAGCAGAGAATGCCCTGACATGAAATGTAAAGGGTTTGTATTAGAAGCACCCAGTAAATGTCTGTATTAGAATCCATCAGTAAATGTAAAGCTATTTTCTAGCAGAGGAGAGAAACTTTGCACCAGATCAAAGACTTGTTTACATCCATATGAGGAGCTATATTAAAAAAGCAACGATTATTCTATAGTACCATACAGTATATAAACACCTTATAACACATTTGGGATTATGACTCTCAACTTATAGTTTTTATTCAGTGTTTATATATATATATATATATATTTTTAGCTTGGTAGTGTATCTACACTTATCTCAGCAATTCATTGTATACTAAGAAGAATCTTGGCATATTTTGTTAGAGCTCGGTAACTTATTACTAATCTGTGTGTACAAGACTTGTGTTGTGTATAGCACCAGGCATGTTGGGGCATGTTTAAAACTGACGAGACTTATAACCATGTCTCATTGTACGGGCATATTATGTATATGGCCGTGTTACAATATTACAGAATGTTTTATTCGTATTTTAAAAAAGCAATGACACGATATTGTAAAACAAGATTACAAGATTTTATTGTAATAAATAAATCTCAAAGACATTTCAAGCATTTAAAAGTACATACAGAATGATATAAAGTGTCCCATGTACAATTAACAAACACCATCACACACACACGATAAAATAGATAATTAACAAGTACATAGGTTACATCGTGAGCCACATGGCTGGCAGTATTGGTAGAGACCTTTTTTTAGGTAGTAGAGTTCCCCTTGTGGTGGCTAATGACGGCGAGTGCAGAGAATGAATTGTACGGGGTGCGGGATCTATCCTCATCGGTGTAGATACACCAGCGCTGGAGGCCATTTTTAATTCGTCTAAATGTTGTCTAGTAGTGGGATTACCCACAACAGTAGAGGGTATATTCAGTTCGGCCATAGCTCGCATAAACGATTCCCAACCCCTAGGTAAATTCCTGACGGTCAGAGCGTGACTCTGCGTTGTACTACGTACTAAATCCACTAAGTTAGACCCGGGTATTACAGAGCTTTTGAAAATAAATTCGGCTTTATCATTCCAGTCTGTCACACTCTTATTCTGGCGTAACCTGTTTAGTAAAAATTCAGCATTCTTTTTATATCTTTGGTTAATATGACCTACAATTTCAGCGATCTCGTGATTTTTTTTATCGTTGTCGGTATTTGGCGGTTGTTGATGCTCAGGACCCTGAGGGCTAACGAGATTTAAAGTTGTTAATTCTTTCGAGCTGCGTTTCGTATGTACCAAGTAGCGCTCCAGCACTGTGCTATACATTTTAATTTTCACATCGTCGGGGATGTCGCGTCGCTGTAAAACGGTGTTAATTTCATCATCGAGGCGTCGAATAGCAGTTTCGCGTATGCTCTCGGTGATTGGTGATCTTAGCTTGTGTAGCTCCTGTTTGGGGACTAGATACATTTTCTCAGCATGCTCCATTATTTGCCCGCGAGCAGACTCGTTATTATGGGTATTGCAAAGCCTAAAAGAGGACCGATAAAGCCACCGGTCTGATTCAGTACCCGCTTCTTTTTCTTTATGGACTGCGCTCTATCGCTAATGGTTCTTATAGCTTTACGCCACTTCTTCAGTATGCCTTTTTGGCGCTCTTTCAGCGGAATTCTGCCTTTTAAGATGTTTAAAGCAATCTCACCTATAGCGGTGATTAAATCCACGCTCGCATTGCGCAAAATAGATTTCCGGACGGATGGGGGTGCCTTCACCAGTGTTTTTAAGAGAGCCCAGTTACGCCGAGTCTCTCGGACATCTTTACAGCACAAAGCACACAGCGTGGAATGTGCGAGCCCGCATAAAATTCACTTTTTAGAAGCGTTTTTCTTCTGCACATAGACAGCTGGTAACGCCGGTGGAAACAACCCAGTCCGTAAGCGGTGATCCTCCGGTGTATTAGCTCTCAAATCGACCAGCAAATACCCATAAGGCTCCCGCGTAGCATCCTCAAAGGCTTCAAGGAAAAAACGTGTTTTTCTGGGGTACATCTGACGAGCTAGTGTTAAAATTTGTAATTTATCTCGAGGGTTGTTAAAAAGGACCATGTACTTTGTGTTTAAATTTATGGTGCGGCTTTTCTTACCCTGACAAAATATGTTTTGTACCAGGTAGAAAATACTGAGATTTCTGTGGTGCACATACTTGGTGAACGCTTTTTCTATCTCACAATTATCGCTAGCGCTATCCATGAGATCATCAACAATCGCCAAATTCACCTTGCCCGGTGGGAATAATTCATCATCTACGAATGTATTCGGCAGACCCTCCACAAATCTGGTGTTGGGAAAAGAGAGAGAGATTTCATCATATAGTTTCTGCCAGCATGAATAAAACCAAACAATATTATCAGGCTTGTGAGAAAAACTACTTTCAATATTATACAGCAATTGTTTTACAAAATAACTCTTTCCAGAATTAGACGGCCCCGCTAGAATGCACGAGAGCGGGTGTTGTAGCCTCGTGTCCATCACAATACTGTGCTAATAGCCGTACGGCAGTGTGGTGAATTCGTCTAGTAGTCGACGCTTTGTGTAGACACACTTCTGGGTCTTTTGTAGGACACGAGATTCAATATTCCAATATTTTTTATCTCTCACAATGCCCTGTTGCTGTACGACGATGCGCTTCTGAGTTTCAGGGTCTGAATTACGGGGGTAGTCCAGAACTAGATCTTTCAGACTGGTAAAATTGATAGATTGCGAGTTACCAACATTTAGCGTTATTCCCTTCACTTTTAAGACAGTCTTCCCGGTGTTGAGCTTGTACCCGTAAGTTTTGGGCCCTGCAGAAACAAACTCTGTGATGTATGTGCCCTCGGGTATTTCACTAGTCAATTCCCCATGTAATCACCTAGAGGCGGCCGCCATTCACCTTCCCTGTGCACAAAAATAACTGAATCTGTGTCGTGATAAAGGCACCTCTCCTGCAGCCTGTCCAGCAGAGAATAGAGCTCTAGCCGCGCATACGCGGTGGTAAAGCAGGCTATAAAGATGTTTGTGTTTCTGTTGACTGTGTGGTGCCCCTCCGCATATTTCCAGTTAATGGTAGCGGTTTCGTCATCGATAAAATCCAGCGTAGAAATGTCATAGTAGGGCAGGAAGAGATACCTAAAAAGCTCATCAGGATCCCTAACAATCTTGGTGCTTGGTAGATTGGCCTTCTGAGCAAACTTTCCCCATAAAGAATTTAAGAAAAGTTTGGAGATCTGCCTTTTAGCGGGGTTGACGGCTATATTTTCAGGTCGTAACCGCACACCCCCTTTTTCAAGAAAGCTGTCAATGTACTGCTTTTTCTTGGTATCATCGGTGCACCAACTAGGATACCCTGACGCCTCCTGCTTATCCCTAAGGTGTAATTTAATGTAGGGTGCAAACAGATCAGCGCTGGTATTTGGAAAATGCCATAGTTCATAGATGCGGGCGATCCGGTACCCTTTATCTATCGCCAGCTCGAGCTCTATGGTGCACCAGGTACCTGTCAGGGAGCGTTCTTCATCACTATGCCGGCACTCCTCTGCCTCTGAATTTACAGCGCATGTATAGCAAAGGGGGAACATCAATTTTTTGTCGAGCTTTACCGGTAGAACGGGAAAAAATAAATCTCTCGGGGGATAGACCTTGACTCTAGCTAAGCCAAAGTATTTTTTAATGAAACCAAAGTTGTCATAGATGATGTCGGGGTGACCTACAGGATATGTTTTAGTTTTGTTTACAAAGGGGTACAGACTGGTGAAGTCGTAGTAATGTAAAGTCTCATCAGCTTCCACCTGGTGATAGAGCTTAATGGCGTTAGTGCGACCCCCATAAAGCGCATCGCGGGGTCTAAGGGGGCGGGGAAATCCATTTGCTGGAGAAATGCCTGGAGGTTAGAATCGTTTTTAGCCATTTCACGCCACTCGTGCTCCCATATCACTCTTATGGTGTACCTGCGCAGCTGCAGGTAACGCTTTTTAGCTAAAAAGGCATGATATAATTGACCGTAGGTGGTGTTTGTAACTTTATTTGTATCATTCTCATTATAGCATGATGGGCACCCGTGGAAAAAACAGCCTTGAAATTCAAAAGCTATGTGCTGACCTTTAACATAGGCATAGCCATCTAGAAAATATTGACCGAGTTGTTTCTCACCCCCTCTTAATGCATGCTGAATGTCAATGTTCTCGGTATGCGCTACATACATGAGCCACTGTATAGCGGCGGTATGAGTAGCGCTTTTTCACCTTGTGATAATTATCACCCGGTAAAATGGCGATCGTTTTTTCTGGTAGAAATTTAAATCGATACATTGACATACATACAGAGGCCAAGGTGATGAGTTGAAAAGGATCAATACAGCTGCTCTCCACAACCAATTCTTTTTGAATGTCGCAGTATTTTTTAACACTTTTCAGCGTCATTTCCATAATGCGCTCTCTATAGATCTCACAGGCTCGTCTCAAAATTTCAACATCCTGTTTACAGTATGATTTTAGTTCACTCTTGAAGTCAAAAACTGTATGTTTCTCACCCTCATGCCACGCCAGGAACTCTACCTTCTCATCCGGTGCCATGTACTCTAACCCATAATATTTCACATCGGGTATGGGACCTACATAGTTTTGGTTTTCTCGGGTGTTAAAAAAGTGTGGAAAATGACCTTTGGCACCTGAAAAGCCCATGGCCTGAGGTAATTTACTGAGCTTCATGGGGATAAAATTTAGTGAGTCTATGAATCTTATAGACAAATCGGGCACCGTCACACACAAGAGGCGGCCACCTTGGGCTATCAGCTTTACTTGCAGCTTTTCAAAAATCAGCTCCTTAACAATAAAGTAAGAATCATAGCGCCCTGCATTGTGGGCTATAAATGTATACCCTGAAAATTTCCCGCTGGTAAAGAACAGTAAAAAGTCATGCGTGCAGCTATCACCTTCAAACTCCCAGGACTGCTCACCACTCAGAGTTGTGGCATAAATGTAATTTGGGCTGTGTGTGCCTGTCTCTTGCATACATTCAAAATCGTAAAAGATATAACAATCTGTTTCATCCTCCGCTACATAGCGTCGCATGTAACAGAGATGGGCGTCAAATTTATTTACACGCGCACGACATACGGTGCAACGGGGCCCCGCACATTCATGCACGCCCTCGCTATTCCTGAACACAAAGCGCTGGCACTCATCACAAAATATTTTAAGCCTGCAGAATGGCGGATCATTCAGAGCTAATTGTTTGTGGCGCTCTAAACACTCACTAGAGCGACAATGAACCCGACATACGGGGCACCGTGGTGTTTGTTGTACACCGGCACACTCCACACAACCCACTCTTTGACAAGCTTTACAAAAATATTGACATGAATGGGTGTTCTTGTTAGTATACAGTGAATTGCAGAGCTCACAAAAGTAATTACTACCGATAAAACCTTTCATATTCTTGATACCGTAGTAGTGGTTATCATGGAACAGTATGAATACGATTTTACCACTAGCGGCATTGTCGGTCTGAAAATAGCGCCAATCACCCTGACTGTAGTACAGTACTTTAATGGTGACACCCAAATAGTTCTCAAATGCTGGAATGTCGCTAAAACTCACTAATCGCTCATCAGGGATCCCCAGAGCCGTGTGTATGTTTTTAGAGCGATTCAGTAAAACCGCATCACTGACATCTGCGTCCTCTAGCAGGGCGCACACACTAGCGGCCAAACACAGATTTGTACTGTAATTGTTAAAATCATACAGCCACTGCCTCTTTTGTTTAATGATTCGACTGCTCGCTATAGATTTCAAGCGTCTTTTTACACCGCCTCGTCGGTTTTTAACGGTAGTGATGACTAGTTTTTAGGGTATTGCTTGCCAAACATTCAGCATTACTTTGAAGTGTGCGAGCAACAGCATTTAAAAAAGATTCAGAATTAAAATCCTCGCGGCTCTGCTTTGTAGTGAAAATGGGGTCTAAAGCGTCGCCACCTTCAAGCCTTAACTGCACAAAGTCGCCCGGTTCAATGTCCCTAATGACTCTATCCAGTAATGACTGAATACTGTCGTGAACAATGTTCACAGCCTCGACAAACGATCGTACACGCTCCAAATTTACAAACCTAAAATGATCGGTATGTATGCGTGCACTGAAATTACGGTTGTCCCTCTGGTGATGATGGAAATGTTGTAAAAATACTGTATGATCCGATCCCCTCACATCATCAGCAGAGTTAGCAGCCGCAGCAGAGGCTTGTGAGCTTTGTGCACTGGAACGGACGTCATTTTCAGGGCCATCATGGCTATGTGAGACAGGAGCATCTGTGTGTGCTGGCTCCGGGGCTGTCTGTGGTGGTTTAGCAGGACAGGTGATTCCACCCCGACGTCTAGCGCCTATTGCGCGTCGAGCACTGACCAGTAGTTTTAGAGCTCGTTTTATAACTCTGGACCTATTATAACGGGCTGTTTTAGTTGGTTTATGCAGGCCCGAACCGATCATATTTAGTCATAACGGGTTAGCACCATCAGGTATCTCGGTGTCTACTTGCATCCGGCGAAGCGCGTATAGCTCTGCCTTACAGGCATCTGTTGTGACTACTTCAGACAGCAATCTTTCAAAGTATTACAGAAAAACACTATTTTGGGTAGCCAGATTTTGTAACGTAAGTAACGATCTAACTGCTCCTTAAACACTGCGGCTCCGGCGGGGGCCCACCCAATGGCGTCATACATCTGCGCTGTAGCGATCGGAGATACAGAATTCCCACTGTTAACAACTAGAGTGTCTGCAGAACCAGCAATGCTAACAGGTACAGAGACCGCAGAACCCGCACTGCTAACAGGTACAGAGACCGCAGAATCCGCACTGCTAACAGGTACAGAGACCGCAGAATCCGCAATGCTAACAGGTACAGAGACCGCAGAATCCGCAATGCTAACAGGTACAGAGACTGCAGAATCCGCAATGCTAACAGGTACAGAGACCGCAGAATCCGCAATGCTAACAGGTACAGAGACTGCAGAATCCGCAATGCTAACAGGTACAGAGACCGCAGAATCCGCAATGCTAACAGGTACAGAGACCGCAGAATCCGCACTGCTAACAGGTACAGAGGCTGCAGAACACGTATTGCTAACAGATACAGAGACCGCAGAATCCACACAGCTAACAGGTACAGAGGCTGCAGAACACGTATTGCTAACAGCTACAGACACATCTGTATGAAGCCTCGGCTTTTTACATACTTTATGCTTAGTCGTTAACACTCTCTTTAACCCCATCACAACATTAACTGGATTAGATACAGCAGCGTGAGATGTGGTGGGTAAATTAATGGTATCCAACAGTTCAATACCCGTGGAATTAGTGGACTCAGTTACAGATGGCAGTGAAGGCTGTATAGCATGAGTGGTTCGTATAATGATTGGTTCTACGGTGCGCTTCTTACCATCAGCGAGCTGATCAATCTCACGGTCAAGCGCCTCACGAGTCTGTCTGGTTGTGGTATTCATGGCGGAAAATGTGACTGGTGATGTTTCTGAAGCACACGTAGTTCTCTGCGCGTGTTTACGTGGTCACTCCTGTACTTCAGAGTATAGTTCAGCGTCATTCACAGCACCGCTGGATGGTTGCGCGCCGCTTGAATGGGATAGCACGCCCGGCATCAGATAGAACTGCTGTTGTGGCTGTGGGCCATCACTGCCCATAGGTGTCTGTATCGTCATCAAGAATGGCGCTGCGTGGTTCTCGTTGAGACGTAGTGTTTGCAGAGGGGTCGTGGTTATTTTTCTCTCGACTTTAGACTTATCTGTGGATGAGATTGTACATGTGGCAATCTGACTTTACAACTATCTTTAAGGAGAGATTCTACATGTAGCGGATACGTGCGGAACATCGCGATCCTATGTGTGACAAGAGTAACATACGTTGTATTAAGACTATCCTGATATATCAAAATATACACTTACCGGTTAACGATGATGCCTGCACGGTTGTGGCCGGTGTTTCTGGGACGTCTGAGGCGTTCTCCACTAGCAGATGTATATTCTCCTTTGTAAATATCTTGCTCCTAGGTTTCACTTTACGCGCTATAAATAATAATAGTCATTAGAAGGTGCATCAACAATTTTCTCCAGCCGTTTGGGCAAAACAGTTTTTCATGCGGCACGTACCTTTATCTTTCTTGACAGCCGCCAGGCTCCGCTTTTTAGGAGCTTTAGAAAACGCGACGTCTTCTTGGGCTCTGTTAGTGCATGAGTTCATAGGCATATCGGCTGAGTCCAGCACTGCTATCATCGCGACATCTGTAAGGAGTTAATTTTCGCTTACACACTTAAATTCACATAGTTAATTGTTATATATAGTTGTATATATATATATATATATATATATATATACAGACACGCAGAAACACAGCGTACCCTCGATGCCCGGCGCTGAAAGCCCGTCCCAGGGCCCGGCAGCTCCAGAACTGCTACAAACGGCATCGGTTAAAATACAGGCCTCGGGATCCGAATAGTTCAATGTGGCGAATACCTCATCAGGCAGTTCGCAGCTCATTATACTCGGTTCTTAAAGAATAAAGCAAAAATAATATGCAAAACAACTCTATATATCTATATATATATATATATATATATACACACACACACACACACACACAATCGCACATCCACACAACGTACCCGCGCTGGGCAGCGCCGCCTGACCGCTCACGGTCCACCCATCAGTAGCGCTACTACACGCGGTCTCGGGTAAAACGGTGTAGCGGGGATCAGAATAGTTCATGGTTGGTGAAATCCCAGCAGATATACCCGGCTCTTAAACGTGATAGAATAAAGCGGTATAAAAATAATGTGCAAAACAACTCTTAACTAGAATAGCCAGCTGTGTCTATATAAGGCGTAAAGCATACCCTGTTGCAAAGCCATTAAGACTTCTGAAAGACTGTTAGAAAACATTTGCTCCTCCATCTAAAAATAAAATTAACTGTATGAATTTTAGCGTCAATCTATAGTAATTATTAATATTAATAGTACGCGAGCTAAATTTTCCACTACAGGGTAAATATACAGCTATTAATCAACACAGATGTGGTATATTATTAAAACAAATAAAGTACAACTATGAAAACCCGGATAAGTTATTCATGCATATAAACACTTAAACTATACTAACTTAATATAATTGAAACGAAATCCGTAAAAATACTCACTATAGTCCTGTTCAGATATGGCGTGTGGTCTGTGAGGTATGAAGTCTTACAGGTGAGCTGTGTATCGCTTGGGAGCTGCCTGTATTTATTGGGGGCTAACAGAGAGAACACGCCCTCTGTCAACACCATGAACTGCTAGATAGAAAAAATCTATTAATGTTTTACAGGGCCAGCATGTCTGCTAAGGGTCCTGAAGGTATATTAAAGAAGCAATATTTCACGCCCGAAGCCCCTGCATCATTCAGCGGCATTACAAATCTATACAGATCGGTTAGAACGCGTGGTATAAAACAACATGAGGTGGTCGATTGGCTGAATAAACAAGATGCTTACACACTGCATAAGGCTGTAAGGACAAGATTCTCTACCAATAAAATCTTTGTCGCGGACGTTGATTCGCAATGGCAGGCTGATTTGGTTAGCTTAATTGAATATTCTAGGGAAAATGACGCCGTGAAATATCTACTGACTGTGATAGACGTACTATCCAAACACGCCTGGGTTGCTGCTCTGCACAACAAAACCGGGGTGACTGTAGCTCGTTCGTTCGAATTAATATTTGGAAACGCCCGACGCACCCCGCAGAAACTACAGACGGATCGTGGCAAAGAATTTATGAATTCACACATGAAACGTGTTTGTAAAATGCATAAAATACATCATTTTTTCACCAACAATACCGTAAAGGCCGCTATAGTTGAGAGATTTAATCGTACATTAAAAACACGTATGTGGCGCTATCTGACGAAACATAATACCTTTAGGTATATCGACATTTTACCAGGTTTGGTGCACAGTTACAATCACACCTTTCACACCACGATACAGACACGTCCGTGCGATGTGACGAAGCAGAACTCGTTACAGATATGGAAAAATATTTATAGCGGTATCGTGGCTAAAAAGCGTATTAAGCCATCTTTAAAAATTGGAGATCATGTCAGAATATCCCGTTTTAAGAACCCTTTTACGAAGGGTTATGAGCAGACATTCAGCGAGGAGATATTTTTAATCAGCGCCATTTCCAATAAATTTCACAAGCCTCTCTATAAAATTAACGATTTAGCGGGCGACGCTATCGAGGGATCATTTTATAAGGAGGAGCTGCAAAAAATACATTTCAATGAAAACCGCGCCTACCGCGTTGAGGCAATTTTGAGAAAAAAACGTGTCAGGGGGGCGATTCACTGCTATATTAAATGGAAAGGTTATCCTGATAAATTTAATTCGTGGGTACCCGCGTCGGCTCTGACGGACATATAACCATGGAATCCGAATCCTTCTTTATCACCCTTCCCTCCAACGCTTCTGGCGATATATATCCTGAAAACACAATCGCCGAGTATACCACAAAATTATCTAAACCCGTTCAGCTTTCAGGACAATACGAAGTTGCTCTAACTGAGATTCAGTACCCCCATACATGGTACACGTTTGAGCGGGGTGAAGGGAACTTCTATATAGGCAAGCGGGGTGATGTGATGCAGGAATATTATGTGAAGCCCAGTTTTTATAACACAATACCGGATCTCATACGTGCTATTAATGAGAGAATTGATATTTTGAAGCTTGCCAGCGACGGTTTTAAGCTGCGCTATGACGAAGTGCGGAGGAGTGTTACCCTACCGGATTCCCCCACGATACAATTTGCCCCGGGTCATAAATTGGGACATATTTTAGGCCTCCAGCCATACATCGAAGCGTATGATAATAACCAGACTGAGCGGAAGAAGATTTATGCCGATATAAAAGCCGGTTTTTATACATTATTTATTTACAGCGACATCATCCAGCATCAGCTTGTGGGCGGCAGCTACGTACAACTTCTGAGAACGGCGCAAATAAGCGGCAAGAGCGGTGAAATTACCACGCTTCAATACACACGACCCGATTATGTGCCCTTATGCAAGCATCATTTTGACTCTGTAACAATCTCCATCTTATCGGACCAGGGCACTCCAGTTAAATTCAAGTACGGAAAGTGTATTGTGAGACTACATTTCCGGAAGAGACGCGATTAGCACGCTAGAAAATGGTGTCTCAGAGACCCTACGGGGACCCAGCTGTTTATGCCCGGTACTATATTGCACAGTCTGGGCACGGATTAGAGGGGTTCAGCGGGAGCGAGTACATGTACGGATCGGGTCTGGCTGGGATATTTAAAGGCTTATTTCGGCGTGCTGTACCGCTTTTCAGAAGAGGCTTAGAATTGGTAAAACCACACGTGAAGACGGCTGTCAAGAACATTGCTAAAGACGCCGTCACATCTGTCTCATCAGCGCTTATGAATCGTATAAATACACATCCCGAGCAAGGTGGCGCGGGTCTAGTTTATGTCGCTAAAAAATCACATAAAAGAAAGCGTCGCTCATGCCCCGCTTTACCCCCGATCCTCATGAATAAAAAACCAACCAAGCGTCGACCCCGTCAGAAACGAGTGAGACGTACTGCTGAGGACATCTTCTGATCATCATGGCTTTCCTGCATGATGCTTCTGTAGAGTGCGCTAAATCTGAACTGGATATTTTTGACATACCCCCGACACAGACGAGTATAGAGAAATCCCTATTTGTAGAAGTTCAGCCGATTGCCGCTCTGACGGATAATGCTCCGCTGGAATTTTTCATATCGGGTAGCGGGGATTATTATTACGACCTGAATAACACCCTGCTGTACATAAATTGTCGCATCGTCAAGCAGGATAATTCGAATATCGCCGATGACGCCCGTGTAGCCCTCATAAACTATCCTCTTGCCACTCTCTTTAATCAGGTCGATATTACTCTGGGGGACCGAGTTATCTCACAATCGGACAATCTCTACAGCTATAGAGCGTACATAGAGACTCTCTTAAATTACAGTTCACAGACGCTGTCCTCGCAATTTACTGCCGGATTGTTCTATAAAGACACAGCTGCTCACCATAATGACCGAAGCTTGGATGGCCCAAATGCAGGATTTATTAAAAGAGCCGCTGCAACCCACCGCTCCAAACCCCTGGACCTCATTGGTCCAATATTTGGTGATATATTTAATCAACCAAAGCTAATATTGAACGGACTCGATCTTAAGGTTAAGCTAACGAGAAATAAGGACGCTTTCTGCCTCATGTCGGCTGAGGCCGATCCGCTGAAAGTGCAAATCATGCAAGCCGCTCTCTTTGTAAAGAGAGTACAAGTGTCCCCGGCGGTCCGAATAGGCCACAGTCAGGCCCTCTTGGCATCGACAGCCAAGTACGCTATTGACAGGACATGCATGAAAGTGTACAGTATAGCCGCTGGAACACGGATCACGAACCACGAGAATCTCTTCCTAGGCCAGATACCGAAAACTGTTATATTGGGTTTTGTAGATAATGAAGCATTTAGCGGGTCTTACGCCAGAAATCCCCTGTTCTTCCATCACTACAACGTCAATCACGCAGCCCTCTACCTGGACGGACAACAGATCCCTGCGAGGCCTTATAACCCTAACTTTAATGACTACTTAGCCTTCAGAGAGTATATGGCTCTCGCACATATATCAGGCAAGCAGAAAGCTGATTGTGCCATGGCCGTGGATCGTGAAGAGTTTATGTCCGGATTCACTCTGTTTGCATTTGATTTATCAGCTGATCAGGAACCCGGCGGTCATTTCTCCCTCATTAAAACAGGTAACCTACGGGCTGAAGTCCGGTTTGCACTAGCGACACCCCACACGATAAACATGATTGTTTTTGCAATCAACCCGGCCATTCTGGAAATTAATAATAGAAGAGAGATCTTGTACGATTTTAATTAGTGATGGATAGCCTGCAACTCACGTCCATACTGAAGGGGGATAGCTTTACAGAGCGTGTGTTTGGCGGTGTGTTTCCGTGTGATTTGCTTCCACCACATCGGGTAAATCAACGCCCTGTCGGATTCATCGTAAATACAGACCCCGCACACCAACCTGGCAGACACTGGATATTAATTGTGCTTTGTGACGCCAAGAACGCCATATTTTTTGATAGCTACGGATTATGTGCAGACAACGCTATCTTTCCGAGCGAGTTTGTGACTTTCCTGAACACGAATTGTGAGACTTATTATTACCAAAGCAACCAGATCCAAGACACATATAGTACTGTCTGTGGGCACTACTGCCTGTACTTTTTACATTTCTTAGCTCGGAACATACCGTTCAGTAAGATATTGGAGAAGTTTTCTGCTGATAAACCGCGTAATGATACAATTGTGAGAAATTTCATTGCTGAGAAGAAATCAACTTTAAAAAACCCTCACTACACGTGTTGGAGCATTCAACAGCGTTGTTCCTGTCTAGAGAGAATCCCATGACCTGTATTGCCATTTGTGTCGACATTTTGATGTCACAATTAATTCAATGCTTGAAATGTCTTTGAGATTTATTTATTACAATAAAATCATGATTTTTCTGGCAATAAACGTTTTTAATATGAATGATCTCTTATGCCTGTCATTTCTACACAGCTTCCCACAGAGTGGTAGTGTGGGAAGACCCTTCAGAAACCCATTGTTTTAAAATCACATTAGTGCATATTATATTTGCTAGAGACCTTCGGTTTTATGGGCACTGCTATCAGAATACACATAAATGTGTTGGTTTTAAAAGATCCCACTGACTATACACAATGCAATACTATTTACTGTTTGCCTGAATTACCCTAGCATCGACCTTCACTCATTCTGACAATTCATGTCAACACTGTTGTACTACATTTCTATGTGCCAGTAAAGATGTATATCTATGTACAATGTTAGTTAGTAAATAGAAAAAAATTTAGACTTCTAACACAATCCAAGTCTTGTACACACAGATTAGTAATAAGTTACCGAGCTCTAACAAAATATGCCAAGATTCTTCTTAGTATACAATGAATTGCTGAGATAAGTGTAGATACACTACCAAGCTAAAAATATATATATATATATATATAAACACTGAATAAAAACTATAAGTTGAGAGTCATAATCCCAAATGTGTTATAAGGTGTTTATATACTGTATGGTACTATAGAATAATCGTTGCTTTTTTAATATAGCTCCTCATATGGATGTAAACAAGTCTTTGATCTGGTGCAAAGTTTCTCTCCTCTGCTAGAAAATAGCTTTACATTTACTGATGGATTCTAATACAGACATTTACTGGGTGCTTCTAATACAAACCCTTTACATTTCATGTCAGGGCATTCTCTGCTAGAAAATAGCTTTACATCTACGGATGGAGTTAAAACTACCCTTTAATACACTAAAAACTCCACAGACTAATCAAAGCCACTGAATAAAAATCCTGCAGACCAGATTTCACAGCCTGAGCAAAGTTCAAATCTCCTAGCCTGAGCAAAGTTCAGCCAGAGGGCGTGACGACCTGGATCAATCTGACAGGGAGACGGATTAAATGATAGGGGGCGTGTCGACCTGTCAGATTTGAGTTTGACGAGTGGGATACCTCCTATACTACTGCCATTTATTGAGTGAGGGTGCTAAATGACGTGTAGTTGAGGTGGAATCAATGTTCCCGTCGGGGACAATGTTGAAGTCACCCAGTAGATACAGTTCTCCCTTTCTGTGAATCTGGATTTTTTTTATTAATTTGTTAACAAAATTCAACTGTTTTTTATTAGGTGCATAGATGTTTACTATGGTACAAGTTATGGAATTTAGTTGGCAAACCAAGATGTGAAATCTTCTGTTAGGGTCGTCTATCTCCTCAATCAACTGGAACGGGGTTGTATTTTTAATTATAGTCATAACACCGGCTTTCTTTTTCGGGCCAAGAGATGAAAAGATATGTGGGTAGTTTCTGTGAGAGAAAGAGGGATGTTTACCTTTGATGAGTTTTGTTTCCTGCAGACAAATGATATGCGCTTGGGAAAGTCTGATCTCCTTCCACAGGGCAAATCGCTTCCAGGGACTGTTGAGCCCTCTGACGTTGTACGACATTATTTTCATGTGCATAATGAGAATCAAAAGGCTGAAAACACACTCAGGATAATATTAATGAAACAGTAAAAAAAGAAAGTAAGGTAAAAATAAATAAATAAAATAATCCAATTAAGAAAACTTAGCAGTAAAATACAATAATAGAACAATTGTAACGAAATCAAGTCCCAGTAGAGAGTTCTCTTAAAGGATCCACACTCTCGATGGGATCTCTTTTGAAGTGGGGAAAAGTTTGTGTGGTGATTGTTCACCAAGATTCCCCTAATTGAAATGAGGCATTATAAGAGTTAAGTGGTCTTTCAATTACTCGTTTCTTTTGGAGTATAAATGAAGCTAATCAGTAACTTAACGTGGAATATACCCACTATTCAAGAAGAGATGTTCAGGTGGGAGATTTGAAGAACTCCATGCCTTCTTCTGGAGAATTTATTGCAACAGTCTTCCCCTTGTAGTGAAACAGCAGTTTGGTAGGGAAGCCCCATCTGTATTGTATATTTCTTTCTCTCAAAAGGTTGGTGATTTCTTTAAAGGACTTACGCATGTCCAATGTATGTTTAGACAAATCTGTGTAGATTTTTATTTGGTTATATGGATCGGGAAGAGAGCCATTATCTTTAATAAATTTTTGAATCCTCTCTTTTGTACCAAAAAAATGCATTCGAAGGATTGTGTCTCTTGGCTTTTCGTTAGGTATGTTATTAGGTCGTGGCAACCTATGTATTCTGTCAATGCATAGATCTAGATTTGAAAGAGACGGGATAGCTTTTTTGAATATCGTCTTTACGAAATCTGAGAGATCTTGCTGTTTAACTTCTTCAGGAATGCCGCGGAGTTTCAGGTTGTTCCTTCTGTTCCTGTCCTCCAAATCAGCCATTTTTATTTTTAGATTGTTAATTTCTTTTTTTAGTTCCATGTTTTGGTTTGTTAGAGTCTCCATTTTGTTTTCCACTTCAACAATTTTTTTCTCATTTTTTTCAAGCCTTTGGGTGATGCCTCGGCAGACACCGTCGAATGAGGTCTGGTATTTCTCAAAACCAAGTCTGAGTCTTTCATCTATAAGATTTGTGATTTTTTGGAAAAACTCTTCTTCATGACTCAGTTTGGATGTCTGTTGTTGAGGATTAGGGCGATCTTTCTTATTCCTGTGAAATACTGGTCCTTCATTTGGAGAGGCGTCCTCCGAGAATGAGTCCAAATCAGTGCCATCAAAGATGTCCATTTCCTCAGGGGCTCTTCTTTTTACAGAAACAGAAGTATCCATGTTGTCTGTAGAAGTGGACTTAAAGGATGTTGGAACTATTGGGTTCTTGTCTTTTGGGTCTGGTTGGGATAAATTAGTTTTGTTTTTGGGCAGTTGTGGTAGCATGCTTCTTTGTGAATTTGGTTTAATAAAGCTGCTATATTGATGTGCCGTTTTATTAGGTATGAAGTCATCCCCTTTTTGCGGAGATCTTGATTTTGTCGGACTTAGTGGGTTTGGGGAGTCTTCAGGTGGTCTGGCAAAAGATTGTGATGGGAGCTGTTTGTTTTTCTGAGATTTTTTAGATTCGCTCCTTTGTTCCATTGTTTCGGCAAGACGTAAGTCTCTCTTTTGGATTAATACTATAAATTTAGTTGATTTTTTTTTTTTATTATCCCTCAAAGTAGTCAGATAAAGGGGCAATAATAGCAGAGCAGTGAAATTTGTTTGGAAAGACTTATAGGACGTCTTTCTTGATATTTGCTGTGAGTTTGGTTATGTTAACAACAGCCCCTTTAAATTGTCAATTAAAGGGGCAGTATATGTATATCTCAAAATGACGTCAAAATCCTCTATATGCTGGGAAATTACAGATTCAGTGAATTATGTTGAGGACAAGACTTGCAAGAATTTGTAGCCTCATAAAATTAATATTATACAGTTGTGTGAAACAAATTCTCCACCCCTTTAAATAAACTAGACTTCGTTGTGAGTGATAACGAGATTTCTGCTTAATAGCACAGCAGAATCCTTTAAATATCCAGAAAGTCAGTAAGGGTTATATAACAAGAATTCAATGGTAATCACACAACCAGATTTAGGTAGTATTGTAAATTTAGAATATTGTAAATTAACCTCTTTAATTCTTATAGGGAACAATAAATAAGTAATTTTAGCACTGGGAGAGAATAAGCCGTGGTTTTGATTCTCTCTGATATCAGCTTTTATCACTCAGCTGATTCGCTGCCAGTATTGTGTTTTATGTTTATAGAGTTAAAACAAAACTCATATAATGACTCTATACCTTCAAGTTTGTGTAAAAATAGTAGATGGTATGTAATTAATAAACTATTCCTGCGAGCTGTTGCTCAGGCTGCCGCTGTTGTATGCCTGAATAATTGCCAGTATAAGTAAAACAGACAGGATAGGATAGAGTTAAATCTCCACAGTAATTGTCCGAGTTAACTTTAGATTATGGTATGAAGAATAGTAAATTTGAGCTGTTGGTGTTTTTTTTTTTGTGGGTTTGACTGTTTTCCTGTCACTCCAGAGCTCCTAGAACTCCGTATGTTTAATGACCGGCTTCTTCTCCCACACGCTCAGGTTTTCCCGCCCAAAGTCAGTGAGCTGTGAAACCTTATATGGCGCCTCTTGTCAGTGACTGGGAATTCCCACTGAGGTGATATTTAACTCACCGCTTTCCTGTGTAGAGACACCAGGACCGGAACGGAGGCAGCTGCGTGTAATTCTGTCTTTGTTCCTGGAAGATGCAGTTACTTTTCTGTCACAAGCAGTAACAAGATGGCGGGTCCTGTGCTTAAGATAGTCCTATGTCTTTAGTAGTACTCTGTGACTTCTAAGGTCCCGTCTTCTTCTTGTAGAAATATTGCTGGCTCCTAGGTGTTGTTGATTTTAGAGTCCTCTATTAAGGAGAATGAGCTCTATTTCTGGGGCCTCAGCAACAAGATGGCGAATCCAATATGGTGACTAAAGGCAGGCAGGGAAGACACCTTCTTTACAACTTGATGTCTCCTGATTCCTGTCAGCTAGGGACTCAATCCTGGTCTTGTTTTAAAGCTTATAAGCTAAGTCTGCGATCTGAGTCCGCAAAACTTGTTCTTATACCTCAATTTAAGCTTTTTTGTTGCTTTAAGGGGAATCTTAGTCAGAGCTCCAAGCTCCTGTGACTTTACATGCCCAGAGCTAGGCCACGCCCCCCTATGGGACGTTCTTTGTGAAGAATTTTTACCCCTACCCACCACGGAATTATGGCAGGCCAAAGCAGTAAAATTCCATGAACTTTGTGATTTTCCCAACCGTATTGGAGCTGTGGATGGCAAACATATCCGTATTACCAAACCGGCTAAAACTGGTTCTCAGTTCTTCAATTATAAAAAATATTTTTCAACAGTGCTCATTGCCATTTCAGGTGTGGACTGCAGCTTTGTGGCCGTGGACATTGGATCATTTGGACGTGCTAATGATTCAAGCACATTTAAAGACTCTGACATGGGCCAATGCTTATATCTTAATAATTTCAATTTCCCACAGCCACAACCTCTTCCCAACACAGACGGACCTGCAATGCCGTTTGTTGTGGTTGAGGATGAGGCATTTCAGATGTGTGCCAACCTCCTTAAACCTTACTCTAGTCGGGACTTGGACCATACTTAAAGGATCTTTAACTATAGACTGTCCAGGGCCCGAAGAACTGTGGAGTGCGCCTTTGGTATCCTTGGCGCATTTTGCAAACATCAATTAATCTTAAAATCGAGACAGTGGATGAGGTTGTCAAGGCGTGTGTGGTTCCCCACAACTATATCATGGCTAAAGAGCGACCCAACGTGGAACTTGACAAAGCGGTTTCTAACCCATTGCCCGATTTCCAGCAACAGCCTGTGAGGACAACAGTGGAAATTGGTCAAATGAGGGATCGATTTGCCGCCTATTTTGTTTCCGATGTTGGCCGTTTGTCATGGCAGGATCAAATGGTTGTGTTTTTGTTATGTGATGTCATATTAATCCAATATTTTACTGTTTCATGCCAATTACTCCCTGTGCTGTTAATAGAACACCTAGTACCTTTATTTCTAGAATATGTATGTGGTTTCTTTATGTATGGCTACCCCCTCCATCCTTGTATGTATGGCTACCCCCTCCCATCCTTGTATGTATGGCTACCCCCATCCTTGTATGTATGCCTACCCCCTCCCATCCTTGTATATATGCCTATTCCCCTCCCATCCTTGTATGTATGCCTACCCCTCCCAACCTTTTGTGGATAAGGCGCACGGTGTGTTGCGGCCGCCGAAATACTCAAAAAACAGTCATTGATTGATGAAACCAAAACAACATTTCTTAAATATTTATGACCTCATTAAAAAGGAGAAAAATTATGGGCAAAGGGGGATGGTAAACTAGAAGATTGGTTTGGGTTGGGCGAAGGGGAGGTGTCAAGTAAGTTTGATGGTCGATCCGGGATACTGCAGGTAGAGACATTTGGAGGGGAAACGTGGGAAGGGAAAGACAAAGTTGGAAGTGATGTTGCAGGAAGTGATGGTGGAGACACATGTACAGTTAGTTCTCCTCTATGCTTTTTTGTCCGATGGCTCCGCTCTCTGTGGCTTCTTGTCTGTGGCCTGTTGCTGGGTGTCGTCACTGTACTTGTCTGCTCGGTGTGGTGGGCCGGCGTGGTGGTGGATGTCCTGGCACGACTAGGACCCAGCATCTGCATGGTGTGGTGGGACGGCCTGGTTGACGTCCTCGCAGGATCACGAACCGGTGTCTGTTCGGTGTGGTGGGCCGGCCTGGTGGTGGTGGACATACTCACTGGATCAGGAATCGGCGGCGCGGTGTATTGGCGGTCCTCTGCACCCGGCATTGTGTAGTGGTGTTGGGCGGCTGTGGACAAGGTTGTGGCCGCACAATGATATGCAACAGAACTCGGTATGCTTAGACTTGACAGCTGTGGTACTGTAGGAAAGGCAGCCGCTGGTGGTGGCTGCATGAACCTAGTCTGCTGCATAGCATTGACGTAGGCAGCATTGCAGGCCTGTATCACAGCAAGCTGGAGTTCCGGCGTTGGGTTTTCCAACATGCCCTTCTCTATGGCACTAAAAAATGTCTTGCCGGTCTCTGGAGCTCGGCTCCCATTGCGTCAAGGGGTCGGGTGACATTGGCCAAACCATTTTCCACTGCGTCACCCAGCGTCTTGTAGCAATTCTGGAACACCATGCTCAAATGTAAAAACTCGGGCATGAGTGGCCTGTCCCAAACCCGCTGCCGCTGGCGGGAAGAGCCAAAAAAGGAGCCGCAGAGGTCTGGGACAGGGGAATACCGGATGGACCGGCTGCCGGTTCTCCAGACTGTGATGCAGGCATACTTACCGCATCGCTGTGGGATGCCTCGGACGGGTCTGATGGCGTGGCATGAGGGACCGCTCCAGATGCCGGTCCAGGTTGAACAGTGCTGCTATGGGTTCTGTGAAAAGAGGAAAATGAAAACATTAGTATCTCAAAAGTTCAATTTGTACATTCGCCAACTCCTGTGGAAAAGAAAAATTCAGATGAGGTTACACAACACAATGGAATACAACATCAAAATACTTACACTCGGCGTGCAAGGACCGGTCTCAGGAAGCTGAGGAGACAATGGTACTTATACTTCCTTGTCTTTGCACCAGCACCGCTTCTAACCTGGCCTTCCTGCCTCAGGTCCCGATTAAAGCGGTCCTTCATGGAACGCCATCTAGTTTTGACTTTCTTTACTGTGAAAGGGAAAAAAAACTTTGTCTTTTGGCCGTGATCACACAACCATGTGTATGATGCAAGAAACTCGCAGGAGTTCATCACATCAAACACGGTTTTGTGATCACGGCCTACTGTTTCACTGCTGCGTTGTTGCAATACTTACGAAAGTCCTTTTGACCCCTAGCTGAGGCATTGTCCCATCCATCCCACAGCGATTTTGCCACCTCGTTCCACAGCCGCCGGGTAGCCACTGCGTCAGAATGCAGGGAATCACGGGTGTCCCACAGTGGAAAGCGCTCATGGACAGATGTGATGAGGAGGTCGTTGTTGACGTCCTCCTCGTCGTCCCGTTGTGGAACCTAGAATAGAAAGAAAGACATTAATGTTTGAAAGATAAGAGTATAAAAAAAAAAAAAAATACTTACACGCCGTGTTGCCACCGCTGCTTGACCCCGGGTTGCCTGCTCCTGTGGGTCATCAACACTTGAAGAGATCTGTGAAGGAAAAGAAAATATTTGACACGTGTGTAGAAGTGACAGTGAATATTTAATACAGTAAAGATGTATATCTTTGTACCGTGTTAGCCAGTAGATAGAAAAATATTTAGAGTTGAGAGTCCTCAGTGGTTGATACCTTTTAATGGCTAACTGAAAAGATGGTAACAAATTGCAAGCTTTCGAGACTACTCAGGTCTCTTCATCAGGCAAAGACTAATACAAAAATCGTCTTTGCCTGATGAAGAGACCTGAGTAGTCTCGAAAGCTTGCAATTTGTTACCATCTTTTCAGTTAGCCATTAAAAGGTATCAACCACTGAGGACTCTCAACTCTAAATATTTTAGTGAATATTTAAAGAACAGTAGATAATATACTCACTTCACTGGGCTGTCCACTCTGTGAATTTTCATTGCCTGAAGGCATGTTCCTGTTGTATGAATTCTGCAGGATGAAATAAAAAAAAAAAAAAAAAAATTACACACTGCTAGGATAAACAAAAAATCAAAACATCGATTAGCTGGTAGACTTACATGTCCCAAAGGTGTTCTGTCCTGTCACAAAGGTGTTCTGTCCTCTCCAGAGTCTGTAGAATTGTGAAGTGGAGCAATGCCAACCCCCTATATTTATTTATCTTGATCTGGGAGGTGGTCAGAAACATGTCTAGACTGTCCGGAGAATTGTTACCTTTAAAAGCGTATGCGTACGGTAACGCTGTCGTGCGCATGTAAATGCGCCCATATGCGCCCCCATAGACTAATGCGTTTTTTCAGCGCATTCCGTGCGTAAGCGGGCGCATACGTCATTTTTGCAAAACATCGACGCAGAAAAAAAGCAACAAGTTGCGTTCTGGGGGAGACGTCGCACACGCCCACACGACGCATGCGTCCAATAACGCACAATAACGCATAGATGCGCATGACCATGCGCCCCCCATTATAAAGATAGGGGCGCATGCGCTTGTATGCGCCGCAGACGCTGCGCTCACAGACGCTAATGTGAAAGCATTAAGTAACACTTTATACTTCCAGCAATATGTAGGTAAAAGACCGCAAGAAAATTGTATATCCTCTGATCCTGCAGTTCTATTTTGTCATTCCTTGGCTCCTGTTACAGACAAAATACAAAAGTATAAATAGTGATTTTCCACGGTTAGAGAAATATGGCTTTCATCCAGAAGCTGCTATGACAGGTCTGTCCCATTAAAGTAAATGGGACAGGACGTCCAATACAAGGGTGCGTGGCACGATTTGAGAAGAAAGGAGCCTTATTTTCCTAATCTCGTACAATGTCTTTTACTGTTAGACAGAAATTGGATTATGAGAATAAGAAGTTGAAAACTTACTGATCTCCCGTGTCATGTACACAGTTATGATTGATACATTTCTCAAAGTTTTGGCAATAAAGACAAAATATGAACAAGTGAACGGAAGTCATGAAATTCTCGGATTTTTTAAATATTTTTCGATTTGGTGTTCTATTTAATATATAAGTTTTTTTCTTTAGAAAACAAACTATCGCCTCTTCGGACACATTCTATGGATTACCATGAATATTTTTTTATGTTACAGATTAAAGAGCTAGAACCGCTTTTGTGTCACACAGATAATCCTTCCCAACTTATCTGGACATCATCCAGCAATGCCAGAAAATCTGCGTTCAGTCTCTTGGACTATCAACATCGACAAGGACAGGAATCTTATAGCTCCTCCAAATATGCCACCGACTTACTTAGTGTTGCCTTAAACAGAAATTACAATAAAAAGGTAAGTTCAGGTTGTTCTTTTCATTATAAGGCTATGTTCACATGTCCAGTAATGATCCGTTAGAACAGATCCATCAGCAATATGTTGGCAAAAAAGTTGTGCAGACACAACTTTAGTCCATTTTCCAAAAACTGATTTCAGCTGGATTTTTTTTTTTTGTAATCTTGAAGTCTGAGGACAACTATCTGTTAAAGGAACAGGATTATGTACAGTAACCTACAGACAGTGTCAGTTTGGCGCCTTTACACTGATTACAATGATACCTTGGTTGAGAAATCCGTCTTGTGGTGGTTTAATTTTTATTTTCAGTTTTGAGTTAATGATATGCTCGTGCTCAGTGGCGGCCTGTGGGGGGGTCTTCATGTGGTGCTCTGATTAGATATTCGTCTGTATGGCTTCAGACAGATCACTGAAACCTCACTGACCTGCCCCCTATTTTACACAGTGAATATTATATGTATTGAAAAAAAAAATCACCTTCAGCAGGCTGATGGCAGCGCTGCAGCATGATCACATGTATATTATGCATTTAATTATTTTATTTGCTGTTATAAATTTATTCAGAAAAAAATTCTCTCTCAAAATGGCACCTGCCGTGCATGCACAGTAGCATCTATCTGCAATCTGCAAGATGCTATTGTGCAGGTGCCGCCGACGCCATCTTGGTGGCAAAATTTTTTTTTGCTTCCAGCAAAATGGCGCTGGAGGCGCCTGCGCAGTAGCATCTATCGGATCGCCAATAGATGATACTGCAGAGGCGCCATTTTTAGACAATTTTTTTTTTTTTTTTTTTCAGAATAAATGTATATCACTAAATAAAATAATTTAATACATATTATAGATGCTATCAGGCTGCAGCATAGACACTGGCATCTGCCTGCTGAATGTGATTTTTTTTTTCAATGCATATTATATACGGTATGTAAACTAGGAGGCAGGTCAGTGAGGGATCAGGGAACTGTCAGAAGCCATACAGATTAATACCTAATCGGAGCACCACATGAAGACTCCCTACAAGGCCGCACCCGAGCATGAGCATATCATTAACTGAAAGCTACAAATACAGATTACACAACAACCACAAGACGGATTCATCAACCAATGTATAAGTAAGGGCTCATACCCACTTGCGAGAGATACGGACTAGTGCAATCCGATAAAAAAATCGGATTGCACTCAGACCAATGATGTTCAATAGGTGAAATTTCATTTGCTAGTTTTTTTTCTCAGCCGAAATCGGACTGAAAAAAAAATCGCAGCATGCTGCGTATTGCTGTGATTCTCGGTTGAGACTCGCCAATACAAATCAATGGTGTGAGAAAAAAAAAAAAAAAAAATCGGACAGCACTCGCACCATGCGGTGTCCTTTGAAAAGCCGGCAATTCATCCACGAATACTGTAAAATCACACTGACAGTTCACAAACAATACATATATACACATAAAATACATAAATCAATATATACACATGTCAGTGACTATATCTATATATATATATATATATATATATATATATATATATATATATATATATATATTAACCAGAAAAAACATTACTAATGTACTGTATGTCATATGGTAATTGTGTTGTGACACCGGCTCCCCGTCTTGCCTTGGGAGGAGGTAGATTTAATACTATGCTGCCCTCTCCTGCCTTGTTTTAGTATTACAACTTGTATTACTATGCTGCCCTCTTCTGCCTTAGTTTGGCATTGCAACTTGTTTTTCTGATTGTAAAACAAGTGACAGTTGGAGGTGGTGCGTGTGAGACTGAAAACAGTCGTGCTACGGGCGGTTCTGGTGGTGAGAGGAGGTAGAAAATTGGGGCTCTTTGATTGGGACCAGCAGGGAGTACAAATAGCACCCTATTTGGACTGCCCCGTGTTTACAGCAACCAAGTGCTGAAACAAAAGAAGGAACTACAGAACTGCACAGCAGATTTCCCGGAAACTCCGATCCGATTAATGTCAGCTGATCGTCCCCCTTCACGTAGCGCAGTTAGTCAAATGGAAAGTTACTGCCATCCTCCCAAGGCCGGGACCGAGAAAAGGCTTTGACTGTCGCAATGTGTAAGAAAAATTTTATCTGCTACCCATGACTGTTATATGGAAAAATATAAGAATTGTTACAAGTCTTCAGTAAAGTTCATCTTTCAAGTTTGCACGGGACCCCCGATGTTTGCTTCTTTTGTCCACGGCCTCATACCTTGCGGGCATCAACAACTACAGCTGACGTCACTTAGGCTGCGCTGACTCCCTGCCCAACCCGTGGTGAACTGACAGCGTGGGAAAATGTTCAGAAACTTTCCCATGCTAATCAGTTCTTCTGCGGGGAGGCTGGGCAGGCAGCTTTTCCTTCATTCCTCCGTGGTTTACAGCTGGGCCGGCCGCATTAGCACCGCTCCAAGTTGTAAACTATTTAACCCCTCAGATGGATTGCAGCATGGGACTTGACTGTACGGCGGACAGGTATGGGTATATAGTTGTTTTTTATGTTGTCTTTTTTCCAGGAGAACGATGGATTTGAATAAGATGGAAAAAATGTGTTTTTTCCGTGAATTAATCCTTTAATTTAACACCTACAGCTCCAAAATTTTACACACAGACACTACTAACATTATTAGTGAGTGACAATATAAAAAAATAACGGATATGCAATGGTTTACTGTATGTAAACCATGTCTCATATCCTGTCGGGTTCTGTAATGATTTTACAGATGCCTCCAATTGAATTATAAGCTATTCTGCTATCTATATCTCTATAAAATATATATATACAGGGGTTGGACAAAATAATGGAAACACCTGGAAACCTCAACAAAAGTTAGTTTAATATGGTGTAGGTCCACCATTTCGGCGATTACAGCCTCAATTCTCCGAGGTATTGATTCATACAAAGGTGTGAATTGTTTTCAAAGGAATTTTAGCCCATTCTTCAGTGAAAACAGCCTCCAGTTCTTTGAACGACGATGGTGGCGGAAATCGACGTCTAACTTGAATCTCTAAAATCGACCAAAAGTGCTCAATAATGTTGAGGTCTGGGATTGTGGGGGCCAGCTGAGATGCTCAACTTAGAATGTTCCTCGTGCCATGCTTTAATGATTCTAGCTCTATGAATTGGTGCATTATCATCCTGAAAGATGGCGTTCCCCTCCGGGAACAGTGCTTGAACCACAGGATGCACTTGGTCACCCAAAATGCCTAAATAATCGCGGCTGTTAATTCTTCCATGAAGGGATATCATTGGCCCGGCAGATCTCCACGAAATAGCACCCTAGATCATCACAGAACCTCCGCCATGTTTTACGGTTGGGAGAAGGCAGTCTGGATGGAATGCTTCTTTCGGCTGTCTCCAAATGTACATGCGGCCGGAGGTCGGAAATAGGGTAAACAATGATTCGTCTGAGAATATCACATGTTTCCACGGCTCGAGGGACCAATTTATTATTATTATTATTATTATTAATATTTATTTCTATAGCACCATTGATTCCATGGTGCTGTACATGAGAAGGGGTTACATACAAATTACAGGTATCACTTACAGTAAACAAACTAACAATGACAGACTGATACAGAGGGGAGAGGACCCTGCCCTTTCGGGCTTACATTCTACAGGATTGTGAGGCAGGAGACAGTAGGTCGGGGGTTGCAGCAGTTCCGGTGTTGGTTGAGGCAATAACTCCGGTAGTGGTGAGGAGGCAGCAGGGTCATTGCAGGCTGTAGGCTTTCCTGAAGAGATGGGTTTTCAGGTTCCGTCTGAAGGATCTGAATGAGTTTGATAGTCGGATGTGTTGGGGCAAAGAATTCCAGAGGATGGGGGATATTCCAATTCTGGAGGTTTCATCACCACTCTAAACGCTTGGAAGCATTTGTCATTGAGAGCAGCGGCTTTCAAATTGCAGCTCTTTCATGGAATCCAGATTTGTTCAGATCCCGACGAACAGTTTTTTGTCGAAACTGAGTTCTGTAGGTGTTCATTAAGCTCAGCAGTGATTTTCGGAGCCGTGGTCTTGCGATCCTCTCTCACAATCCGCTTAAGAGTCAGACGGTCTCTCTCATTCAACTTCGACTTTCGGCCGGACCTGTGCTTAGCTGTGGACGTTTTTCCTTCTCTTTCAAACACAGTCATTACTTTGGAGATAGTACCTCTTGACACGCCAAGCATTCGGGCAGTTTCGGTTTCACTAGGGCCTGCCATACCAGCACCAACAATTTGGCCTCTTTGAAAATCCGAGAGGTCTGCCATTGGTATCAGGTTCTCAATGTTCTTACAATTATGCAAAACAAACAGTTAATTTACATACCCATATCACATAACACAAATAATCAACTACAAAACATTACCATATGTCACGGTTTGCATGTTTATAACATGTTCGAAGATTATGATGCAAAAAAGTTAGGTGTTTACATTATTTTGTCCAACCCCTGTATATATACGGTATATATACAGTATGTGTGTGTGTGTGTGTGTGTGTTGTATGTGTATATATAGTAACCAGTTGAGGGGGTATATAGCTCTGGGATTGCCGTCTCAGGTAGACGGAGTGGCATAAAAACTCCAAGCAGCGACAGCATTAGTGGTGTAAACTGGCAGCAACCAGTTTTATTGAAAGTCCACAGCAATAAACATAAAACAAACCATAAAAAAATCCTAAGCCTGGCAGGCTGCTAGCTAGACACAGTTAGTTCCCTCACTACCGTAGTCTAGGCTCTACCAGCCTGGCCCAAAACAACACATATTTAGTAGTTACCAAAGATTGGCTTCCAGGAGACTCCAGCCGCGTCTGAAGCCAGATTTACACTGAGAGCTCCGTCTGTCTAGCTCAACCACCTACTTCTGGCTGCTTGATTAGACAGCTGAGTGCATTCAAGGTTGGGCTGCAAGCCTGTACTGGATGGGGAGTGGAGTGAATGTCGCACTGACAACCTACCTTCACTCCTACATTCCTCCTGCTACCCACCTAAGAAACCTGGGCGAGATATACACCCCGTCCAGTACACACCTCTTCACTGTCTTACATATCCCCCCCCTCTTTTCCAGACCGGAGGGCTGGTTAACAACCCCAAAAAGACAGTGAACTCTGGACAAGGCATCGGCATTACCCTGTAACTTCCCAGGCCTATGCTCTACTGAGAAATGGTGCTTCACTAGAGAAGTCCGGCCGGGCAAGTCTGAAAACCTCTGCTGATTTTTCTGCAGAAATTCCCGTACTTCTTGTTTTTGATGTACTGACGTCTCACCAACTATCCCAGGAGGTATAGGTGGTTTTAACCCTTTCTCTAATTCACCCGAGGCCAACAATGACTCTCTGTCCCTCCAGGGCTTGATCAGGTTGATATGATAGACCTGGTAGGGCTTCAGTCTCCCTGGTTGGTGTACCTTGTAGGTGACCTCGCTCACTTTCTGTACTATCTTGTAGGGTCCATGCCATTTGGCCTAAAAACTTACTTTCCACCGTGGGAATTCGGATCAGGACACGATCTCCGGGTTGAAAGTCCTAACTTTTACTTACCGATTATATATTCTGCTTTGAGCTGCTTGGGCTCTCTGCAGGTGATCCTTAACCAATGGCATAACCTTAGTGACCCTATATAGCAGGTTGTTGTTCATGGCAAAATGGGGAAATCGTTTACCAGAGCCGGGCTCTTGTGGGATCTCATTCAGAACAGTTATACTTTCCCTGGCATTTTTAAGAGTGGGGTCTCGCAACTGCTCACTCCCAAAATGGTCACGGGACACAGGTAGGTCAGTGACATTCTGTTCCAGAGAACCACTATCCTCTTTCCCCAACATCACCTGCAAAGGAAACTCATCCTTATCATTATCACATAAGTTCAACAACACACTAGCATTGTGTTCCGCCCCTATGGACTGCGCAACCTCATTAGGAGCTTTATCACACTGTCTGTAGAACCTTTTTTTCCCCCAGAGACCCCAAAACAGGGGAAAGTCACGACCCAATATGACTGGGTGCATCAGGTTCTTCACTACCCCCACTTCATATGAGACCTCCCCGAGTTTTGTGACCAAGTCCATGGAAATCACCGGGTAGACTTTGGCGTCTCCATGGATGCACCCCACGCTCAGGTGTTTATTGGGGATGAAGTCCCTATCAACCAGGCTGGCATGTACCAGAGTCACTCGACTCCCTGAGTCTAGGAGGGCTTGCACTGGGCAGCCATTTATAACCACCTGGGACACCTGTGGGCCAGTCTCCTCGGCTGGGGTGGCCACGTACACGGGTTCCGCGAGGAAAGAGTGGGACCTTACAGCATCACAGTCCATAGGTTCCCCCACTAGTGGACAGTTGGCTGAAACATGACCCCGTTCACGGCATCTCCAACACTGTCTCAGGTCTGGGGGTTCAGACGGGGAGACCTTTCTAGGCCTGGGGACTTCCGACAGGGAAGCATCCGCCATTGCCTCACAGATGTCCCCTCGGGCCTGAACCCATCTATCAGCAGCCCCCCTGGCTTCAACAGCTGGAACTCTCTTACCGGGAGATGTCGGAGACCGGGTACTCCGAAATGACGACCGCTCGGACGGCTGGTGACGGAGGTAGTCTTTGGTGGCGGAGTACCTCTCTATCAGGCTGACCAGTTGATTGGCATCTTTGGGGTCTCCCTGTCCGACACAGTGCTGCACCTCAGGAGGAAGGGCCCAGATGTACCGGTCCATCACAACTTTTTCGACCATTTGGGCAGGGTTGCTGACGTCAGGCTCCAGCCACTTCTTTACCAGATAAATCAGGTCATACATTTGTGAGCGAGCAGGCTTGTCCCAACTGTATCTCCAGTTATGGACTCTCCTGGCACGGACTGCAACCGTAACACCCAGCCGGGCAAGAATCTCTGCTTTCAGCTTGGCATAGTCTCTGCTGTCCTGCTCGCTAATGTCAAAATAGGCCTTTTGGGGTTCCCCAGTCATATAGGGTGCGACCACCATGGCCCATTCAGATGGTGGCAGATTCTCCTTCTCTGCCAGCCTTTCAAATATAGCGAGATATGCCTCCACATCGTCATGAGGCGTCATCTTCTGCAGGGTCTGTTTTACCGCCTTCTTTACAGCGGACAACGCAGGTGACCTTGCGTCATCACTCTGGGACGAGGTGCTGAGAGCCTGGCGTAGTGCTGCAATCTGCTCCATTAGCAATCGTTAGTCTCCTGCTGTTGCACACTAACTTGCGCCATATGTTTGAGCAGCGACTCCATGCTGTCAGACTTGTCTGTCCCGGCACCGGCAGCCTTTACCCTGGACATGCACACTCCAAAGTCTTTTCTACAGCAAGTTCAGCTTTTTTTTTTTTTTCTGTGCAGACACTATTAGGGCTACTGTCTCTTTAAGGCTGCTTTGACAGACTTTTCCTTTGCTGCTGCTTTAGCCACTGTGCTGCCCGCATTCGAGCACCAATTGTAACCAGTTCAGGGGGTATATGGCTCTGGGATCGCCGTCTCGGGTAGACGGAGTGGCATAAAAACTCCAAGCAGCGACAGCATTAGTGGTGTAAACTGGCAGCAACCAGTTTTATTGAAAGTCCACAGCAATAAACATAAAACAAACCATAAAACAAAATCCTAAGCCTGGCAGGCTGCTAGCTAGACACAGTTCCCTCACTACCGTGGTCTAGGCTCTACCAGCCTGGCCCAAAACAACACATATTTAGTAGTTACCAGAGATTGGCTTCCAGGAGACTCCAGCTGCGTCTGAAGCCAGATTCAGACTGAGAGCTCCGTCTGTCTAGCTCAACCACCTACTTCTGGCTGCTTGATTAGACAGCGGAGTGCACTCAAGGTTGGGCTGCAAGCCTGTACTGGATGGGGAGTGGAGTGAACGTCGCACTGACAACCTACCTTCACTCCTACATTCCTCCTGCTACCCAGCTAAGAAACCTGGGCGAGATATGCACCCCGTCCAGTACGCACCCCTTCACTGTCTTAAAATATATATATGTGTGAGTGTGTGTAATATATATATATATATATATATATATATATATATATATATATATATATATAATTTGCTTTTTAAACAATGTGCACAGTTTTTTTGTTTTTTTTTACAATGCGATATTAACATGAGTTTTTACATAGAGAGAACTGCTCTATGTAAAACCTCATGTTAAAATCGCATTGCATACGCATGTCATACGGTTGTTCCTTGGCAAAATCGCATGGACATCGCATTACACTTGCATAGCACTCGTCTGTTTTTACAGTCCTGGAATCGGACCGTTGTTTTTCTCGCAAATGGGTATGAGCCCTTGTCAGTATAATGGCGCCGACCTGACACTGTGTGTAGGTTACTGTGCACAATCCTGCTGAAAGGTTCCTTCTAACCCCTTTCTGCCATCTGACGTACTATTCTGTCCATGTGCCCTGGGACTTAATTTCCAAGGACGGAATAGTACGTCATATGCGATGAGCTGCGCTCCCTGGGGGGAGCGCAGCTGATCGCGGCGGGGTGTCAGCTGATTATCAGAGCTGACAACCGGCACTATGTGCCAGGAGCTGTCATAGACCGCTCCCGGCACATTAACCCCTGGCACACTGCGATCAAAGATGATCGCAGTGTACCGGAGGCACAGGGAAGCATCGCGCAGGGAGGGGGCTCCCTGCGTGCTTCCCTGAGACCCTCAGAGCAGTGCGATGTGACCGCGCTGTTCCGAGGGCCTCCTCCCTGCAGGACCCCGGATCCAAGATGGCCGCGGGGTCCTGCAGGGAGGTGGCTTCCTCAGTGCTTGCTGAGAGCAGGCGCTAAGAAAGCCTGCTGCAGTGCCTGTGAGATTGTAGCTCTGACACGGTGCTGTGCACAGTGTCAGATCAGTGATCCACCTCTATACAGTGATGTCCCACCCTGGGACAAAGTAAAGAAAATAAAAATAACGTGTAAAAAAAAAAAAAAATTCCCCAATAAATCCATTTCCTGATGTAAAAGTATCGCCGCATCCAGAACCCCTTAAAAAAAAAAAACAAGGCAAAAAAACAATGATTTATCATACCGCCGAACAAAAAGTGGAATAACCCGCGATCAAAAAGACAGATATAAATAAACATGGTACCGCTGAAAACATCATCTTGTCCCGCAAAAACGAGCCGCCATACAGCATCATCAGCAAAAACGTAAAAAAGTTTTAGCTCACAGAATAAAGCGATGCAAAAATAATTATTTTTATATATAATAGTTTTTTTTGTATAAAAGCGCCAAAACATAAAAAAATGATATAAATGAGGTATCGCTGTAATCGTAGTGACCCGACGAATAAAACTTCTTTATCAATTTTTTTTCCACACGTGGAGCAGTATAAAACACCCCCTCATCCCCGAAAAGAAATTCATGAATTGCTGGTTTTTGTTCATTCTACCTCTCAAAAATCGTAATAAAAAGCGATCAAAAAATGGCAAGTGCCCGAAAATGGAACAAATAAAAATGTCATCTCGTCCCGCAAAAAATAAGACCTCACATGACTCTGTGGGCCAAAATAAGAAAAAAATTATAGCTCTCAAAATGTGATGATGCAAAAACTATTTTTTGCAATGTGACAGCTGCCAGTCATAAAACCCAATAGAAATAGTAAATCAAACCCCCCTTTATCACCCCCTTAGTTAGGGAAAAATAATAAAATTAAATGTATTTATTTCCATTTTCCTGTTAGGGTTAGGATTATGGCTAGGGGTGTGTTAGGGTTAGGTTTGTGGTTGGGGTTATGATTAGGGTTGGATGTTGATTAGGGTTAGGGGTGTGTTGGGGTTAGTGTTGGAGTTAGAATTGGGGGGTTTCCACTGTTTAGGCACATCAGGGGCTCTCCAAACGTGACATGGCCTCTGATCTCAATTCCAGCCAATTCGACGTTGAAAAAGTCAAACGGTGCTCCTTCCCTTCTGAGCTCTGCCATGCGCCCAAACAGTAGTTTACCCCCACATATGGAGTATCAGCGTACTCAGGATAAATTGCACAATAACTCTTGGGGTCGAATTTCTTCTGTTACCCTTGGGAAAATAAAAAATTGGGGGCGAAAATATCATTTTTGTGGAAAAAAAATATGATTTTTTATTTTTATGGCTCTACGTTATATACTTCTGTGAAGCACTTGGGGGTTTAAAGTGCTCACCACACATCTAGATAAGTTCCTTTAGGGGTCTAGTTTCAAAAATGAGGTCATTTGTGGGAGGTTTTCACTGTTTAGTCACATCAGGGGCTCTCCAAATGCGACATGACACCCGCAGACCATTCCATCAAAGTCTGCAATGCAAAACGTCACTACTTCCCTTCCATGCCCAGACGTGTGCCCATACAGTAGTTTTCTCCCACATATAGGGTACCAACGTACTCAGGACAAATTGGACAACAACTTTTGGGGTCAATTTTCTCCTGTTACCCTTGGGAAAATAAAAAACTGGGGACTAAAAGATCATGTTTGTGGGAAAAAATATGATTTTTTTAATTTTCACGCCCGGGCGTTATAAACTTCTATGAAGCACTTGGGGTTCCAAGTGCTCACCACATCTCAAGATAAGTTCCATAGGGGGTCTAGTTTCCAAAGTGGGGTCACTTGTGGGAGGTTTACACCGCTTGGGCACATCAAGGGCTCTGCAAACTGAACTTGACACCCATCAAAGTCTGCATTCCAAAATGTCATTACTTTTCGAGCCCTGCCGTGCACCCAAACAGTATTCCCCCCCCCACATATGGGGTATCAGCGTACTCAGGAAAAATTGGACAACTTTTTGGGGTCCAATTTCCTTAGGAAAAATTGGGGACTAAAAAATCATTTTTGTAGAATTTTTTTTTCACACCCAGGCATTATAAACTTTAGTGAAACACTTGGTGGTTGAATGTGCTCACAACAGATCTAAATAAGTTCCTTAGGGGGTCTAGTTTCCAAAATGGTGTCACTTTTGGGGGGTTTCCACTGTTTAGGCACATCAGGTGCTCTCCAAACGCGGCATGGCATATAGCCAATTCTGAGTTGAAAAAGTCAAACTGCTTTCCTACCCTTCCGAGCGCTGCCATGCACCCAAACAGTGGTTTACCCCCACATATTGGGTATCAGCGTACTCAGGATAAATTGCACAATAACTTTTGAGTTCTTTTTACCCTTGGGAAAATAAATATTGGGGTAAAAAGATCCTTTTTTGTGGAAAAAATAAGATTTTTTAATTTTACGGCTCTACGTTATAATCTTGTGTGAAGCACTTGTGCGTTCAAAGTGCTCACCACAGAACTAGATAAGTTCCTTAGGGGGTCCAATCTCGATTCCAGCCGATTTTGTTTGAAAAAGTCAAATAGCGCTCCTTCACTTCCGATCTCTGCCGTGCGCCCAAACAGTGGTTCCCCCCCCCACATATGGGGTATCAGCGTACTCATGACAAATTGGACAACAACTTTTATGGTCCAATTTCTTATGTTACCCTTGGGAAAATAAAAAAAATGGTGACTTAAATATCATTTTTGTGGGAAAAAAAATAGGATTTTTTATTTTCATGCCTGAGCATTATGAACTTGTGTAAAGCACTTGGGGGTTCAAAGTGCTCACCACAGAACTAGATTAGTTCCTTAGGGGGTTTACTTTCCAAGATGGGGTCACTTGTGGGGGGTTTCCACTGTTTAGGCACATCAGGGACTCTGCAAACTGAACATGACACCAATCAAAGTCTGAATTCCAAAACGTCATTACTTCCTTTCCAAGCCCTGCCGTGCACCCAAACAGTATTTCTCCCCCACATATGGGGTATCAGCGTACTCAGGACAAATTGGACAACAACTTTTGGGGTCCAATTTCCTTGGAAAATATCAAAAATTGGGGACTAAAAAATCATTTTTGTGGAAAAAAAAATTTTTTTCACACCCAGGCATTATAAACTTTAGTGAAACACTTGGGGTTCAAAGTGCTCACAACAGATCTAGATAAGATCCTTAGGGGGTCTAGTTTCCAAAATGGTGTCACTTGGGGGGGTTTCCACTGTTTAGGCACATCAGGTGCTCTCCAAAAGCGGCATGGCATTCAGTCAATTCTGAGTTGAAAAAGTCAAACTGCTCACAACAGATCTAGATAAGATCCTTAGGGGGTCTAGTTTCCAAAATGGTGTCACTTGGGGGGGTTTCCACTGTTTAGGCACATAAGGGGCTCTCCAAACGCGACATGGCGTCCAATCTCAATTCCAGCCAATTTTGGTTTGAAAATGTCACAACGGTGCTCCTTCCCTTCCGAGCCATGCCGTGCATCTACAGTCATGGCCAAAAGTTTTGAGAATGACACAAATATTAAATTTTACAAAGTCTACTGCTTCACTTTTCCTAATGGCGCTTTTCATATACTCCAGAATGTTATAAAGAGTGATCAGCTTAACAGTAATTACTTGCAAAGTCAATATTTGGCAAGAAAATGAACTTTATCCCCAAAACACATTTCAACATCATTGCAGCCCTGCCTTAAAAGGACCAGCTAACCTCTTTTCAGTGATTGCTCCATTAACACAGGTGTGGGTGTTGATGAGGACATGGCTGGAGATCAATCTGTCATGATTAAGTAAGAATGACACCACTTGACACTTTAAAAGGAGGCTGGTGCTTGGCATCATTGTTTCTCTTCTGTTAACCTGTCACGGGTGTGTCGCTGCGAAGATCGTTGTGATTGCACACCCTGACTTCTCACAGCTGAGGTTCTGGTGCTGGGTGTTTTTCAGCACTGAGGGAGTTAATTCTTCCTCTCTCTGTGCTGGACTAGACCATCCTCGCTCAGCTGCAATTAATGTTGTGGTAATTGGTTTCCTTCATATACCTGCCTGTCTGCTGGGGAAGTGTCGGTGAAAGCATTCATGCAGACCAGAGCGGATCGTTTTGAGAAGTCTAAAGCTAAGAGTACCTGTTGTGGTTTTCTCCTCTCCTCGCTTTATTATTTATCTCCTTACCCGTTGGTGTTCCCTCTGTAGTGATAGTTTTGTATGCAAGGTGGTCTTTTATTTTACCCCCTTGTACTGTCTCGTTCGTCTTATACTGTGTGTGAAGGCAGTTACCTTCCTGTTCCCTGTGGTGGTAATCAGGGTCCTTCTCAGGACTAGATTACAGTGGTTAGGGATTCACAGGAGATAGGGTTACGCTGGCGGCCTGGACCTCTGTACCATCAACAGTACCTCCAGGTAGAGGGATTAGTCAGGACCCCAGCTTTGGGTCAGCATAGACCCCAGTCCTCCTGTATACAGAGACAGCGTGACGTTTTCACCGACCACACTAAAGATTCTCCCCAGCAACCATGGATCCAGTAGCCAGTCTAGCTCAGCAGTTACAGAGTTTGTGCATGGAGCTGAGGGACGTTAAGTCCAGGGTTTTGTACCCCCCGGAGCAGGCCAGACCTGAACCTAAAGTAGCTCTCCCGGACAGGTTCACTGAAGGGCGGGACAATTTTTTGCTTTCCGGGAGGCATGTAAATTGTACTTTCAGCTGCGACCTCAGTCATCTGGGAGTGAAGATCAAAGGGTGGGAATTGTCATCTCACTCCTACAAGGGGACCCCCAATCCTGGGCGTTCTCTCTTCCCCCGGGCTCCCCGGCTCTCCAGTCAGTGGATAGTTTTTTCGCAGCTCTGGATCTTGTATATGATGACCCGGATCGGGTCTCCCTTGCTGAAACTAAGTTACGTAAGATACAGCAGGGAGATCGTCCGGCAGAGGAATTCTGTTCGGAGTTCCGTAGGTGGGCCACGGACACCCAGTGGAATGACCCGGCTCTTAGGAGTCAGTTTTGTCAAGGTTTATCTGACAAATTAAAAGATGTTTGGCGCAGTATGACCCTCCCACGACACTGGAAGCCGCTATGGCCCTTGCTATTCGTATTGACAGACGTCTTCGGGAGAGGTGCGGGGTAACTTCGCCCCCTGTGATGACTCCACCTTCCTCAAGGGTCCCTTATACGGAGGTTCCCCTGGTCAGTCCAGAGGAGCCTATGCAATTAGGAGGGACATCATTCCGGGGGAGGGGATCGGTGGGGCGCCACAAAACAAGAAGTTGTTTCTTCTGTGGAAAAAAGGGACATTTTATTAGGGGGTGTCCATCCCGTCCTTTGCAGAGTGAGAAGTCGCCGGAAAACTATTGATCCCAGATTGTGTGGTGGACGGCAATCTGGGAGTAAGTATTTCGTACCTAAGTTCGTCTCAGTTTCTCGTACCGGCGGAGGTGGTGGTGGGTGCGAAAACTGAGAGGATATCTGTTCTTCTGGATAGTGGGGCCGGGGCTAATCTGGTGGATGCTCGCTTTGCCCGGGTTCAAGGTATGCGATTGAGTGGGTTGGCTAAACCCGTCCCCATATTCTCGATCGACGCCAGACCTCTCGGTCAGGGAAGTTTTGTGCAAGCAGTGCATAACATAGATCTTCAAGTGGGGGCGCTACATAAAGAACTGTTGTCTTGTTATGTGTTGGAGGGTCTTCCTACTCCTATAGTGCTGGGCCTTCCTTGGTTAACTAAGCATAACCCGGTTATTAATTGGCAATCCAGAGAGATAAGCCAATGGAGCGATTTCTGTAATAAAAACTGCATGAATACGGTCATTGGTGCGGTCGCTCTTAGGGCCTTACCTCCATTTCTGGTGGACTTTGAGGATGTATTCTCGGAAAAAGGGTGTCAAGAACTACCTCCTCATCGCGAGTATGACTGTTCTGTTAACTTGCTCCCTGGGGCCAAGTTACCGAAATCTAGGTTGTATAACCTTTCTGGTCCTGAGAGACAGGCCATGAAGGATTATATTTCAGAGAGTCTGGCTAAGGGGCATATTAGACCTTCATCTTCCCAGATGGCCGCGGGGTTCTTCTTTGTGAAGAAAAAAGATGGTGGCCTACGCCCTTGCCTGGATTTCCGTGAGCTTAATCGGATTACGGTCCGAGATCCGTATCCGCTCCCACTTATTCCCGATCTCTTCAATCAGATTGTAGGTGCCAAATGGTTCTCTAAGTTGGATCTCAGGGGGGCGTACAATCTGATTAGGATGAAGGAGGGGGATGAGTGGAAGACGGCGTTTAACACTCCGGAGGGACATTATGAGAACCTTGTCATGCCATTTGGTCTAAGTATTGCCCCGGCGGTGTTTCAACACTTTGTAAATGACATCTTTCGCCACCTAATGGGACAGTTTGTGGTCATATATCTGGATGATATCTTAATTTACTCGCCAGATCTTGTGTCTCATCAGGAGCATGTTAGGCAGGTGTTACAGATCTTGCGGGATAATAAACTGTACGCCAAATGGGAGAAGTGTGTGTTCGCCGTACAGGAACTTCAGTTTTTAGGGTTCCTGGTGTCAGCATCCGGTTTTTGTATGGACCCTGGGAAAGTGCGGGCAGTTCTGGAGTGGGATCTGCCAGAGGATCTTAAGGCATTACAACGTTTCCTGGGGTTTGCTAACTACTACCGGAAGTTCATTCGTAATTTTTCGTCCATAGTTAAACCTCTCACAGACATGACTAAAAAAGGGACGGATTTTTCAAAGTGGTCTGACAAGGCTTGTCAAGCGTTTTCCTCTTTGAAAAAATGTTTTTCTTCAGCACCCATACTTATTCAACCTGATGCGTCACAACCGTTCATTGTTGAGGTGGACGCTTCCGAGGTAGGGGTGGGAGCAGTATTGTCACAAGGTTCGTCCCCTGATAAATGGCATCCGTGCGCCTTCTTCTCTAAAAAATTGTCGTCCGCTGAGAGGAATTATGATGTCGGCAATAGGGAACTCTTGGCCATTAAGTTGGCTTTTGAGGAGTGGCGTCATTTTTTGGAGGGGGCAGTTCACCCGGTCACCGTCATTACCGATCACAAAAACCTGCTATATTTAGAGTCCGCTAAACGTCTGAATCCCAGACAAGCTAGGTGGTCGTTGTTTTTTACCAGGTTTAATTTTGTCGTCACATATCGTCCTGGCTCAAAAAATGTTAAGGCGGATGCCTTATCTCGCTGTTTCCCAGGGGCTGGGAATACGGAGGACCCGGTTCCGGTCCTTCAGGAGGGGGTGGTGGTGTCGGCAGTATGCTCTGAGCTTGAGGAGGAGGTATTGGAGGCTCAGGGGGACGCCCCTGTAGGACCTCCAGGGAGACTGTTTGTTCCAAATCAGTTGCGACAAAAGGTGATCGAGGCACACCATAATTCAGCTTTGGCAGGACACCCAGGGAGTAAAGCAACTGAGGATCTCCTCTCGCGTCGGTTTTGGTGGCCTAACTTACATAAGGAGGTGGTAACTTTTGTCGCGTCCTGCGAGGTTTGTGCGCGCTCTAAGACCCCACATACCCGTCCGTCGGGGACCCTCTTACCTTTAAAGATCCCGGAGCGTCCGTGGACTCATCTGTCTATGGACTTCATTACGGACCTCCCGCCATCTTCGGGTAAAACAGTCATACTCGTTGTAGTGGACAGGTTCAGCAAGATGGCACATTTTATCGCTCTTCCTGCTCTTCCTAATGCTAAAACTCTTGCGCAGGTGTTTATTGGGGAGATTGTAAGGCTTCACGGGGTACCCTCCGATGTGGTGTCGGATCGGGGGTCTCAGTTTGTGTCCAAATTCTGGAGAGCATTTTGTACACGGCGGGGGATGCAGTTGTCATTTTCATCGGCTTTTCACCCGCAGACCAATGGTCAGACAGAAAGTCTGAACCAGAGCTTGGAGACATATCTCCGGTGTTTTGTGTCAGAGAACCAGGAGGACTGGGTTTCTTTCTTGCCTCAGGCGGAATTTGCTCTAAATAATAGGCGGAGCGAGTCCACTGGTAAGTCCCCGTTTTTTGGGGCATATGGTTTTCACCCCCAGTTTTGTACTTTCAATAGGGGGGGCTCTTCTGGGTTCCCGAGGAGGAACGATTTTCGTCGTCACTTGCTTCAGTGTGGAGAGGAGTGCTGAATAATCTGAGTACTATGGGGAACCGATACAAACGTATGGCTGATAGGAGGAGAGTGTCTGGTCCGGACCTAAGTGTGAACGATCTGGTATGGTTGTCTACCAAAAATATAAAACTTAAGGTTCCCTCCTGGAAACTGGGTCCCAGGTTCATCGGGCCATACAAGATCAGTGCTATAATTAATCCGGTTGCATTCCGTCTTGACCTCCCTCCTACATTTAAAATTCATAATGTGTTCCACAGATCGTTGCTCAAGAGGTATGTGGCGCCGGTGATACCTTCACCTTTACCTCCTCCTCCTGTGGTGGTCAATGGTAACTTGGAGTTCCAGGTGTCGAGAGTCATCGATTCACGTCTGAATCGCCGGTCCCTTCAGTACCTTGTTCATTGGAGGGGGTATGGTCCTGA
The DNA here is from genome assembly GCA_033576555.1 of Oophaga sylvatica. Taxonomy (NCBI): domain Eukaryota; kingdom Metazoa; phylum Chordata; class Amphibia; order Anura; family Dendrobatidae; genus Oophaga; species Oophaga sylvatica. The sequence goes on from JARQOD010000009.1 coordinate 160,487,131, forward strand.
GGAGAGGACGTGGGTTTCTGCGTCGGATATTAACGCAGACCGATTGGTTCGGGCCTTCCACACTACTCACCCTGATAAACCCCGCCCTGAGGGTCCGGAGGCCCCTCGTAGAAGGGGGGGTACTGTCACGGGTGTATCGCTGCGAAGATCGTCGCGATTGCACACCCTGACTTCTCACAGCTGAGGTTCTGGTGCTGGGTGTTTTTCGGCACTGAGGGAGTTAATTCTTCCTCTCTCTGTGCTGGACTAGACCAGTCTCGCTCAGCTGCAATTAATGTTGTGGTAATTGGTTTCCTTCATATACCTGCCTGTCTGCTGGGGAAGTGTCGGTGAAAGCATTCATGCAGACCAGCAGAGCGGATCGTTTTGAGAAGTCTAAAGCTAAGAGTACCTGTTGTGGTTTTCTCCTCTCCTCGCTTTATTATTTATCTCCTTACCCGTTGGTGTTCCCTCTGTAGTGATAGTCTTGTATGCAAGGTGGTCTTTTATTTTACCCCCTTGTACTGTCTCGTTCGTCTTATACTGTGTGTGAAGGCAGTTACCTTCCTGTTCCCTGTGGTGGTAATCAGGGTCCTTCTCAGGACTAGATTACAGTGGTTAGGGATTCACAGGAGATAGGGTTACGCTGGCGGCCTGGACCTCTGTACCATCAACAGTACCTCCAGGTAGAGGGATTAGTCAGGACCCCAGCTTAGGGTCAGCATAGACCCCGGTCCTCCTGTATACAGAGACAGCGTGACATAACCATGGCTATCGCTAAAGAAACACGTGCAGTCATCATTGCAATGCACAAAAATGGCCTAACAGGGAAGAGTATCGCAGCTAGAAAGATTGCACCTCAGTCAACAATCTATCGCATCATCAAGAACTTCAAGGAGAGAGGTTCCATTGTTGCCAAAAAGGCTCCAGGGCGCCCAAGAAAAACCAGCAAGCGCCAGGACCGTCTCTTAAAAGTGTTTCAGCTGTGGGATCGGCTACCAGCAGTGCAGAGCTTGCTCAGGAATGGCAGCAGGCAGGTATAGTGCATCTGCACGCACTGTGAGGCGGAGACTCTTGGAGCAAGGCCTGGTCTCAAGGAGGGCAGCAAAGAAGCCACTTCTCTCCAGAAAAAACATCATGGACAGACTGATATTCTGCAAAAGGTACAGGCAGTGGACTGCTGAGGATTGGGGTAAAGTTATTTTCTCTGATGAATCCCCTTTTCGATTGTTTGGGACATCAGGAAAACGCCTCATTTGGAGAAGACAAGGTGAGCGCTACCACCAGTCTTGTCTCATGCCAACTGTTAAGCATCCTGAAACTATTCATGTGTGGGGTTGCTTCTCAGCCAAGGGAATCGGCTCTCTCTCAGTCTTGCCTAAAAACACAGCCATGAATAAAGAATGGTACCAGAATGTCCTCCAAGAGCAACTTCTCCCAACCCTCCAAGAGCAGTTTGGCGATCAACAATGCCTTTTCCAGCATAATGGAGCACCTTGCCATAAAGCAAAGGTGATAACTAAATGTCTCAGGGAACAAAACAGAGATTTTGGGTCCATGGCTTGGAAACTCCCCAGATCCTAATCCCATTGAGAACTTGTGGTCAATCATCAAAAGACGGGTGGACAAACAAAAACCTAACAATTCTGACAAAATAAAAGCATTGATTGTGCAAGAATGGACTGCTATCAGTCAGGATTTGGTCCAGAAGTTGATTGAGAGCATGCCAGGGAGAATTGCAGAGGTCCTGAAGAAGGGTCAACACTGCAAACATTGACTTGCTGCATTAACTCATTCTAACTGTCAATATAAGCTTTTGTTACTCATATGATTGCAATTATATATTTCTGTCTGTGATAAAAACATCTGTCAAACACACATAAAAACCAGAGGGCAGCAGATCATGTGAAAATATAATATTTGTGTCATTCTCAAAACTTTTGGCCATGACTAGACAGTGATTTTTCCCCACATATGGGGTATCTGTGTACTCAGGAGAAATTGCACAACTTTTTCTGTCCATTTTCTCCTTTTAAGGGTATGCCACACTAAACGAGTTCGCAAACGAGATCACTAAAACGTCACTATTTAGCGATCTCGTTTGCGACCTCGTTGTGTGTGGCATGTAGCAACGATGTGGCCCCTGCTGTAATGTCGCTGATCGTTCACTAGAGTTCTGGACCGTTTTTTTGATCGTTGGCGTCCCGCTGGTGAGCCTGAATCGCTGTGTTTGGCACCTTTTGCGAACGACGAGCGACCTCGTTTGTGACGCATGACTGTTTTGCGTCACGGAGTGGATCGCAATATCTGTAAGTTCTCTTTTGCGTCACAGAGAGGATCGCAGAAGTGGCAAAGCAGGCTAGCAGGACGCAGAGAGCAGGAGCGATGCTGGAAATTCCTATGAATCAGAAGCGCTCAGTACATGCTAATGACATCCTAACGACCGCCAAAGTCGTTAAAGAGATCGCTGACCGCTGATGAGTCGTTTGAGATCTCCTGTTTGGCAGCTACTAGCGACCTAAAAGAGATCACACCAACGATTGCGTCGTTATCGTGATCGCTAACGAGATCGCTAAGTGTGGCTTACCCTTGTTAAAATAAAATAATTGTTTGTAAAAGATCATTTTTGTGACTAAAAAGTTAAATGTTCATTTTTTCCTTCCAAGTTGCTTCAGCTCCTGTGAAGCATCTGAAGGGTTAATAAACTTAAATGTGGTTTTTAATGGTGGCTCTCCACAGACACATGAGTCAGTGCAAAAGACAGCACTTAAGAGGACTTTCAAAAATCTATTAAACCGTCGCACTAGGACATGGTGGAATAAAACTTCTTTAGAGAATTATATATCTAAAAATCTGGTCCTAGAGGACTGAGGGTTCAGATTTTTCCCTCGTTTGCAGTTAATGATATATCTCTTAGGTCTCGTTGGGAGCTTGCTTGTCACACCTGCTGAATGACATTTATGAGTATTTTGATTGACATTAATACCAAAACAATCAGTGATTTGGGACTTGAAATTGACGAAATTTTTAAGAAATTGCAAAAAGAATGCTCTCAGGATGAATTTGAAGCTTTTAGAAAGGAGATGGACAACTGCTGTGATGAATGGGGAGAAAGATATTTCTACCACTAAAAATAAGAAATATCAGAGGGACTTACAGGATAAAATGGACAACAAAATTTATAAATGGAGCCATAGGGACACCTCTAATAAAGAACCATCTGTATCGGACTCTGCAAGTGGTTCCAGTACAGGCGCATCTGCATCATCATCGAACTACGATGGGAGGTATCACTTGAGATTTAACTCTAGAAGGTATAACAATCGTTATCCAAGATACAATACTAGGAGACATCCTAATGTTGACCCTGAGAACAAGAAGCGCCTGACGACTCAACCATGAAGGTAATCAATCTCTCGGATGTGACGTTATCACAAGCACAAATATCTCTTCTAAGTAAGGGCCTCACTTTCTCTCCCTCATCTGCCCCTGACCATTTCTTAATTTGCAAAGATTTACAACTCTTTGCCAGAAAACTGGTGTATAAAAAAATGTATTATCATCAGTCTAATGACTATCTGTTTCCCACAGAAGCGGAAGCAGAAGCGCTCCAGATTCTAGAGGAACTGAGCGACGAGGCTGGCAATTCTGGTCATAATTATCCTAAGCGCCTCCTTCCCAGATCTAAAAAATTTCCACAGATATGCAGTGTTCCTGAAATTGATTTGTTTGTACGACTAGTGATGCAAGATATACAAAATGTTCCTGAAACTATCATGGGAGACAACTTGAATCGCGAGGAAAGAAGAGCTTTGAAGGAACTGTCTAATATGAAAGAGGTAATCATCAAACCTTCTGATAAAGGGGGGAACGTTGTGGTATGGTCTACATCAGCGTACGAAAAAGAAATGTTGAGGCAGTTGAGGAATCCACTCTGCTATAAAAAAATAACTTTCAATCCTCTATCTAAATACAGGGTGGAGCTTCACAATTTATTACAAGAAGCTGTAGACGATGGCATATTGAGTCCAAAACAAAAGGAGGGTTTGTGGATTGAGGATCCGAGTATTGCTAGCATATACTTATTACCGAAAATCCACAAGGATCCAGTTATACCCCCAGGTAGGCCTATCGTATCGGGAGTTAATAACATCTCTGACCCTATTTCAAAATTGATTGACCATTACCTAAAAGGTGTGGTAGAAACTCTACCATCATACCTTAAAGACACCACAGACACACTTAGAAAATTAGATGGTGTTCAGTTGGAGAATGACATGACCCTGGTCACTTGTGACGTAGAGTCATTGTATACTTCAATCAAACACCAGGATGGGATTGAAGCCACTTCTTTCTTTCTTGACAATAGTGGTCTGGATGTTAAGTTGTGCCAATTCTTAGTTAAAGCATTGAGATTTGTTCTTACACACAATTTTTTCATTTTTCGTGAATCGTACTATCTCAAACGCAGGGTACAGCTATGGGGGCGTCTTGTGCGCCCTCATATGCTAACCTGTTTCTCGGTCTATGGGAGCGTGAGATATTCATCACTACACCCCATAGTATGAGTCATAAGGTGGTCACATGGTGGCGATATATAGACGACGTGCTAATGATCTGGCAGGGCACTCAGGGTGAGTTGGATACCTTCTTCAAAGAACTAAATGACAACACCCGGAACATCAAATTAACTTACAAGAGTAATCCAAAGAGAATGGAATTTCTGGACATTCTTATTGAAGTTGACGATAATGGTCTGATTCACACTGATTTATTTAGAAAGAGTACATCTGTTAATTCTCTCTTGCATGCCTCTTCACAGCACCCTCGACACCTCATCAGGAATATTCCCACAGGCCAATTCCTTCGTGCTAAAATAATTTGTTCTAGAGATGAATTATTTGAACAACAGGCTACTGATTTGTATAAGTGATTTAAGGATCGTGGATATGGGAAGAAGACAATATGCCGCGCCTATCAGAGAGCTCATCAGAGTGATAGAGCTCAGTTGTTACAGAAGAAGGGACAAAACGATCATAAGATGGAACAGGTACGGTGCATCCTGGATTTTAATTCTAGGAGTAATGAAGTAAGAGACGCCTTTTCTAAACACTGGCACATTCTCCACATGGATAAAACTTTATCCAAATGTATAGGACATAGTCCCGCACTTACCTTTAGGAGATCTAGGAATCTTCAGGACCATTTAGTCCATAGTTATCATAAAGGATATAACACCAATTTTTTTGGATCAAAAGGCCCAAAATGGGGCTGTACGAAGTGTGGAAAATGCGTTGCCTGTACCAATATTTGTAATACTACAGAATTTAACAACTCCCAGAACAACAAAATATACAAGATCACTCATACCATTTCTTGTACCACAAGGGCTGTCATATATCATGCTACTTGTCCTTGTGGCTTGATATATGTCGGTATGACCACCCGTGAATTGCGTAGGAGAGTGCGGGAACATGTTTTGGACATTGAAGGTGCCACTTCTGAGGATGATCTGTCTAAACTTAAGTCGATCCCTAGACATTTTAAAACGACACATGGCTGTGACTCTAAAGGATTGATGGTCTGTGGTATTGATAGGGTCTTCATAGGGACTAGAGGGGGTAACTGGAAGAGACTCCTGGCCCAGAAAGAAGCACAATGGATCTACAAGCTTGATACCATCACACCATCTGGCCTTAATGAACATAATAGTTACGTTTCCTTTTTGCCTGTTTGAATGATTTTTTTGGCCTATATTTCCCCTTATTATTACGATTAGCTCTCTCTCTCTATATATATGTATAAATGATTATCATCTCATTTTATTCCACTTTTGTTTTTGGTTAGCACCATATTATTTCAATACACATGTATATATTGGCTATTTAATTATTTTTCAGATTTTTTGAATTTAATATATATATATTTTTTTGAATTTCCTCTTTGGTGTTTTTGTTTTGTATTGTCTCGTTTGGTCCTGTTTTTAATTTAATTGTTTTTATTTTCACTCCTTGTAGGGCTATATCTACTTCCCTGAATGGGTCAGTTCTGACTATGGCTATCTTTGTGGATCGGTTATGGCTCTGTGCATCTATATGGCTATGTGGTCTTTTTTGGACTAATGTTATGCTTCTGTTGGACTACTATCAGTATGCACTTAATAGGCACGCTCTATTTCATCATCTATATGTGTCTTTTGAGATTTGTAATTCTCTCATATGCCTCGCGTTGCGTTATTATATTAATATATTAACATCTTTTCAAGTTGTCTTTTAGGATTGACAAACTAACCTTTCTTCTTTATGGAAATGTATATGTCGTTGGTATATACCAATACAATAACTGTCTTATCCTTGTGACAGTTCCACTGAGGATGTAATATAGTTATTATGCCAACTTGATTATTATTATTCCTATGCTGATTGCGTCCTGGTATAATCGGTGATGACGACATCAAGGTCTGATATTGATTACCATGGTTGCAGCGATGCATTCTGCAAAGAGCCTCGGAAGTCGTACGTTTCTCTGAAATGATACTTACTGTGAAGTCTATCACATTCTGATCTGAGTGAAACCGGAGACGATGTCAGCTGCTCCTTTTGTTTGATTACCGTGACTACAGTCATACATCCACGATAGTTCCTGGTATTACGTCGGACCGGAAGTGACGTTCTTTGCATCATCCTTCGGAATCTTGAGCCGGCCTGCTGTTTGATTACCATGGCTACGGTCATACACCCACGATAGTTCCTGGTACTACGTCGGACCGGAAGTGACGCACTTTGCATCATTTGTTTACATTTATTACGAACACACGGATGTATGGATTTGCGACATATTTTGTAAATGTTAAGGCACATCTATTGAAGCGGTTGCTTTGTTATATGTCTATTATTATCGGATCTATAAAATTCCATAGTATATTTTCTAATGTTGTTAACCTCAGGGAAGTAGGAGGAGTCTCTAATTAGCCATCCTACATGATTGGCTCCCTCATATATAAAATGCCCTATCTGGCCAGGACCCAACCACCCTGGACGAAGCATTTCTTGCGAAACGCGCGTCGGGTGTGGTGGGTCTCCCGGGCTCCTTTTGCTGGTAATTATGTCTTGATTTATTTAAGCAGCACTTGCACATTTGACTCTATTATTGTTTTTTTTTAATTGACTAAGCAGGTATGTGTGCTATATGGGGACTTTACTTCCCCTTTCCCACGTGGGACTAAAATATATATATTTGGTAACCTCTTTGTGTCATGTCCTGATCTGTGGTTGTAGACTATATGGTGCTACATATGTATGGATTATACTTATCTGCACAAGTTGTCAATAGAGCATTAGGTTTTGCCTAGGTTTTTCCCACCTGTCTTGTGTTTTGTGGCGTTATCGCCTTGTTTTTACATATATATTTTACCTATGTTGTTTAATAAAATTTATACTTTTTTAATAATCTGGTTGTATGCAAAGCCCTTTTTTTGGTATTTTGTTTGATTTTGCTTTGTAACCATATTTGGGATTTATGTAGGTATTTATTAAATGTGGTTTTGCGTACCTTGAGGGGTGCAGTTTTTGGAATGGTGACACTTAGGTATTTTCTGCCATATAGATCCCTCAAAGTGACTTCAAATGTGAGGTGGTCCCTAAAAAAAAAAAAAAAATGGTTTTGTACAATTTGTTGTAAAAATGAGAAATCGCTGTTCCAAAATTGTGCTGATGTAAAGTAGACATGTGGGAAATGTTATTTAGTAACTATTTTGTGTGACATATTTCTCTGTTTTAAGGGAATAAAAATTCAAAGTTTGAAAATAGCAAAATTTTCCAAATTTTCGCCATATTTCCATTTTTTTCATAAATAACCGCAAGTTATATCGAATAAATTTTACCACTATCATGAGTACAATATGTCACGAGAAAACACTCAGAATCGCTAAGATCCGTTGAAGCGTTCCAGAGTTATAACCTCACAAAGAGACAGTGGTCAGAATTGTAAAAATTGGCCCGGTCATTAACGTGCAAACCACCCTTGAGGTTTAAGGGGTTAAATTAGCCATCTGTAGCCTTCCATATCTAATGGATCCAACAAGTAAAAAATGGATCTGTTAGCCATCCGGGATCATTACTAATTAACAGATTCTTTGTCCATAGATTTCAATCTTAAAAAATGCATTCAGCTGAGATGAGTTTTTGAAAAACAGACTGAAATGTTGTCTGTAACATTTTTGCCAACCGGACATGTGAACACAGCCTAAGTTTTTTTCCTTTCCTGAATATACTTGGATATATTGTTGGAGGTTTTGCTGCTTAAACATAGTCTATTTACATACATAGCGCTTAAAGGCACTGTCACACTTAACGATCGCACTAGCGATCATGACAACGACACAACCAGTCGAGATTGCTAGTGTGATCGCTATGTGGTCTCTAGTTAGCTTCTAAACACAAAGATCTCATTAGAGATCAGCGATCTGTGTAACGACCTCTGCGGTCGTTGGGAAAACCTAGTCCCACCTGCGACGCTGGTAAAGTCGTTCATAAAAGATGTCACACTCAGTAATTCAGGCTCACCAGCGGGACACCAACGACCAAAAAACGGCTCAGAACGTTCATTAGCGATCAACGACATCTCAGCAGGGGCCACATCGCTGCTACATGTCACACACAGCTGCGTCGCTAACGAGATCGCTACTGCGTCATAAAATCGGTGACTCTTTAGCGATCTCGTTAGCAATCTCGCTTAGTGTGACAGTACTGGAAGATTCCTTGTGTTGAAAACTCTAGAGCCGGTTAATCAAAACTGAAATGTCATGTTCATTCTGTCCATACAGCAGAATCAGAAATCACCAGTTCCGATCTGGAGCAGATTTCTGCTGTGTTTTACTCCTTCACCAACGCCAGTGAGACTGATGTTGTTTAGCCACATAAGGTGACCATCAGTCACTGGCATGGGAGCCTGTATAATTATTTTTATATGTTTTGCCTAATGGTACAAGCAGACCTGTCCACAATAGATACTGCCCTTACCTAGAGCAGCATGTTCAGATTTAACCTCTTCACGATGGAGTCATTTTCTGTTTTTGCATTTTGTTTTTCCTCCTTCTTCCCAGAGCCATAAGGCCTCATACTCACTGGCTGGAAAAAAATCGGTCCGTTTTCTGCAGGGAAAAAACGGTACAATTGTTGTAAAAAGGCATGCGATTTGCATGCGATTTTAAATCTCACCATGCGTTTTCCATCAGTTTTCCATCTGTATGCAATGCGATTTTAACATGAAGTTTTACATAGAGCAGTTATCTCTATGTAAAAGTCATGTAAAAATCACATTGTAAAAAAAAAATGTACACAAAAAGCAAATAATTATATATATATATTATAATTATATATATATATATTGTATATATATATATATATATATATGTCATACACTTCTACATAGTACAATAGCCGCTAATTCATCCCCGGCTATACTGTAAAAATCACACTGACAGCTTTAATAAAGAATAGAAACAATACATATACACACATAGATATATATATATATATATATATATATATATATATGTCATTGTGACATATATATACATATATTTATAGTTCATACACTTCTACATACTGTAGTAGTTGTCTAATTGACAGCTCTCAATTATTAACCTGGCTTAAAGTGAGCTTTCAATTGCAAGGTGGCTTTAACCCCTTATTAACCCATTCGCCACCGCTACAGGGCAATGGGAATAGACGGGCAAAGTGCCAGAAAGGGCGAATCTAATTAGAGATTTGCCGTTTCTGGGGTGTCTGGGGGCAGATGTTAGTAGCCAGGGGGGGCACAAAAAAAAAGTACCCTCCCTTGGCTATTATCTGCCCCCACTCGCTTGCTTTGTCTGTCTGGTGGAGAAAATACAGCGGGAGCCCACGCATTTTTTTTCAACGAATTTACACCTTTAATTAACCCCTATATTATGCCCCATATGCTGCTCCATATGTTATGCCCCATATATTATACCCCATATGCTGCTATATATTATACCCCATATGCTGCTCCATATATTATGCTCCATATGCTGCCCCATAAGATGCTCCATAGATTATGCCCTATATGCTGCCCATAAGATGCTTCATATATTATGCCCCATATGCTGCTCCGTAAATTATGCCCCATATGCTCCCCCATAAGATGCTCTATATATTATGCCTCATATGCTGCTGCAAATAATAAAAAAAAAAAAAAAAAGACATACTCCCCTCTTGTCGCGGGGGCCAGGTGGCGGTGTCCTGAGCAGGCGGGGACACTGGCGTGCTATGGGGGACAGGTGCCGGTGTCACCGCTGGCTCAGGCCCCGGCACCTGCAATATTTACCTGTCCCCTTTCCACCGCTGCACCCTGCTCTGTCTTCCGGGTCCTCTGTCAGTGACTGCTCAGGCAGAGGGGATGGTGCGCACGAACTACGTCATCGCATCCTTTGACCTGAACGTCACAGCCAGAGGACGCTGAGGACAGAGCGGCACGCAGCGGTGGAACGGGTACAGGTGAATATCGCATATACTTTCCCCCTCCTGGCTCAATCTCTGCATCCCCTGCTCTTCTCCCCGGTCTCCGGCAGCTCTTCCTTCCTGCAGCGGTCATGTGGTACCGCTCATTAAAGTCATCAATATGCGCATATGAGCTTTAATGGAGATAAATGTAAGGTCATGCACATGGTAGAACAAGATGTATAATTATGTGCTTAATTGTAAAACACTGGGCAAAACTGTCACTGAAAAAGACCTGGGTGTATGGGTGGACGACAAACTCGGATTTAGCGGCCAGTGTCAGGCAGCTGCTGCAAAGGCAAATAAAATAATGGATGCATTAAAAGAGGCATGAGGAGAACCTACTTTTACCTCTATACAGGTCACTAGTGCGACCACACTTAGAATACTGTGTACAGTTCTGGTCTCCAGTGTATGAGAAAGACATAGCTGAACTGGAGCGGGTCTAGAGAAGAGCGACCAAGGTTATTAGAGAACTGGGGGGTGATCTTATTATAATGTATAAATATATGAGAGAACAGTACAAAGACCTTTTATAATCTTTTTACGCTTAGACCTATGTGTAAGGTTCTATGTACATATTCCTGAAACTCAGTTTGTTCGTCAGCCATTTTACTTTCTGTCTTGCTGCAGCTATCTTGCCCTCAGTCAATATGGAGTTTTCAACTTGCATGTTCCCGCCCTGATTCTCTCCTCTTGCTTCTTAAGCAGCCACAGCTGAGCAATCAGTGCTTCAGAATCTAGCCTGCAGTGAACCTGTGACTTGACTCCTGTAAGCCTTGGACTTTGTACTCCAGCTATTTCTATTGAGGAACTCTGGAACTCTTGTGTGGACTCTGGAACCCTGCTCTTTGAAAGATCCACGTTTGCATGGACTTACGGTAACAGAGAAGAAGATCCTGAACCTGTTGTGGAGAGTGATTGCTGAGCTTAAGTTACTCTGGCCTGCTGTGTCTCCTGCTTCTGTATCTGCAAACTGTGTGACTATTTTTGCCAACTTGTATGAAGTAATACAAGACCTTTTATATATAAAACCTGTGTCTCATGTATTTTCATTGCACCCAAGCACAAGACGCTATATGAACTGTACTACATACATTACAAGATTCTGAAGCCAAGCGTTAGTGTCTGCTGGGTCTGGAAGGCTGTGTCTGCTGTAACTGTGGATATCAGACGTCCGGTTGTACTTTCTGTGATGACAGTGGTTGTGACTTCTCACAACCATTCCAGGTGAGCAGTTCCCTTAATTTTTTTTTCTCTCTGCAGTGTTACCACAGGTAAACACTATTGTTTTTTTTTTTATCCTCTCCTCTTCTTCCAGTAATCCTGTCTTAAAAGATCTGGAAAATGGAGGCCCGCATAAAGGAACTTTGCGGAGTGACTGATAATATCCTTGCAGATTTGCAGAATATAAGGACCCGTTTTACAAACCTACAGGACCTCAATAATCACAATTTGCAAGTGGTTGGACAGACTACCCAGGATTTGCGAGCCAGGATTGAGGTTCTAGAGGGGCGAGTCCAGGCTCCTGCCGTAGCCCCGAGTTCTGGGATTCCCAAGTTGCCCCCTTTTCGTTTTGGCGGTGAACGTGAGAAATTCAGGGGATTTATTAATCAATGCAATCTTTTTTTTTCTGCACATGCTTCACAATTTCCCACTGAACGATCTAAGGTGCTTACTATAATTATGTTGCTTACCAACAAGGCTTTGATGTGGGCAAACCCTCTGATTGAGACTGAGGATGAATGTTTGGATCATCTTGATGCTTTCATTTCAGCCATGGGGCAGGTGTTTGATGACCCCAATCGAGGTGCAACAGCTGAAGCAGCCATGTTAGCTTTGCGCCAAGGTAAGCACTCGGTAGCTGAATATGCCTTGGATTTCAGGAGATGGGCCCTTGATACCACCTGGGACAGTTCCGCCAAGAAATCTATTTTTCGAAAGGGGTTATCCCCACTGATTAAGGATGAACTTGCTCGTGCCGACCCTCCCACTGCGTTAGGTGACTTTATTAACTACTGCATCCGTATTGATACTCGTCTGACTGAACGCAGGCAAGAGAGATGGTTCGAAAGCAATCGCACTAACCTTTTCCTACCTTCCTCTCCAGCTAAGGAACCTTTGAGTAGGATTACACGGGAACCTGAACCTGAACCCATGCAGGTAGACTCTTTACAACGACGGGTTAGTGATGCACGCAAGGAACATCGTTTTAAGGAGAATCTATGTTTCTATTGTGGTAAGTCAGGGCACTTCATTATAAACTGCCCCAGCCGTTCTCGTAAGACTACTGCAGCACTCATTCACTGTGAGTGTTGCGAGAGGGGATCTGTCAGGTCCGAGCCTCAGGCTCCAGAGAGATCTGCAGCAACAGATCTTGATTTCTCGGACTTAAACTCCGTTACCTCTGAGGACGTTGACTGTGTAAACGCTGCCATTTTTCAAGTTTCCTCAGCGGTTGTCCCAGCTGAGTTGTAAGAAAAACAATTCTCATTGCTTTCTTTCCATCAAACTCTGGGTTGACTCAGCTTGGGTGTCTAGCTCTGCTATGATCGACTCAGGGGCAAGTGGTAATTTTATGGATGTCTCCTTTGCTCTGAAACAGGGGATACGTTCAGTGAAGAAGGCTACTCCAGTACAGATGGAAACTGTGGATGGCTCCCTGCTGACCTCTGGACCAGTGAATCAGGAAACAGAGCCTTTGAGGGTACTTATGGGTAAAGATCATCAAGAGAAACTGTCCTTTATGCTTATCTCTTCTCCCCACTTTCCCATTATTCTAGGGCTACCATGGCTGCAGGCTCAGAATCCTACCATTAACTGGGAGACCAAGGAATTACACTTTCCAGAGAAACAGATGAGTCCAAAAGTTTCAGCCTGCTCTGTTCCTAAAGGAACCATGTCAGTCCCTGAACTACCAGCTGTATACCAGGACTATGTGGATTTATGTGACAAGAAGAACGCTGACCAGCTTCCTCCTCACCGTCCATATGATTGTCCAATTGAATTATTGCCTGGAGCAGAGATACCTTTTGGTAAGATCTACCCCCTGGCGGGGCCCGAGCTAAAGGCTTTAAAGGATTACATAGACGAAAATCTAGCCAAGGGCTTCATACGCCCCTCTTCATCTCCTGCAGGTGCACCCATCTTCTTTGTAAAGAAGAAAGATGGATCTCTGAGACCCTGCGTAGACTATAGGGAACTCAATAAGGTTACTATTAGAAACCGTTATCCATTGCCTTTAATCCCTGAGTTATTGGAGAGAGTGCGACATGCCAAAATTTTCTCTAATCTAGATCTTCGTGGGGTCTATAACTTAGTCCGTATTAGACCTGGGGATGAATGGAAGACTGCATTCAGGTCACGCTATGGACACTTTGAATATCTAGTTATGCCTTTTGGTCTGAGTACCGCCCCAGCCACTTTCCAACACTTGGTGAATGACATCTTCAGGGATCTCCTAGATACATTCGTGGTGATTTATTTGGATGATATTCTAATTTTTTCTAATTCCACAGAGGAACATCATGGACATGTGAGAATGGTCTTGGAACGTCTAAGACAAAATCATCTTTACATCAAACTTGAAAAGTGTGAATTCCATAGGACCGAAATTCAATTTCTGGGGTATGTACTGTCTACACAGGGAATTAGTATGGATGGAAGCAAAACCCAAGCCATCAAGGATTGGCCAAGTCCTAGAAATGTGAAGGAGGTACAGCGCTTCATCGGGTTTGCCAACTTCTATAGACGTTTCATTAGGAATTTCTCTGAGGTAGTGTCACCTATCACCCAACTTACCCGGAAAGAGTCTAGGTTCTCCTGGACTCCCCAAGCCCAGGAAGCATTTTCCCGTCTAAAAGATAAATTTACCACTGCACCTATCCTAGTACATCCCAACCCCGAGCTTGCCTTCATAATAGAGGTGGATGCTTCAGACTGTGCCGTTGGAGCTATACTCTCTCAGAGAACAGGTGAGAAGAATGTCTTGCATCCCTGTGCCTTCTTTTCCCAGCAGTTGTCTTCGGCTGAGAGGAACTACGATGTGGGCAATAGAGAGTTATTGGCCATTATTGCCGCCTTTAAAGAATGGAGACACCTTCTTCAAGGAGCTGCACAGCAAATAGTCGTCCTGACAGACCATCGTAACCTTGAATTTATCAGGTCGGCTAAGTGCCTGACTCCTCGCCAGGCTCGCTGGAATCTTTTCTTAAACCAATTTAATTTTATCATTTCTTATAGACCAGGATCGCGCAATGGAAAGGCTGATGCACTCTCTAGGATTTACTCAGCAGAGACACGTCTAATTACTCCTCCTAAGACTATTCTTCCTGACTCTAGATTCCTAGGAGTGATTCATATTCAAGACCTACTTAAGGACATCAAGGAAGCATACCATGCGGATTCCTTTTTGGCACAACCCCCAAGGGATGTAAGTCTTGTCTTTAAGAATGGTGTGTGGATTCAGGGACAACGCCTGTATATTCCTGAAACAGTCAGATTGAGAGTATTGCAACTCATTCACGATTCCAAAATAGCTGGGCATAGAGGAATTCTAAAGACACAGGAATTTCTTTCTCGTTTCTTTTGGTGGCCCACTTGCAGGAAGGATGTTTTAAACTATGTCACTTCATGTGAAGTCTGTGCAAGATGCAAAACACCTCGCTCCTCACCAACTGGTCTGTTACAGCCTCTTCCCACCCCGTCCCGCCCGTGGGGATCCATTTCTATGGACTTCATTGTGGAGTTACCAACCTCTCAAGGGAAGAACACCGGTCCTAACAAAGGCAGCTCATTTTATCCCTTGTGTCGGCTTACCCACTGCAAAACAGACATCAGATTTGATGATTAAAGATGTGTTTCGCTTACATGGAGTACCGGATGAGGTTATTTCGGATCGAGGGGTGCAATTCACTTCTAGGTTTTGGCAAAATTTCTGTGCAGCATTGGACAGTAAAGTAAACCTTTCTTCTGCTTTTCATCCCCAGACTAATGGACAGACCGAACGAACCAATCAAACCCTGGAGCAGTATCTCCGCTGCTTTATCTTCCACCTACAGGATGATTGGGTGGATCTACTTCCATTAGCTGAGTTCTCTTATAACAACTCTGAGTGCCTCCACTAAACAGTCTCCTTTTTACTCTAATCTAGGTTTTCATCCTAACATTCTACCACGATTTCCCATAGAAACGCCTTTACCAGCAGTGGCTGAAAGAATCACGTCTTTACAGAAGAATATGGATCTTCTAAAGGAGAATCTGGAATCGGCTCAGGAAAGGTACAAGAAAGCAGCAGATAAATTTCGTAAACCTGCACCAGCTTTCAAGGTAGGAGACTTGGTCTGGCTGTCAACCAGAAATCTTAAGTTAAGGATTCCATCGTCTAAGTTGGGACATAAGTACATTGGACCCTATAAAATCAGTAAAATTATAAGTGCCGTTGCTTGTCGTCTTCAACTGCCCAGAACTATGAGAATCCACCCTGTCTTTCATGTATCCCTACTAAAGGCTGCGACACCCAATACGTTTCCTGGACGTTTCTTCTCCTTGCCCTGGCCCAGTGCTGGTCGATGGTCAGGAGGAATTTGTGGTGGAAAGGATTTTAGATTCCAGGTTGTA
The DNA here is from genome assembly GCA_033576555.1 of Oophaga sylvatica. Taxonomy (NCBI): domain Eukaryota; kingdom Metazoa; phylum Chordata; class Amphibia; order Anura; family Dendrobatidae; genus Oophaga; species Oophaga sylvatica. Next base: position 160,503,252 of record JARQOD010000009.1, read on the forward strand.
TAGAAATCAGTTACAATATCTGATTAAATGGCAGGGCTACCCAGTGGAGGACAACTCATGGGAACCAGTCAATAACATTAATGCTCCTCGCTTGCTCCGTCAGTTTCATCAGAGGTACCCACACAAGCCTGGTCTGAGGTCATCCGGAGGTTGTCCTTAAGGGGGGAGTAATGTAAGGTTCTATGTACATATTCCTGAAACTCAGTTTGTTCGTCAGCCATTTTACTTTCTGTCTTGCTGCAGCTATCTTGCCCTCAGTCAATATGGAGTTTTCAGCTTGCATGTTCCCGCCCTGATTCTCTCCTCTTGCTTCTTAAGCAGCCACAGCTGAGCAATCAGTGCTTCAGAATCTAGCCTGCAGTGAACCTGTGACTTGACTCCTGTAAGCCTTGGACTTTGTACTCCAGCTATTTCTATTGAGGAACTCTGGAACTCTTGTGTGGACTCTGGAACCCTGCTCTTTGAAAGATCCACGTTTGCATGGACTTACGGTAACAGAGAAGAAGATCCTGAACCTGTTGTGGAGAGTGATTGCTGAGCTTAAGTTACTCTGGCCTGCTGTGTCTTCTGTATCTGCAAACTGTGACTATTTTTGCCAACTTGTATGAAGTAATACAAGACCTTTTATATATAAAACCTGTGTCTCATGTATTTTCATCGCACCCAAGCACAAGACGCTATATGAACTGTACTACATACATTACACTATGACTGGGACAAGGGGGCATCCTCTACGTCTGGAGGAAAAAAGGTTTAAGCATAATCACAGACACAGATTCTTTACTGTAAGAGCAATGAGACTATGGAACTCTCTGCCGTATAATGTTGTAATGAGTGATTGCCTACTAAAATTTAAGAAGGGACTTTCTTGAAAAGTATAATATGTGAGACAGTGAGAGCATATGTATTGAATGAGGTGTATATTTCACCTAAGTACTTTGCTGTCTGGTATGAGCGGAATGTGTGGCTTTGTAAACCTGGTGGTAGAGAAAGGTCACTACACCTTACATTCATTGCACACTTGCAGCTCAGGCCTGAAATCACTCAGGTGTTAATTAGGAGACCAGAAGTAGGTGTGTTGGAACACAGTCAGAGAGCTAGTTTAGCCTGGACACAGGAAGGTGTCTCGGCACAAGAAACAGTCTCCAAGAGTGTTAGAGCTGTCTTTAGCCTGGACACAGAGAGGTGTCCTGGCACAAGGAAGCAGTCTCCAAGAGTGTTTGAGCTATCTCAGTTTGGGTGCAGGAAGGACCCCGGACATAGGAGTAGTCTCAGTGCGAATCCGTGTGAAGAGCGGCTGAATAGGAGTGGATCTCTCTCAAGTCTGGTCATGGAAGGTGCCTTCAGACACAAGGAGGAGTATCTGTGAAGCTCCATACTGGTAACATATGTGATATGTGTTGTTTTGGGCACAGACTGGTAGAGTCTGGGTCCCGGATAGAGAGGGCCATCTATCTAAGTGTAATTAGAGGCTAGACAAGCCTAGGTTTTCTGTTTATGCTTTGTTTTAATCTGTTTGCTGTGGACTTTAATAAAGCTGGTTGCGGCCAGTTTTGCACCAGAACTGCTGTCTGAATGAACTGTTTTCATGCCATTCTGTCTACCCAGACAGCGATCCTAGAGCTAAACCCCCTGGAAATGTTACAATTGGCGGAGAATGCTGGGGCAGCGCAGGGCCTGATACAGTTAGTGCTGGAGTGTGCGTGCGGCACAGTGGCGAGAGACAGCATTAAGGGTGAAGTCTATTGAAATAGCAGCAGAAAAAAAAAAGTGTGTCAGCAGAAACGTCTGTTTGGAGCAGTCTTAAAGAGACAGTAGCCCTAATAGACTTTGCAAAGAAAAAAAAAAAAAAATAAAGTGTGTTTGCACAGCAAAGTTGAACTTGTTGTGGAAAAGACTGTGAAGTGTGCAGCAGCAAAGGAGAAATGTCTATTGGAGAAGTCTTAAAGAGACAGTGGTCCTAATAGAGTTTGCAGAAAGAAAAAAAAAAAAAAAAGTGTCTGCACAGCAGAGCTGAATTTTTCTATGGAAAAGACTGTAGAGTGTGTATGTCTTGAGTGAAGACTGCCGTTGTGGAGACAGAGAAGTCTGACAGCATGGATGACAGCATGGAGGTGCTGTTTGAACAAATGGCGCAAGTTAATGTGCAACATAAGACTGCTGTGATTGAGACAGATAAGTCCGGCAGTATGGAGGGGCTCGTTGAGTACCTGGTACAGGCCCAGCGGAGCATGGAGCAGCAATTCCTGCAGCACCAGCAGCGCATGCAGGGCACCGGCAGCAAATCCTGCAGCAGCAGCAGGAGAATAACCAGGTGTGGGAGCAGATTGCAGCTCTCAGCACCTCGTCCCAGAGTGATGTTGTGAAGGCACCGGCGTTGTCCGCTATAAAGAAGGCGGTAAGACGGTCCTTGAGAAAAATGACACCTCGTGATGATGTGGAGGTATATCTTACTAGGTTTGAGAGACTGGCAGAGAAGGAGAATCTGCCACTATCTGAATGGGCCATGGACGGTCGTACCCTATCTGACTGGGGAACCCCAAAAAGTCTGGGCTGACCTGAGCAAGCAGGACAGCGAAGACTATGTCAAGTTGAAAGCGGCGATTCTTACCCGGCTGGGTGTTACGGTAACAGCCCGTGCCAGGGGAGTTCATGATTGGAGATGCAGTTGGGAGTCTGCAGTAAGCAAACCTGATTATGGAGTGGAAAAGGTGATAGTGAGCCGCTACACCCGAGCATGTCCTCCTGAGGACGCCAATCGTCTGGTCAGCCTGATGGAGAAGGCCTTCACCAGCAAAGACTGTCTCCGTGACCAGCCGTCTGAGAGGTCGTCACTTCAGAGTTCCCGGACGCTGAACTCTCGCGGTAAGAGCGTTCCAGCTGTTGGGGACATGGGGTATGCTGATAAGCGGGTTCAGGCCCGAGGGGACATGTGGGTGGAAAAGTGTGATGGACAGGGTTGGAGATGTCGTGAAATTTCAGCCAACTGTCCAATAGAGAGGGAGCCTATGTGCCGTGATGTTGGCAGGTCCCTCTCTCCCTGCGCAGAGCCTGTGTGTGTGTCCACCTCAGCCGAAGAGACTGGACCACAGGGGTTCCCGGTGGTTGTAAATGACTGCCCAGCACAGGCCCTCTTGGACTCAGAGAGTCCAGTGACTTCCGTGTGTGACAGCCTGATTGATGGGGACTTCGTCCCTGATAAGCACCTGAGTGTGGTGTGTATCCATGGAGACACCAAAGTCTACCCAGAGACTGCCGTGGACTTGGTCCCTAAACTCGGGGAGGTTTCATATGAAGTGGGGGTAGTGAAGAGCCTGGTGCACCCCGTCATATTGGGTAATGACTTTCCCCGATCTAAGGATCTCTGGGGGAGAAATGTTTCTGATGGACAGTGTGATGAAGCTCCTATTGAGGGTGCGCAGTCCCGAGGGGCGGAACACAATGCTAGTGGGACGTTAAACTTATGTGATGATGATAATGATGATGATGATGACCATGATGATGATGATGACCATGATAATGCTGATGCTGATGGTGGTGGTGATGATGCTGATCATAGTCATGATAATGATGTTGATAATAATGATGACTGTGATGGTGATGAAATTTCTTTACAGGTGATGTTGGGAGACGAGGATGGTGGTTCTCGGGAACCGAGTGTCCCTGACCTGCCTGTGTCCTGTGACAATTTTGAGAGTGAGCAGTGCGAGACCCCACTCTTGGGACGACACAAGAGAATATGATTGTTCTAGATGAGGTTTCCCAGGAGCCTAGCTCTGAGGAGAGGTTTCCTCATGCTGCCATGAACAATAACTTATTGTATAGGGACACTGAAGTCCAGGGAGAGGTTGTGAGTCAGCTCCTGGTACCTGAGCTATATGGAAGTATAGTGCTGGGGTTGTCACATAGTCACATACTTGAGGACACCTGAGGGAAACCAGGGACCAGATGGTGACGTTAATGTTGTGGATGACATGTTAACTAAGGTTCCAGATCAAGATGTGAATGAGAATGAGTTGTATAACCCTGACAGTGAGCAAGATGTGAATGAAAATGAATTGTATACTCCTGAAAGTGAGCAGGATGAGAGTGAGAATGAATTGTATAACCCTGAAAGTGACCCGGATGTAGCTGAGAAAAAGGGGTCAGACAGGGATAGTGGGAGTGATAGTGAGTCATCTGATGACGGTAAAGCAACCAGTGCAAATGAGGAAGGCATGGTAGCAGAGGAGGTTGAGAGTCCTGAGAAGAAAGCTGATGCTGACCTTACAGCCAGACAGAAGATGGCATCTGAAGATGTTTTACAGTTGGCCGGTTCCCTGGCGAAGACTAAGGTGAAAGGAGAGCTGAGCTTTAAAGGCAGGACTCTGAAACTGAACACAGCACAAGTGGATGCTGTCGAAGATGAGAAGTTATCAATGTATGGTATGGAGCTGCATCATGCCCAGGACTCTGAAGGTAATGCTGCAGAGGTGGAAAAAGCCATGGAAGTGGTGGTCACCAAGCCAGATGCCTCATCAGAAGCTGAGGTCTCAAGTGAGGCTGTGAGGAACAAGACTGACGGTAGGGCTTCTGAGCCTGTTCTACCAGAGGAGCCTGAAGAAGGGGCCGAGGACGTAAAGGACGTCCAACAGCTACAGGAGAAGATGCATTTCCATGAGGCCTTCCCCAAAGAAATGAAGACTGAGAGTGTTGTGTTGCGCGAGCAGCTGCAGCAGTGTGAACTGGATGTGGCATCTTTTCGCCGGGAACGTGAACGGTTCCAGCGGTTGCTCCGGAGAGCACGAAGTGAAGGGGAGGGTGTATATGGTACCTTTCAGTATCAAGGAAGGGTGGTTGCACAGGTACCAGATGAATTGATTATTTCTCAGAAAAAACTCCAAACTGTGATGGAGTGTGATGAAAACCATGAGCATCTTCATGAGAAAGTAGATGTGCTAAAGAAGGTTCAGGGGGAATTAGAGAAAGGTGAAAAACCCCCTTTACCTCCTGTGATAGTTGGTGACACATGGTCAGTGCACCAGGGACAGGAGGTACGTGAGTTTATGAAGAAGAGTCAGCAGAAGTGTTCTGATGTGCCGGGTCGTACTTCTCTGGCCAGGCACTATATCGAAACTGAGCCCGGGCCTAAGGTCAAGATGAAACCGTGCAAGATACCCGAGGCCCGCAGAGAGCATAGGACTGGGAGGGTACAGGGTAGTACGGATGCTTCAGATGAAGAGAAAGCTGATGTTGGCTATGACTCAGGTGAAGATACAAATGACAGTGGTGAAGATGAAGCTGATGAGGGCAATGACTGGTCCAGAGTTCACTGTCTCTGTTGGATTGTTAACCAGCCCTCCGGTCTGGATGACCAGCCCTCCGGTCTGGAGAAGAGGGAGGGGATATGTGAGACAGTGAGAGCATATGTATTGAATGAGGTGTATATTTCACCTAAGTACTTTGCTGTCTGGTATGAGCGGAATGTGTGGCTTTGTAAACCTGGTGGTAGAGAAAGGTCACTACACCTTACATTCATTGCACTCTTGCAGCTCAGGCCTGAAATCACTCAGGTGTTAATTAGGAGACCAGAAGTAGGTGTGTTGGAACACAGTCAGAGAGCTAGTTTAGCCTGGACACAGGAAGGTGTCTCGGCACAAGAAACAGTCTCCAAGAGTGTTAGAGCTGTCTTTAGCCTGGACACAGAGAGGTGTCCTGGCACAAGAAAGCAGTCTCCAAGAGTGTTTGAGCTATCTCAGTTTGGGTGCAGGAAGGACCCCGGACATAGGAGTAGTCTCAGTGCGAATCCGTGTGAAGAGCGGCTGAATAGGAGTGGATCTCTCTCAAGTCTGGTCATGGAAGGTGCCTTCAGACACAAGGAGGAGTATCTGTGAAGCTCCATACTGGTAACATATGTGATATGTGTTGTTTTGGGCACAGACTGGTAGAGTCTGGGTCCCGGATAGAGAGGGCCATCTATCTAAGTGTAATTAGAGGCTAGACAAGCCTAGGTTTTCTGTTTATGTTTTGTTTTAATCTGTTTGCTGTGGACTTTAATAAAGCTGGTTGCGGCCAGTTTTGCACCAGAACTGCTGTCTGAATGAACTGTTTTCATGCCATTCTGTCTACCCAGACAGCGATCCTAGAGCTAAACCCCCTGGAAATGTTACAAATATTACAGGTTACATACACTAGTTTACTAGATATTGCGTTGATCCAAGGAGCTAGTCTGATTGCCGTATGTGGAGTCGGGAAGGAATTTTTTTTCCCCAATGTGAAGCTCACTGTTTACCACATGGGTCTTTTTTTGCCTTCCTCTGGATCAACATGTTAGGGCAGGTTAGGATAAGATATGGGTTGAGCTAGATGGACTTAAAGATGTTCCATGAACAGTTCAATCAATTTCATCCCACCATCAATTTAACATTCAACTACTCCAGCACTGAAATTAACTTTTTGGACACCATCATTAAACTGAAGGACAATGAAATAAAGACATCCCTGTATCAGAAGCCAATCGACCGTCCAACATACCTTAAATGGGACAGTTTCCATCCAAAACACATAAAAAACTCCATTGTCTACAGCCAAGCCATCAGATACAACCGTATATGTTCCAACCCCATGGATAGAGATGAACAACTTGGTCGCCTTAGAAAGACCTTTTTAAATCAGGGCTACCATCCAAGAACAATTGAAAACCAAATTACAAGAGCCACCAGAATATCAAGGAATCACCTGCTACATTACAAAACTAAAGAAGAAAATAACCGGGTGCCTCTAGTGGTCACCTACAATCCAAATCTGGAGGTGCTAAGGGGAGCTGCACGGAAACTACAACCTCTACTACAAAAAGATGCCCGATTACAATCCATATTTCCAGACCCCCACTACTGTGTTTTAGGCAGCCCCCAAATCTAAGAAGCATCATTGTCAGAAGTTCCCTGTCCTCCCCAACAGCTGCAGGAACCTTTCCTTGCAACCAGAAGAAATGCAAAACCTGTCCATTTATAATGACCACGGACAAGATAAAGATCCCCAACTCCCATCGGGACTACAAGATCCCAGGTACTTTCAGCTGCATCACATCTAATGTGGTGTACCTAATTATATGTACTAAATGTCCAACTGGGGGTCTGTATGTGGGAGAGACCGGGCAAAAACTGAGAACAAGGATGAATTCTCATCGCCACACAATAAGAGAAGAAAGAATGGATCTACCTGTGGCAAAACATTTTTCTTCCCCTGGTCATAGCATGTGGGATATGAAATTACTTGTATTGAAAGGTAGCTTCACATCTCAGAGACAGAGGAGAGTTTGCAAATACAAACTGATGGTGACCTTTGACACTCTTAATGCTGGAATGAACCTGTCACACGGATTTATGACTTTTTACATCAATTAAGGAATTTACTCCAAAGACCCTGTGAAAACATCACAAAACATTACCAGACCCCAATCAGAGGGCAATAAAACTTTCACACTCCTTATCTATGAACTGTTCCAATATTTATGTTCATCTCTATCTCCCATAATGACAGTTCTGATTAACGTCTCTTGTCTTACCTATTGCATTTTTTCTGTGCTGTGTGGTGCATAAATATGTGATTCTTCAGATTTTGTATTAGTTTAGCCTGATGAAGAGACATGAGTCGTCTCGAAAGCTTGCAATTTGTTACCATCTTTTCTGTTAGCCATTAAAAGGTATCAACCACTGAGGACTCTCAACTCTAAATATTTTCCTCCAACCTTAATAACTATGTTACTGTATTCATGACTGTAATGAACAGTACCATGTGACCGCTGAACACAGGAGCCGGAGACCTTGGGAGAAGCAGTGGGGCTGCAGAGACCGCGCCAGGAGGGGGTAAGTATGATCTGACACCCCCGCTCCCCCTCTCCCGCTGATTCCCTGGCGTATAGGACTCGAGTATAAGCCGAGAGGGGCACTTTCAGCCTTAAAAAATGGGCTGAAAATCTCGGCTTATACTCGAGTATATACGGTAGTTTTGACGTTTTTACATTTTTTTCCATTTAAGGTGTGTACCGATCTGGTTATTTATTTTCTCAACGCAATGATACCACATGTGTATTTTTTTATTTATTTATTTTTTTAATATCTTTATTTTCAGTAAGGGAAAATGGGGGTGATTTGAACTTGTTTTTTTTCTGTTTTCATATTTTTTAAAATATTTTTTTAATTTTTACTGTTCAATAGTCCCCTTAGGGGACTTAAAGCTGCGATAGTCTGATCGATTGTACCATATATACAGCGATGCCAGAGCAGCACTCTATATAGCATGTATTTCTATGCAGCTGCATTCTCCGGTCCCGAGTGCCGGCGGCAGTGTTGGGTATTGTGGTGTGAGACTCATGCGAGTTTCTTGCAAGTGTGACCTTTCCTGAAATTGAGAATTGCTACTTTGCACTGACGAGGACCAACAGTCCGAAACACCGTGTCTGCAAATGGAGATTCTGATTTGGCTTTTATCCTAAGTCATATTACAAGACTCGTTAAAGGGTTGATTGTGACTTGTAGGATCGCTACTTCCAATAGGTGGTGCTATAGAGTACAAGTCCTCTTTGTTTGAAAAGGCAATTTGCATATTAAAATTTCCCAGAGGAGCATTGCACGGCGAATAAGCCTCCTTACCTCGACACGCCAGAGCTGGTATGTCACTCTCCACAAGGAGAAACTTTACCCCCCAGACCCCAGTCCAGAGCCTCTCATCTAGCCAAATCAGATCTCTCCTACATTGCACTGACGAGGACCAACAGTCCGAAACACCGTGTCTGCAAATGGAGATTCTGATTTGGCTTTTATCCTAAGTCATATTACAAGACTCGTTAAAGGGTTGATTGTGACTTGTAGGATCGCTACTTCCAATAGGTGGTGCTATAGAGTACAAGTCCTCTTTGTTTGAAGAGGCAATTTGCATACTTACAAATAGTCTTTGGTTATGGGGCAGTGTTCTACAGATGGACATACACTAAAGAAATCAAGTCAAATAGACCAGATTTCAGTTCAAGTCAGCACGGTCTTTTTCTTATTGTGCTATCAGACATTGTTGAACAACCCTGCAAAAAAACATTCAGAAATGGCTGTCTAAGGATAGTTTGACATTTGCGGTTGAATCCGCATTGTATCTTCTGCAACCTCAAACGCACGATAAACCGCATGCAAACACAGCGGTTTTTAGATGCATCAGCTTATGCATGCGGTCAAAAAAACGCAGCGTTTGCATGCTTTTTTTATGCGTTTTGCATGCGTTTGCGTTTTGTGCGCATGGTGGAAAATTTTACAGGAGAAAAATCTAGATAAACAGACACTGCCAATGGGACAACAGTGGGCGTGTGTTATGGGATATCTTTATATAGACCCTTGGACAGCTGAAATCTTGAGATTTTGTTCCTGTGTCACGATGGATCTTTGCAGGGAGAGCTTTTATTTCAACCTGGATTTAAGTATAAAGCGGTTTCTTGCCTATGCGTTTGCTTGTCAGCAACAAAGAAATAGAGAAAGACAGAGAAGAACACGGCGTCGGCGTTATTGGAGACACCCCATTATTGAAGTCCGGGAGAGCTATGGAGCCTACCACACGCTATACAGCGAGCTCAATGCCAACCCGGAGAAATTTCTGGAATATACCAGGATGTCTCAAGAGACCTTTTGGGATTTGCTTGGTCGTGTCCAAGGAGCCATCTGGAGACAGGACACCCAGCTCCGTAGAGCGATTCCTGCAGAGGAACGTCTCCTGGTCACATTAAGGTACGTAATAATTATAAACAAATGCCTGTCATAATTATTCTTGTTCGGCCTTGGATTAATTTTTTTTCTCCTTTATCTGTTTAGCTTCTTAATTTTTTTTTCTTTCTCTGTTTTGCAGATTCCTTTCTACGGGAGAGACCCTATCATAGCTCCATTTTCAGTACCGGCTAGGAATTTCCACCCTGTCTGGAATTGTTGCGGACACCTGTCTGGCTTTGTGGAACGTTCTCCGGGAAATGTGGCTGGAAATTTCCAACAAATTCTGGCGAGTGTGCAATTTCCCCAACTGTTTGGGAGCGGTGGATGGAAAGCACATACGGATTACCAAACCCGCCAGATCTGGATCGGAGTACTTTAACTACAAGAAATATTTTTCTTTGGTGCTCATGGCAATAGCAGATGTGGACTGTCGCTTTATTGCCGTGGACATTGGAGCTTTTGGCCGTGGCAATGACTCCCAGACTTTTAAGAACTCTGATATGGGCCGACGTTTGTATGGAAAAGATTTAAATTTAACCCTGCCACGACCTCTCCCCAACACTCAAGGCCCACCTATGCCATTTGTTATGGTTGGGGATAAGGCCTTTCAGATGTGTAAAAACCTACTGAAGCCATATTCCAGTCGGGACTTGAACCACACTAAAGGGGTTTTTAACTACAGACTGACCAGGGCCCGAAGAACTGTTGAGTGTGCCTTTGGGATTCTTGTCTCAAAATGGCGCATTCTTGGGACAGCCATTAATCTAAAAATGGAGACAGTCCATGAGGTGGTCAAAGCCTGTGTGGTTCTCCACAATTACATAATGGCTAAGGAGTGACCCAATATTGAACTGGATGAACTAGTTGCAAACCCATTGCCTGATTACCAGCATCACCCTCTGTGGTCAACAGTTGAAGCTGCCCACATGAGGGACCAATTTGCTGGCTACTTTGTTTCTGATATCGGACGTGTTACATGGCAAGATGATATTGTGTAAAATGTTCTGTTGGGTTTGGGTCTGTACCAGTCATGTTTAAAATGTTCCTAATGTTTGTTGTTAATAAACAACGTGTTTTGATACCTGTACTAAGTCTCCTATGTCTTTCCTCTCAAAACCACTTATGATGTCAGTGGTATGGTAGTTGATGTCATTACATCATGCATCTCTTCTGCAGTATCTATTGGACGCAGACTGAAGAGCCGATGGAGGTATAATACAAAGCAGGTCTATACTCACCAGGTCATGTGTCAGAAATACTGAGTTCATGATGCACAAAACCCAGCATCATGAATTCACTATTTCTGACACCTGTCCAGGTGAGTATAGATATGCCATGTATGACCTCCATCGTCTCTTCAGTTTGTGTGAAATAGATTACGTAGAATGAAGAGACAATGGAGGTAATACAAGGCATATCTATACTCACCATGCCATTTTTCAGAAATAGTGAGTTCAGGATGCTAGGATCTGGTCAGGTGAGTATAGATATGCCTTGTATTATCCATTGTCTCTTCAGTCTGCGTCACATAGATTAAGACTGAAGAGTTTCTGGAGAAAATACAAGTAATATTCGTTTTTGACAAATCATTACTCCATACCAAACACAAGAAGCAAAGCTGTAGTGTTCTACTTGTCTCACTCCTGGAGCTATGAGTTTTCAAAAACACAAAGTGTATGGTGCTGTGTGTGTAGTCGGCGCACGGTGTGTGTTGCCGGCGGCGAAATACCCAAAGAACCAAACAGTATTGGGGGTAAAAAAAAAAATATTAAATTTATTTACACAAATAAAAAATTAACTGCGGCAGCTTGGGGCAGAGTGACGGAACTGGGGGTGTTGAGCTGTGACCCCTGGTTGGATAAAGACGACGCAGGGGTTGCAGTAGAAGGGCCGTTTAAACTAGTGGGGTCAGGGATGCTAGTGTAGGCATGGGACAGGAGAGACACACTGGAAGGGCGAGACAAACCTGACAGACACATTGGGAGGTGAGGGCGAGGGAGTGCGATAGTCCGCGTTTTTTTTTTTTCCTCCATAGTTGGGATCTGTGCTGGTGTCTGGGGAGCCTCGGTGTGGTGTCTCCCTGCGGCATGGTGATGGTGGCCGGCCTGTTAAGGTCCGGGTGCTGCTGCTGCATGCTGGTGGTGGTGGAGGATGTCCAAGCAGGAGCAGCACTTGCCATGGTGGTGGCGGTGGGCTGTCCAACGGCACTCGGCATGGTGGTGGCGCTGTAGTGGTGTCCGGTAGGGCTTGGAATGTGGCAGCCGTGCAGTGGTATGCAGCAGAGCTTGGCATTGAGGTCAAGCATGTCAGTGTTGGCACAGGTCGAAATGCCACCACTGACTGCTGAAAATACCAAGTCTGCTGCATAGCCTGCACGTAAGCAGCATTGCAGGCCTGCATGACATTCAGCTGGAGATCTGGAATAAGGTGTTCCGACATGCCCCGTTCTGTCTGATTAAAAAAATGATGTGCTGGCCTCTGGAGGTCGGCTTTCAGATGTTCAAGGCTTTGCTTGACATCCTGGATAAGAGTCTGCATATGGTTGAAACCACTATCCAGTCTGCCTCCCATCGCCATCATGGAAGATCGAGCTCAAGTGCATAAACTCGGCCATGAGTGTCCTGTCCGAGGCCTTCTGCCACTGGCGGGAATAGGCTGAAAAACCAGTGGCAGAGGCCTGGGACAGGGGAACACCTGATGGACCAGCTTCCTGGTCTCCAGTCTGTGTTGCAGGCCCACTTGCTGCTGCGCTTGTGGATGGCTGGGACGGGTTTTGTAATTGTAAAAGCGCCAACTCCTGTGGAATAGAAAAATACAGATTAGGCAATACAACACAATCCAATACACCACAAAAATACTTACGTTCTCTGGGCAAGGACTGGTCTCAAAACGCCAGCATGCGGTGATATTTATACTTTCTGATCCTTGTTCCAGAACCACTGGGAGCCCGGCTCTCCTGTCGAAGGTCTTTGTTGAAGCGATCCTTTATCGAACGCCAACGTGTTCTGACTTTGAGCACTCTTTAAAAAAAAAAAAATGGTTAGACAATGCATTTTTGGCCGGATCACACAACTGTGTGTGATGAGTGAAACTCTCAGGAGTTTCTCGCATCACACAAAGTTGTGTGATCCCGGCCAAGGTCACTGCTGCATCACACCACATTACAATACTTACGAAATGCCTTGCGGACCCGAGCCGGGGCATTGTCCCATCCATCCAGCATTGCTTGGGCTACCTCATTCCATAGTCGTCGGATCGTCACATTGTCTGAGTGCTGCGGAACCCGGGTGTCCCACAACGGGACTCACTCATGGACCAGGGATATGAGGATGTTATTGCCAATGAGGTCTTCATCCCGTTCTGGAACCTAGAAAAGAAAGAAAGACATTACTGTTGGAGAGATAAAAGAAAAGAAGAAAACAACAGAGACAGAAAACAGGCAAAAATAATTAAAATCAAGAAAAAAAAAAAAAGAAGGCAATACCAAAAAGGTGAAGAAATCAACAGGCAAGAATAGTACAGTCAGGATACAATAAACAGAATTCAATCAGTCAGGTATACTTAAGCGCCACCTTGCCACACGAACTTGTCCATGCTGCTCCTGCTCGGCCTCGGCTGCAGTTAAATAACTGTTCTGAAAAAAAAAAAAAAAAATTGCCACGTGTAGATGTGACAGAATAGTTACCAATCTGAAGAGGTGAGTACTCACTTCACTTTCCTGTCCTCCATGTTCAGGGCCAGGACGCTCCTCTGAAGAAGACATTCTGATGGATGCTGCAAGAAAAAAAGACAGAAATTAGTACTACATATAAAAGAGAGAAAAAAGAAAAGACAGACATTGGCTTTTATACTCACATTGTCCAAAGTGGAGAGTCTAAACAGGTTCAGAGCTTCTTCTTTTCTTGTTCCCAGTCTGCAGAGTTGTGGACTGCAAATGCCCACTCCCTCTTTTTATCTGTTTGCGTGTGGGGGGTGGCTAATTAGTGTCTAGACAGGTTTACTCTGGAAAAACACATGCGTTCACATTCGCGTGTGCTTGCGAACGCATGCGTTCTCATAGACTGAAATGCATTGTTTCGACGCATTCCTTCTGCAAACAACCACATACGTTTCTAGGCGGCAAATTGACGCCTCCAAAATTTCAACGTTGCATTTACCGCGCCCAGCCGCAGACAACGAAACGACGCATGCAAAAAGTATCCAATCGCATGTACTGCGTCCCCAATGTTAAACATAGGAAAACACGACGCATGCATCATAAACTCTGCGGACACAACCGCAAATGTGAAACCAGATTAAAACTGTATTTTATACTAGTGTGTATGACCAGGGGGTTTGAAGGGGTTTTTCCACAAATGACAGTGTCACTTATCCATAGGAGAACAGCAGAGAGATCACCTCGCTGTCACCAGTTTGTCAGGGGACGCAAGTCAGCTGTCTCCAATCGTTAAGATAATTACACATTTGACTGACAAGTGATGGACGAGGCCGCGGCTGCTTCTACTATTGGGTCAGTTATTGGGCAACTCGCTGTGAGCATTTGGTATATACACCTTCGATTCCTGCTCTTGGAATGAATATACGTTGTGACATTTCCAGGGGTATTTAGCTCTAGGATCGCTGTCTGGGTAGACAGAATGGCATGAAAACAGTTCATTCAGACAGCAGTTTGGTGAAAACTGGCCGCAACCAGTTTTATTAAAGTCCACAGCACACAGATAAAAACAAAGCATAAACAAAAGACCTAGGCTTGTCTAGCCTCTAATTACACTTAGATAGATGGCCCTCTCTATCCGGGACCCAGACTCTACCAGTCTGTGCCCAAAACAACACATATCACATATGTTACCAGTATGGAGTTTCACAGACACTCCTCTTTATGTCTGAAGGCAACTCCAACGTCCAGACTTGAGAGAGGTCACCTCCTATTCAGTAGTCACCAGCATGGAGTGTCGCAGAGTCTCCTCTTTGTGTCTGGGGTACCTCGAGCACCCAGACAGAGAGAGCCCACCTCCCGGAGTCTCCTTCCGTGCCTGGACTCCTGTCCAGACTGAATGAGCTCCCTGACTGTGCTCCCAAGCACCTACTTCTGGCTTCCTAATCAACACCTGAGTGGATTCAGGTCTGAGCTGCAAGCGTGTACTGAATGGCAGGTGTAGTGACCTTTCTTTACCACCAGGTTTACAAAGCCACACATTTCGCTCATACCAGTCAGCAAGGTACTTTGGTGAAATATACACCTCATTCACAACATATTCCTTCACTGTCTCACATATCCCCCCCCTCTTCTCCAGACCGGAGGGCTGGTCATCCAGACCGGAGGGCTGGTCAACAATCCAACAGAGACAGTGAACTCTGGACCAGTCATGGCCCTCATCAGCTTCATCCTCACCACTGTCATAGCCAACATCAGTTTTCTCTTCATCTGAAGCATCCGCACTACCCTGTACCCTCCCAGGCCTATACTCTCTGCGGGCCTCGGGTATCCTGCACGGTTTCATCTTGACCTTAGGGCCGGGCTCATTTTCGATATAGTGCCTGGCCAGAGAAGTACGACCCGACACATCAGAACACTTCTGCTGACTCTTCCTCAGAAACTCACGTACCTCCTGTCCCTGGTGCACTGACCATGTGTCACCAACTATCACAGAAGGTATAGGGGGTTTTTCACTTTTCTCCAGTTCCCCACTTTCAGGCTCTTCTGGCAGGACATGCCCAGAAGCCCCACCGTCAGTCTTAGACTCTACCTCTTCAGCCACATCACTTTGGTCTCCAATATCTCCATTTATTCCAGCCCTCAAGTTCTCCTTGATAGCGGCATCTGTATACTCAGAACCCGCCGGATTCTTCTCTTCCACCACGTTCTGCATCCCATCTGGGCTCCCGTGTGTCTGCAGCGGCAACGGAGTGACACATCGCTTTTCCCATTTGTTGGGACGTGGCTCCGATGTAGCCTCCCTGAAAGTGCGCTTGAGCTCACCAATGCCAGCTACTGATCCGGACCGTAACCCGTCCACGCCGCTGTCTTCGGCAGAAACAGATTCCTGGACAGAGTCAGTCCCCATATCTTCAGTCTTGCTCCTCACATCTTCACTTGAAACCTCAGCTTCTGATGAGGCATCTGGCTTGGTGACCACCACTTCCATGGCTTTTTCCACCTCTGCAGCATCACCTTCAGAGTCCTTGGCATGATGCAGATCCACACCACACACTGACAACTTCTCATCTTCAACAGCATCCACTTGTGCTGTGTTCAGTTTCAGAGTCCTGCCTTTAAAGCTCAGCTCTCCTCCTTTCACCTTAGTCTTCGCCAGGGAACCGGCCAACTGTAAAACATCTTCAGATGCCATCTTCTGTCTGCTTGTAAGGTCAGCATCAGCTTTCTTCTCAGGACTCTCAACCTCCTCTGCTACCATGCCTTCCTCATTTGCACTGGTTGCTTTATGGTCATCAGATAATTCACTATCACTATCTGACCCCTTTTTCTCAGCCACATCTGGCTCACTGTCAGGGCTATACACTTCATTTTCATTCACATCCTGCTCACTGTCAGGGTTATACAATTCATTTTCATTCATATCCTGCTCACTGTCAGGGTTATACAATTCATTTTCATTCACATCCTGCTCACTGTCAGGGTTATACAATTCATTTTCATTCACATGTTGATCTGGAACCTTAGTTAACATGTCATCCACAACATTAACTTCACCATCTGGTCCCTCAAGTATGTGACTATGTGACAACCCCAGCACTATACTTCTATATAGCTCAGGTACCAGGAGCTGACTCACGACCTCTCCCTGGACTTCAGTGTCCCTATACAATAGGCTATTGTTCATGGCAGCATGAGGAAACCTCTCCTCAGAGCCAGGCTCCTGGGAAACCTCATTTAGAACAATCATATTTTCCTGTGCAGTTTTAAGAGAGGGGTCTCGCCACTGCTCACTCTCAAAATTGTCACAGGACACAGGTAAGTCAGGGACACTCGGTTCTCGAGAACCACCATCCTCGTCTCCCAACATCACCTGCATAGGAATTTCATCACTATCACAGTCATCATTATTATCAATATCATTATCATGACTATGATCAGTATCATCATCACTATCATGATCATCATCACTATCATTATCAGCATCATCATCATGGTCATCATCATTATCATGTCATCATCATCATCATCATTATCATCATCATCATTATCATGGTCATCATCATTATCATGATCATCATCATCATTATCACATAAGTTTAACGTCCCACTAGCATTGTGTTCCACCCCTCGGGACTGCGCACCCTCAATAGGAGCTTCATCACACTGTCCATCAGAAACATTTTTCCCCAGAGATCCTTAGACCGGGGAAAGTCATTACCCAATATAACGGGTTGCACCAGGGTCTTCACTACCCCCACTTCACATGAAACCTCCCCGAGTTTGGGGACCAAGTCCACGGCAGTCTCTGGTAGACTTTGGTGTCTCCATGGATGCACACCATACTCAGGTGCTTATCAGGGATGAAGTCCCTATCAATCAGGCTGTCACATACGGAAGTCACTGGACTCTCTGAGTCCAAGAGGGCCTGTGCTGGGCAGTCATTTACAACCACCGGGGACCCCTGTGGTCCAGTCTCTTCGGCAGAGGTGGACACACACACAGGTTCTGCGCAGAGAGAGAGAGGATCTGCCAACATCACAACACATAGGCTCCCCCTCTATTGGACAGTTGGCTGCAATTTCACGCCAGCTCCAACACTGTCCATCACACTCTCCCACCCACATGTCCCCTCGGGCCTGAACCCGCTTATCAGCATACCCCATGTCCCCAACAGCTGGAACGCTCTTACCGCGAGAGTTCAGCGTCCGGGAACTCTGAAGTGACGACCTCTCAGACGGCTGTACCTCAGGAGGACGTGCTCGGGTGTAGCGGTTCACTATCACCTTTTCAACTCCATAATCAGGTTTGCTTACTGCAGACTCCCAACTGCATCTCCAGTCATGAACTCCCCTGGCACGGGCTGTCACCGTAACACCCAGCCGGGTAAGAATCGCCGCTTTCAACTTGGCATAGTCTTTGCTGTCCTGCTTGCTCAGGTCAGCCCAGACTTTTTGGGGTTCCCAATCAGATAGGGTACGACCGCCATGGCCCATTCAGATAGTGGCAGATTCTCCTTCTCTGCCAGTCTCTCAAACCTAGTAAGATATACCTCCACATCATCACGAGGTGTCATTTTTCTCAAGGACCGTCTTACCGCCTTCTTTACAGCGGACAACGCAGGTACCTTCACAACATTACTCTGGGACGAGGTGTTGAGAGCTGCAATCTGCTCAAAAAACAACCGGTCATTCTCCTGCTGCTGCTGCAGGAATTGCTGCTGGGCCTGCTGCATGCGCTGCTGGTGCTGCAGGCGCTGCTGCTCCATGCTCTGCTGCAGGCTCCGCTGGGCCTGGGCCAGGTACTCAATGAGCTCCTCCATACTGCCGGACTTATCTGTCTCAACCACAGCAGTTTTATGTTGCACATTAACTTGTGCCATTTGTTCAAACAGCGCCTCCATGCTGTCATCCATGCTGTCAGACTTCTCTGTCTTAACAACGGCAGTCTTCACTCAAGACATACACACTCTACAGTCTTTTTCATAGAAAAATTCAGCTCTGCTGTGCAGACACTTTTTTTTTTTTTTTAAAGTCTATTAGGGCTACTGTCTCTTTAAGACTGCTCCACAGACTTTTCTCCTTTGCTGCTGCACACTCCACAGTCTTTTCCACAACAAGTTCAGCTTTGCTGTGCAGACACACCTTTTTTTTTCTCTTTTGCAAACTCTATTAGGGCTACTGTCTCTTTAAGACTTGCTCCAATCAGACATTTCTCTTGACACACTTTTTTTTTCTCTGCTGCTATTTCAACAGACCTCACCCTTCTTGCTGTCTTTAAGCCTCTGTGCTGCATGCACCCTCCAGCACTAACTGTATCAGCCACTGCGCTGCCCCAGCATTCTCCGCCAATTGTGACATTTCCAGGGGTATTTAGCTCTAGGATCGCTGTCTGGGTAGACAGAATGGCATGAAAACAGTTCATTCAGACAGCAGTTTGGTGAAAACTGGCCGCAACCAGTTTTATTAAAGTCCACAGCACACAGATAAAAACAAAGCATAAACAAAAGACCTAGGCTTGTCTAGCCTCTAATTACACTTAGATAGATGGCCCTCTCTATCCGGGACCCAGACTCTACCAGTCTGTGCCCAAAACAACACATATCACATATGTTACCAGTATGGAGTTTCACAGACACTCCTCTTTATGTCTGAAGGCAACTCCAACGTCCAGACTTGAGAGAGGTCACCTCCTATTCAGTAGTCACCAGCATGGAGTGTCGCAGAGTCTCCTCTTTGTGTCCGGGGTACCTCGAGCACCCAGACAGAGAGAGCCCACCTCCCGGAGTCTCCTTCCGTGCCTGGACTCCTGTCCAGACTGAATGAGCTCCCTGACTGTGCTCCCAAGCACCTACTTCTGGCTTCCTAATCAACACCTGAGTGGATTCAGGTCTGAGCTGCAAGCGTGTACTGAATGGCAGGTGTAGTGACCTTTCTTTACCACCAGGTTTACAAAGCCACACATTTCGCTCATACCAGTCAGCAAGGTACTTTGGTGAAATATACACCTCATTCACCACATATTCCTTCACTGTCTCACAACGTACATACATTACAAAATAAAACTATTAGCTGCTTCAACCAATCATTTTTACAGGCCAATTGGACACCCATGTCTTTAATCCGGAAAGGTAGGCAGTGTTTATAAAAATGGGACAAAACAATAGGTTACATAAAATTCTATCAAATAAAAAGGAATAACGAAAGAGTAGTACTAAACCTTATGTTGCAGGAATGGCTCTAATCTTTATGGAGGGAAGCACTCCGATTAGGAAAATGGAACACTCTCACAGACAACAATGTCTACAAGAAAGAACAATGACAGAACCACAAACTCCAGCCACAGGTGAATAAGGGAACATTTTCATAGTTTCATAATTTTTAAAGTTTCATAGTTTTTAAAGAGGTTGTCCAGGTTTGGCACAAAAGTCTGCAGTCAGTCTATGTGAGTGCAGATTAGTGAAGCCTTACATAACGCAGTCTGTCAGGATTGTCCGATGCAGGCCGTGAGTTCAAGTCTGCGCTATGCACACTACCAACCACATTCCAAGTAGATGTGTGTGGCCTGTCTTTAACCCCTTAACGTCCAATGACAGACAGAGTCTGTGATTGGATGCCTCCCCCTGTTTGGTGCGGGCTCCGGCGATGAGCCCACACATTGCCTTGCACATGACAGCTGATCTGCACAGCTGACATGTGCCCGGAACAGCTGCAGGTGGAATCGCGATTCACCCGTGGTTGTTAACATGTTAAATGCCACTGTCAAACTCTGACAGCGGCATTTAACATGCACGCTCAGGAAGCGCGTCATTACCTCTTTCCATCAGTGCCTGTGTCACATGACCACGGGTCACCGATGAGTTGGCGTGACAACTCGGGGTGAGCAGAAGACCCCTCTGGTTGTCATTGCTGGATCGCTATGAGTGCCGCCTGGTGGTCGGCACTCATAGCAAGTGAGCATATCTGCTACATAGAGCAGGGCTGTAGCCCTGCTCTGTAGCAGAGGCGATCAGACAACTGCAGCTTCAAGTCTCCCATGGAGACTATTGAAGCAAGAAAAAAGTAAAATAAATGTTTTTAAAAATATTTAAAAAAATCAAAATATAAAAGTTCAAATCACCCCCCTTCTCCCCATTCAAAATAAAACAAAAAAAAAAAATTAATTATACACATATTTGGAATCGCCGCGTTCAGAATCGACCGATCTATAAATATATAAACAGAAATTATCCAATTGGTAAACGGCGTAAAAAAAAAAAATCGAAATGCCAGAATTACATTTTTTTGGTAATGGGCGATCAAAAGAACACGTCTGCACCAAAATGATATCAATAAAAATGTCAGATCGGCACACAAAAAATATGCCCTCACCCAGTCCCAGATCCCGAAAAATGGAGACGCTACGAGTCTCGGAAAATGTTTTAGCATTTAATGAACCTAGTAAAAAAGCCAAACAAAAAAACAAGTATGGGATTGCATTTTTTTTTTTTGCAATTTCACCACACTTGGATTTTTTTTTTCAGTCTTTTATTACACGACATGATAAAACCAATGGTGTTCAAAAGTAAACTCGTCCTGCAAAAAAACAAGCCCGCATATGGCTATTTTGACCAAAAAATAACAAAGTTATGGCTCTGGAAAGAAGGGGAGCAAAAAAATGAAAAGGCAAAACCAAAAATACCCCTGGTCGTTAAGTAGTTAATTCACTTGCTTTGAGTAATGTTGCTCATGTTTAGTGAGAATGTGTAAGTCTATCAAGTTCAGCAAAATTTAACGTGTTGTTCAGAGGATGGCAAAAACTCCATGTGGCTGATGCTACTTGCCCTATATTAGAGGAAAAATTCCTTCTCAACCCCACATTTGAAAAAATTGACCCCTAAAATATAACTTTCAATTATGTCCAAGTCCAATTATGTCCATGTTTCAAATACACATATAAATAAGTATAAAATAAATAGGGAGTATGATATGAGTGTTAATCAGGGAAAGTCAAATTACATTAGTATGTAGACTGGTGAGCCCTAAAAATATTCCCTATGAGTCCTGCCTGACAGTGGAGGCAGCTCACCCTGATGACCTTGTTATGTCCCTACTAACAAATGTGAGAGTTGGCCCAATACCCACCCTGATACCAGTAGGATACAAATTATGCAAAGAAAGATATGTGAATGATCAAATCAAGGCTTTGGTGAGCTGGTTAATGTCTCATCGCCAGCAACAATACGTATATAGCTGGCTGAGGTGTAGCAAAGCCAACTATGTACTCCTATCCTTGGTTAATATAATAATAGGTTATATCTAAATATCTAAGCAGGAATATCCTATGTACATGTACTCCTATCCTTGTTTGATATGTTAATAGGTTATATACAAATATCAAAATATCTTATGTAGAGGCGGACAGATGGCAATATTATCACAATCAATAGAGTGGAGACAAAATCTTAGTAAGAAAAACACATTTCCAAAATACCAGATATCACAGTAAGCAATATAAGGGATCAGGGTAAGTAGTCATGTACTCCTCTTGGTTGTCTTAGTGGGGTTCAACAGCTCAGTGGCAGGAGTTCCCATTGCCATATTCAATGCTTAATCAGGCACAACCTATAATGAGGTAACATGTAGCAGCATCCTACATTAGTACCTGACTCGTTCTCTCCCTTCCCCCCCACATCCAAGAAATTCCTAGGGGCTCATCACTGGTACCGGGGTAGGTATTGGAACGCCTCACTTGTTATTAGGGACATAACATGTTCATCAGGGTGAGCCGCCAACGAGTGGGGGCGCCATACCGCAGAAACTAAGGGTGCCAACCTCCACTGTCAGGCAGGACTCAGTATAGTGAATATTTTAGGGCTCACCAGTCTACATACTAATGTAATTTGCCTTTCACTGATTAAAACTCATATCATACTCCCTATTTTTTTTTACTTATCTGTATGTGTATTTGAAACATGAACATGTTTTAGCTTTTCATAATTAAGTTATATTTTAGGAGTTCATTTTTTCATGGTTTCTTTTGGCAATAGGGACCACCACCTATCTTGTTTTGGTTTGTTTCAACTCCACATTTGGCAACTTGACTACGGTAGTTCCCTGGATAAACGACCCATCACTGAATTTCGTACTCCTAACCTGTAATATTTTTCAAGAAAGTCATCCAAGTCCTCTTTGTACTTTTGACCTGAATGGACCTTTATATCCTTATGTGGCAGGGAGTTCCATAATCTCATGACCTTACATTAAAGAATCTGTGTCTGATTATGATTAAGCCTGCTTTCCTCTAGTCGTAGAGGATGCCCGCTTGTCCCTGCCGCAGGCATAAGTGTAAAAAGTAAAATAGAAAGATCTCTGTACTGTTCCCTCATACATTTATACATTGTAATAAGATTGCCCCTAAACCTTTGTTTTTCCAAACTGAATAATCCCAGGTTTAATGACTTGTCTTGGTATTGCAGTCCATTCATAGCCGTAATAACCTTGGTTCCTCTTCTCTGCACCTGCTCTTGTTCAGCTATGCCACTGTAGACAAACAGCGGAGACTAGGACAGTGGCAGAGCCTCAGCACTTGACCCAGGGAGGCCAGATAATACTCTAGTTTATTGTTTTTATGACTACTTAGAAGAACGTTCTCTGAATGGCGATAGCCTCTTTAGGAGCACAGTATGTTGATAATATGCCTCCTAGAGAAATGTTATGTACCACGGTTGGGGAATCTAGATTAATAGATTATGTATTTTTCCAATACAGGGGTTATATTCCAGTGTGGTATGTCCAGGTCTTGTTATGACAAATCTTACCTATGGGATCTTGCCATCTTGCTTCTGGATGTTAATCATGCCAATTATGTGGGTGGTAAGTACATATTTATGCTTCATTAGGGCTTTTTTAACTGTACCACTACTGTAATGAAATACAATCTAAACGTTATTTACAATAAAATATCTTCTGTCCAACATTCCTAAATTCTTCAAACTTACTTATTCTTCATGTACTTTGTATGAGGCATCTGCCTATGGCTGGGTTCACATTGCGTTATGGCAGTCCGTCTAACAGATTAAGTTACAATGCGACATTAACGCAATGTAACGCATCCGTTAACGCACCCATAGACTGCCATAACGTAGCGCATCGCTAACTCATGTCATAATCGGAATGCGTTAGCGATGTGCTGTCATGCTGTGACGGACCCTCGGACGCGGTCTGCAGCGTTCGAGGGTCCGTCACTGCTAGCGCTGATGGAGCATCTGGGCTTGCGTGATCGCATAACGCGATCAAAAAAAGGCAGTTGCGTTAGCGCAGTCCGTTTAACGTATGCGTTGAACGGACTGCCCTAACGCAATGTGAACCAAGCCTATGGCTGGCTCTGATTTATTTCATAGTAAGGTCGGGGTAGGTAGATGAAAATTGGTGATAAAATTTTTTTCTTGCATAGGTAAGGTACTCTACAGTCATGGACAAAAGTTTTGAGAATGACACAAATATTAATTTTTACAAAGTCTACTGCTTCACTTTCTCTAATGGCAATTTGCATATACTCCAGAATGTTATAAAGAGTGATCAGCTTAACAGCAATTACTTGCAAAGTCAATATTTGGCTATAAAATGAACTTTATCCCCAAAACACATTTCAACATCATTGCAGCCCTGCCTTAAAAGGACCAGCTAACCTCTTTTCAGTGATTGCTCCATTAACACAGGTGTGGGTGTTGATGAGGACATGGCTGGAGATCAATCTGTCATGATTAAGTAAGAATGACACCACTGGACACTTTAAAAGGAGGCTGGTGCTTGGCATCATTGTTTCTCTTTGTTAACCATGGTTATCTCTAAAGAAACACGTGCAGTCATCATTGCAATGCACAAAAATGGCCTAACAGGGAAGAGTATCGCAGCTAGAAAGATTGCACCTCAGTCAACAATCTATCGCATCATCAAGAACTTCAAGGAAAGAGGTTCCATTGTTGCCAAAAAGGCTCCAGGGCGCCCAAGAAAGACCAGCAAGCGCCAGGACCGTCTCTAAAAAGTGTTTCAGCTGTGGGATCGGGCTACCAGCAGTGCAGAGCTTGCTCAGGAATGGCAGCAGGCAGGTGTGAGTGCATCTGCACGCACTGTGAGGCGGAGACTCTTGGAGCAAGACCTGGTCTCAAGGATGGCAGCAAAGAAGCTACTTCTCTCCAGAAAAAACATCATGGACAGACTGATATTTTGCAAAAGGTACAGGCAGTGGACTGCTGAGGACTGGGATAAAGTTATTTTCTCTGATGAATCCCCTTTTCGATTGTTTGGGACATCAGGAAAACACCTCATTCGGAGTAGACAAGGTGAGCGCTACCACCAGTCTTGTCTCATGCCAACTGTTAGGGTATGTTTCCACTATCAGGAAACAGTCCGGATTAGTTGCGTGTTTGACGCTGTGCGTTGGCGCAGCGTCAAACACGCAGCGTCCAGATGTTACAGCATAGTGGAGGGGATTTCAAGAAATCCCATGTCCACTATGCTGTAAAACACGCAGGCGGAAGACCTGCTTTCCGGACATGCGTCGCGTCTTTTTAGACCACAGCATGTCCTAGTCCCTCGCGGCGACGCTGCGGCGCCGCAAGGGAAATAACACAGGGCTATGTAGCCCTGCGATCATTCCGGATGTGTTCCTTAGGTGTCCTGAACACATCCGGTAAGAGCGCGCGTTCTCTAGGGGGCGGAGCTTTGGGCGGAGCGGAATTTCCGCTCCGTCCAAAGCGCTGTGGTTCCGGACCGTGGAACCACAGCCTTAAGCATCCTGAAACCATTCATGTGTGGGGTTGCTTCTCAGCCAAGGGAATCGGCTCTCTCACAGTCTTGCCTAAAAACACAGCCATGAATAAAGAATGGTACCAGAATGTCCTCCAAGAGCAACTTCTCCCAACCTCCAAGAGCAGTTTGGCGATCAACAATGCCTTTTCCAGCATGATGGAGCACCTTGCCATAAAGCAAAGGTGATAACTAAGTGGCTCAGGGAACAAAACAGAGATTTTGGGTCCATGGCCTGGAAACTCCCCAGATCTTAATCCCATTGAGAACTTGTGGTCAATCATCAAGAGACGGGTGGACAAACAAAAACCTAAAAATTCTGACAAAATGAAAGCATTGATTGTGCAAGAATGGACTGCTATCAGTCAGGATTTGGTCCAAAACTTGATTGAGAGCATGCCAGGGAGAATTGCAGAGGTCCTGAAGAAGGGTCAACACTGCAAATATTGACTTGCTGCATTAACTCATTCTAACTGTCAATATAAGCTTTTGTTACTCATGTTCGCAATTATATTTCTGTCTGTGATAAAAACATCTGTCAAACACATAAAAACCAGAGGGCAGCAGATCATGTGAAAATATAATATTTGTGTCATTCTCAAAACTTTTGGCCATGACTACATTACTGAATAGTCATGGAAAATACCCCTATGTCAGGGTTGATGGTTGTATATCGGTGCTTCAATAAGCTGAATTGGGGTTAATTGATTTGTAGGACTCAGTCCAGTGGCCTTGTCTGTATTCTGTGGCCCTGAGAACTGCTTTATACCTACTGGCAGGCGCAGCTCTTTTTGTGATTAGCGGCCTGGTACATCATCATTGTTGAAGCATGCAACATGCACATGTGATTTCCAAGTTAACTTCACGTCCTGTGACATTTTGATTGAGAGAAGTCTCAAATGTGACATCACAGGAGGCTGGAGCTGCACTCACTCGCTGAACAGAACGTCCTCAGAGCGCAGCGCTGCAGTTACTTACTACAGTTTATTGCATCGCCCCCCTCTGAAGATGCCCTGGATCCTGGGTGATGGATGGTGAGGAAGAAATTCCAAAAATAAATGAAAAACCATGTATCATTTTCATTACACTTCACAAATACTTGCTACTTTGTGTTGGTATATCACATAAAATCCCAATAAAATACATTTGAGTTTGTGGGTTTCATGTGGAAAAGTTCACGGGGTATGAATACTTTTTTCAAAGCACTGTAGGTCATAGGAAGTTGACTAAAGTGATAAACTGACCTCTGCCCATGCAAACAGTTTACGGCAGGGGTTGATCCTACTGACATTTTTCCTTTTAACCCCTTTCTACCATATGACGTACTATCCCTTCCAGGTGACCTGGGCCTTAAGTCTCTCACGGGGGGAGCACAGCTGATCGCGGCCGGGTGTCAGCTGATTCTCACAGCTGACACCCGGCACTAAGTGCCAGGAGCCGTCGCGGACCGCTCCCGCCACTTTAACCCTGGCACACTGTGATCAAACATGATAGCAGTGTTCCGGCGGCAATGGGAAGCATCGCGCAGGGAGGGGGCTCCAAGCGTGCTTCCCTGAGACCCTCAGAGCAGCACGATGTGATCGCGCTGTTCCGAGGGCCTCCTCTCTGCAGGCCTCCGGATCCAAGATGGCTGCGGGGTCCTGCAGGGAGGTGGCTTGTCAGTGCCCGCTGAGAGCAGGCGCCGGCAAGCCTCCTGCACTGCCTGTCAGATCGCTGATCAGACAGTGCTAAGCGAACTGTCAGATCAGCGATCTGACTTTATATAGTGATGTTGAACCTTGGGACAATGTAAAAATGTAAAACAAAGAAAATGAACAAGTGTAAAAATAGTTTTAAAAAAATCCCTAAATGAAAAAAAAAATTTCCCCAATAAGCACATTATTATTATGTAAATAAAAAACATAAAAGTACACATATTTAGTATCGCCGCGTCCGTAACAACCCGCCCTATAAAACTATCCCACTAGTTAAACCCTTTAGTGAACCGCTTAAAAAAAAAAAAAACACACAAAAAACAATGCTTTATCATCATACTGCCGAATAAAAAGTGGAGTAACGCGATCAAAAAGACGGACATAAATAAACATGGTACCGCTGAAAATGTCATCTTGTCCTGCAAAAAACCATACAGCATCATTAGCGAAAAAATAAAAAAGTTATAGCTCGAAGAATAAAGCGATGCAAAAATAATTTTTTTATACAAAATTGTTTTTATTGTATTAAAGCGCCAAAACATAAAAAAATATATAAATGAGGTGTTGCTGTAATCGTACTAACCCAAAGAATAAAACTGCTTTATCAATTTTACCACGTGCGGAATGGTATAAATGCCAACCCCCAAAAGAAATTCATGAATTGCTGTTTTTTTTTCATTCTGCCTCCCAAAAATCGTAATAAAAGCGATCAAAAAAGTCATGTGCCCAAAAATGGTACCAATAAAAACATCAACTCGTCCCGCAAAAAATAAGACCTCACATGACTCTGTGGGCCTATATAAGGAAAAATTATAGCTCTCAAAATGTGGTGATGCAAAAACTATTTTTTGTAATAAAAAGCATCTTAGCGTATGACAGCTGCCAAACATAAAAACCCGCTATAAATAGTAAATCAAACCCCCCCTTTATTAACCCCTTAGTTAGGGAAAAATAATAACATTTAAAAATGTATTTATTTCCATTTTCCCGTTAGGGTTAGGGTTGGGGCTAAAGTTAGGATTAGGGTTAGGTTTGTGGTTAGGATTAGGAATGTGTTGGGGTTGGGGTTGGAGTTAGAATTGGGGGGTTTCCACTGTTTAGGCACATCAGGGGCTTTCCATCATGACATGGCGTCTGATCTCAATTCCAGCCAATTCTGCGTTGAAAATGTCAAATGGTGCTCCTTTCCTTCTGAGCTCTGCCATGCACCCAAACAGTAGTTTATCCCCACATATCGGGTATCAGTGTACTCATGACAAATTGCACAATAACTTGTGGTCCAATTTTTTCTGTTACCCTTGGGAAAATAAAAAATTGGGGGCAAAAAATTTTTTATGGAAAATGTTTTTTTTATTTTTATGGCTCTACGTTATAAACTTCTGTGACGCACTTGAGGGTTGAAAGTTCACACATCTACATAAGTTCCTTGGGGGGTCTAGTTTCTAAAATGGTGTCACTTGTGGGGGTTTCCACTGTTTAGGCACATCAGGGGCTCTCCAAACGCGACGTGAAGCCTGCAGACCATTCCATCAATGTCTTTAATCCAAAACGTCACTACTTCCCGTCCGAGCCCCAACGTGTGCCCATACAGTAGTTTTCTCCCACATAAAGTGTATCAGCGTACTCAGGACAAATTGAACAACTTTCGGTGTCCAATTTCTCCTGTTACCCCTGGGAAAATTTGAACTGGGGACTAAAAGATCATGTTTGTGGAAAAAATATGATTGTTTTATTTTCACGCCCGGGCGTTATAAACTTCTATGAAGCACTTGGGGGTTGAAAGTGTTCACCACACATCTAGATAAGTTCCTTTGGGGATCTAGTTTCCAAAATGGGGTCTCTTGTGGGGGGGGGGGGGTTTCCACTATTTAGGCACATCAGGGGCTCTCCAAACGCGACATGACACCCGCAGACCATTCCATCAAAGTCTGCATTACAAAACGTCACTACTTCTCTTCTGAGCCCCGACATGTGCCCACACAGTAGTTTTCTCCCACTTATGGGGTATCAGCGTACTCAGGACAAATTGCACAATAACTTTTGGGGTCTTGTTACCCTTGGGAAAATAAAAATTGGTATGAAAAGATCATTTTTGTGGAAAAAATATGACTTTTTAGTTTTACGGCTCTACGTTATAAACTTGTGTGAAATACTTGGGGGTTCAAAGTGCTCACCACAGATCTAGATAAGTTCCTTAGGGGGTCTAGTTTCTAAAATGGGGTTACTTGTGGGGATTTTCCACTGTTTAGGCACATCAGGGGCTCTCCAAACGCAACATGGCGTCCAATCTCGATTCCAGCCAATTGTGGTTTGAAAAAGTCAAATGGCACTCCTTACCTTCCGTGCTCTGCTGTGCACCCAAACAGTAGTTCCCCCCCACATATTGGGTATCAGCGTACTCAGGACAAGTTGGACAACAACTTTTGTGGTCCAATTTCTCCTATTACCATTGGCAAAATAAAAAATTGGTGACTAAAAGATTTTTTTGTGGGAAAAAAAATAAGATTTTTTATTTTCTCGCCCGGGCGTTATAAACTTTTGTGAAGCACTTGGGAGTTCAAAGTGCTCACCACACATCTAGATAAGTTCCTTAGGTGGACTAGTTTCCAAAATGGGGTCACTTGTGGGGGGTTTCCACTGTTCAGGCACATCAGGGGCTCTCCAAACGCGACATAGCGTCCAATCTCAATTCCAGCCAATTTTGGTTTTAAAAAGTCTAATACAAGAAAAAAAGGTAGCACACTGTAGCGCTATAGCTTGCAAACACGAAATATGAAAAATATGAAAAAATGAATTGCATCATTAACTTAGAAATATGAAAAATTGAGAAGTCTTAGCGCATAAGATGGCCAAATTATGTGAGCCTGATAGCCACGTCAAGGCTCTTCTCGTATATCAGGTCCTAACTAATGCCAATCCTCACTTAGAAAAGTCTGTCTGCATGGGAACATATGAATCCTCTCTTCAGACTAAATTCTACATCTCTGTTGAGGGGTAGTGAACCTGGTGTAATTAAAAAGCCTGTGACCAACAGGTGGAGTGCTCAGGTAGAAGGTAAATGAATATATATCAAAAAACTGACCGGCACATCCAAACATAGATCCAGTGTGAACAGGTGCTAAACCTAGAGTCACCAACTCATATACATACAAGAAAATTCATATGTTCCCATGCAGACAGACTTTTCTAAGTGAGGATTGGCATTAGTTAGGACCTGATATACGAGAAGAGCCTTGACGTGGCTATCAGGCTCACATAATTTGGCCATCTTATGCGCTAAGACTTCTCAATTTTTCATATTTCTAAGGTAATGATGCAATTCATTTTTTCATATTTTTCATATTTTCATATTTCGTGTTTGCAAGCTATAGCGCTACAGTGTGCTACCTTTTTTCTTGTATGTATATGAGTTGGTGACTCTAGGTTTAGCACCTGTTCACACTGGATCTATGTTTGGATGTGCCGGTCAGTTTTTTGATATATATTCATTTACCTTCTACCTGAGCACTC
This sequence comes from Oophaga sylvatica, assembly GCA_033576555.1. Classification (NCBI taxonomy): domain Eukaryota; kingdom Metazoa; phylum Chordata; class Amphibia; order Anura; family Dendrobatidae; genus Oophaga; species Oophaga sylvatica. The sequence goes on from JARQOD010000009.1 coordinate 160,533,628, forward strand.
CACCTGTTGGTCACAGGCTTTTTAATTACACCAGGTTCACTACCCCTCAACAGAGATGTAGAATTTAGTCTGAAGAGAGGATTCATATGTTCCCATGCAGACAGACTTTTCTAAGTGAGGATTGGCATTAGTTAGGACCTGATATACGAGAAGAGCCTTGACGTGGCTATCAGGCTCACATAATTTGGCCATCTTATGCGCTAAGACTTCTCAATTTTTCATATTTCTAAGGTAATGATGCAATTCATTTTTTCATATTTTTCATATTTTCATATTTCGTGTTTGCAAGCTATAGCGCTACAGTGTGCTACCTTTTTTTCTTGTATGTATATGAGTTGGTGACTCTAGGTTTAGCACCTGTTCACACTGGATCTATGTTTGGATGTGCCGGTCAGTTTTTTTGATATATATTCATTTACCTTCTACCTGAGCACTCCACCTGTTGGTCACAGGCTTTTTAATTACACCAGGTTCACTACCCCTCAACAGAGATGTAGAATTTAGTCTGAAGAGAGGATTCATATGTTCCCATGCAGACAGACTTTTCTAAGTGAGGATTGGCATTAGTTATGACCTGATATACGAGAAGAATCTTGACGTGGCTATCAGGCTCACATAATTTGGCCATCTTATGCGCTAAGACTTCTCAATTTTTCATATTTCTAAGGTAATGATGCAATTCATTTTTTCATATTTTTCATATTTTCATATTTCGTGTTTGCAAGCTATAGCGCTACAGTGTGCTACCTTTTTTTCTTGTATGTATATGAGTTGGTGACTCTAGGTTTAGCACCTGTTCACACTGGATCTATGTTTGGATGTGCCGGTCAGTTTTTTGATATATATTCATTTACCTTCTACCTGAGCACTCCACCTGTTGGTCACAGGCTTTTTAATTACACCAGGTTCACTACCCCTCAACAGAGATGTAGAATTTAGTCTGAAGAGAGGATTCATATGTTCCCATGCAGACAGACTTTTCTAAGTGAGGATTGGCATTAGTTAGGACCTGATATACGAGAAGAGCCTTGACGTGGCTATCAGGCTCACATAATTTGGCCATCTTATGCGCTAAGACTTCTCAATTTTTCATATTTCTAAGGTAATAATGCAATTCATTTTTTCATATTTTTCATATTTTCATATTTCGTGTTTGCAAGCTATAGCGCTACAGTGTGCTACCTTTTTTTCTTGTATGTATATGAGTTGGTGACTCTAGGTTTAGCACCTGTTCACACTGGATCTATGTTTGGATGTGCCGGTCAGTTTTTTGAAAAAGTCTAATGGCGCTCATTCCCTTCCGACATTTGCCGTGCGCCCAAACAGTGTTTCCCCCCCATATGGGGTATCAGCATACTCAGGACAAATTCGACAACAACTTTATCTGTCCATTTTCTCCTTTAACCCTTGTGAAAATAAAAAAATTGTTTGTAAAAGATCATTTTTGTGACTAAACAGTTAAATGTTCATTTTTTCCTTCCACGTTGCTTCAGCTCCTGTGAAGCACCTGAAGGGTTAATAAACTTCTTGAATGTGGTTTTGAGTACCATGAGGGGTGCAGTTTTTAGAATGGTGTAACTTTTGCGTATTTTCTGCCATATAGACCCCTCAAAGTGACTTCAAATGTGAGGTGGTCCCTAAAAAAAATGGCTTTGTAAATTTTGTTGTAAAAATGAGAAATCGCTGGTCAAATTTTAACCCTTATAACTTCCTAACAAAAAATAATAATTTTGGTTCCAAAATAGTGCTGATGTAAAGTAGACATGCGGGAAATGTTATTTAGTAACTATTTTGTGTGACACATCTCTCTGATTTAACCCCTTAGTGACAGAGCCATTTTGCAGCTTAATGACCGGGCCAATTTTTACAATTCTGACCACTGTCACTTTATGAGGTTATAACTCTGGAACGCTTTAACGAATCCCACTGATTCTGAGATTGTTTTTTCGTGACATATTGTACTTCACGTTAGTGGTAAAATTTCTTTGATATGACTTGTGTTTATGAAAAAAACGGAAATATGGCGAAAATTTTGAAAATTTAGCAATTTTCAAATTTTAAATTTTTATGCCCTTAAATCCGAGAGATATGTCACACAAATTTCTTAATAAATAACATTTCCCACATGTCTACTTTTACATCAGCACAATTTTGGGAACAAAATTTTCTTTTGTTACGAAGTTATAAGGGCTAAAATTTGACCAGCGATTTCTCATTTTTACAACACCATTTTTTTTAAGGACCGCATCACATTTGAAGTCACTTTGAGGGGTCTATATGATAGAAAATATCCAAAAGTGACACCACTCTAAAAACTGCACCCCTCAAGATGCTCAAAACCACATTCAAGAAGTTTATTAACCCTTCAGGTGCTTCACAGAAGCTGAAGCAATGTGGAAGGAAAAAATTGACATTTAACTTTTTTTTGCAAAAGCTTTACTTCGGAACCAATTTTTTTTTTATTTTCACAAGTGTTAAAAGAGAAAATGAACCACAAAATTTGTTGTGCAATTTCTTCTGAATATGCCGATACCCCATATGTGGGGGTAAACCACTTTTTGGGCGCATGGCAGAGGTCGCAAGGGAAGGAGCGCCGTTTGACTTTTTCAACGCAGAATTGGCTGAATGCAATGTCGCGTTTAGATAGCCCCTGATGTGCCTAAACAGTGGAAACACCCCACAAGTGACCCCATTTTGGAAACTAGACCCCTTAAGGAACTTATCTAGATCTGTGGTGAGTAGTGTTGAGCGATATTGCTCGATATCTAAAAATATCGTATCGAAATTGTATCGCCGATAGCACTAAATATCGTCGATATCCGATTTCGATACCGGAAGTCCCATGTAAGTCTATGGGAACAAAATATCGCAACAAAAAAAACCCTTTCTTTCGTTGTAAACACAAAATATACACACATAGAATACATATATATATATATATATATATATATATATATATATATACATGTCATTGTGACATATATATATATACATATATTTATAGTTTATACACTTCTACATAGTAAAATCGACTCTAATTCAATTGTCGGGTAAAGACGTGACATACCCCATGGAAGTCGACGGGCTCTGTGCCGAGTACCCCGAAAACCTCTGGCTCTGTGCGACTCAACTTGGGCGTCACGAACAGGATTCTGTAGCTCGCGATAAGCGAGTCCTGTGTGCCTGAATTGCACTGGTTTTGTGCTTGAGAATTGCTAAAATCATCAGAGAATGTATTTGCCATTTTTCCGCCATATCTGCGTCACGACGAGGCACTGGTGAAGAAGAAGGGCGTGCTCTTCGTGGGTGTCACTCACTCAGTGGCGTGAAAACGATGGCCGCCCACTGTAAATGGTACTGCAATGTAACATCGTGCCCCACAGCTCTGGAGTTCCACCTCCTCATCCTCCTCAGTGTGAGGAGGTCCCGCCTCCCTACAAAAGAGGGGCCCTCTCCAGATATGACACATGTGACTTGGCAGAGATGGCTAATGGACACGACGAGCAGAAGTGTGAAGGGATGGAGCAGTCAGAGCTCTCCCCCCACGGAAGCGACCCGATCGCCACGGAATCACCGTTGGGCACCCGGCCTGTAAACCCTCCTACGCTGCAAGAAGCGGAGGATACCTTGAGAGGCCTGGCCCGGCACCGGGAGGAGGTCGCCAGGATGGAAGCCAGCTGGCGTGCCCTAAAAATAAACTTGGAGCGGCGCCAATCCCTCTTACCTGAAGTGTCTGTACCGGAAGGTGAGGCACCCGTTGTAGTAGAGGAGCCCTTGCAATGTGATCCGGTTGACGTTGTCGCAGTGGAGGCACCCGTTCCTGCAAAAACCGCAGCACCGTCAGCAGCACCCCAGATCCCGCTGTCTGCCCCGGTCGCTGAGACAGAAGAAGCGACACCCGTCCTCATGGAGGAGGCCGCGCAGGCACCAGAGCACTACCTGCCTGTACCGGAGCCCCGACTGTCATCTGATTTAGAGCCGTCTGCTTCCTCCGCAGGGGAGCGCCGCCAGGACTGGGGGGCGACAGGAGAGCTGCCGCAAACCGGACACTGTAAGCTGCAGTGGAGTGGTGGAGACATGGAGCAACTGGTGGAGGAGAATTATAACCGGCGTCAGGAGGAAGAGTGGAGACGTTGGGATAAGGAAGCAGAGCGACAAAGGGAGCAGCGCGAATCCCAGAAACTTCGCCAACGTCACCTGGAGAAGGACCGGGCAGATAAGGACCGGATGAGAAAGGACAAAGGAACCCTGAGTGAGCCGCGGCGTAAGGGTGCAGTACGGAGCTTTAAATTGAAAGGTGGGTGGGGCTTCATCAAGGAGCCTGGACTTTATTTAGAAGTCTTTGTGACCCGGCGGGACGTGGAGGCTCACCTCCCAGAAGGACACCCGGGGAGGGACCTGTTGCCAGGAGACTTGGTGACTTACACCCGACACTGGGGTTACAATGGGTGGTACGCCCTAAATGTTACCAGGTGCGACCCCTACTCCCCTGTGTGTCAGGAACCTGTGAGACCCTCGAAGCCTTCAGCCTCCCACATCCAGGCCTCTGCAAAAGTGCCCACCCCACGCCGTAAATCTCACAGCCTCCCTAGTGGTCTCCTCAGCAGCCCCAGCTATGGACATGATAAGTATAGCTGGCCCGTACCCGGCGCCTGTTAGGCCCCCTGGGGTTCGTACAGTCCGTGACATAGGGCTCCAGACCCGGAGAGAGATGAAAGAGGTGGCCACACAGACCCAGATAGCGGGTCACGACTTGACTGTACAGGCCACACGACGTCATCAGGTCCTGGTGGTCCTTGGTGTCTCGGATGTTTGGCAAGCACCAGAAGAGTACCAGGTGGTACCTGGAACACCCCTGCCAAAGAAGTCTAAATAACCCGGACAGGGTCCCTGTATGTAAATAAATAGTTAAATTGTTAATGTACCCGGACGGGTGAATGTTCCAAAAAAATTTTTTTAATTTAATTAAAAAAAAAAAAAACACAGTTTTCATTTCTTTTATTACTGTCTCATCCTGCTGCGACGCCCTCGATCTCCTGTAAAAAATGAAAAAAAAAAAAAAGTATACCACCTGACCGACGCAGTCCATAGTAACGAGTGTCCCACGACGATCCAGCTCTGCTACATCAGAATGACAGGCAGAGCCTGTCATCCCGGCGCAGCACAGCTGATTACCTGCTTCCCCGGCGGTGACGTCATCGGACTGACTGCTTTACGGCCGGGATTACCCTGCAGTCACTGCAGTTATCGCGAAAAACTGCATGTGACCGCCAGGGAGAAGATAATGGTGGCCATCAAGCAGTCCAGGACGTGACCCCGGAGATCTTCTGCCAGGTAAGTGCCGCTGACTCCTGACAGACCCGACCGACGGACACTCACAGTGACAGTGACAAATCCGATTCCGGTATTCGATAAGACGAAAATATCGAAACGAATTATCGAAAGGCCGATAGAGCTAATATCGGCCGATAGCCGATATTTGCAATATCGTATCGCTCAACACTAGTGGTGAGCACTTTGAACCTCCAAGTGCTTCACACAAGTTTATAATGTAGAGCCGTGAAAAAAAAAATCATTTTTTTCCACAAAGATGATCTTTTCACCCCAATTTTTAATTTCCCAAGGGTAACAGGACCGCAAAAGTTTTTGTGCAATTTGTCCTGAGCATGCCGATACCCCATATGTTGGGGTAAACCACTTTTTGGGCGCACGGCAGAGGTCGCAAGGGAAGGAGCTCCGTTTGACTTTTTCAACGCGGAATTGGCTGGACGCCATGTCGCATTTGTAGAGGCCCTGATGTGTCTAAACAGTGGAAACCCCCCACAAGTGACCCCATTTTGGAAACTAGACCCCCTAAGGAATTTATCTAGATATGTGGTGAGCACTTTGAACCCCCAAGTACTTCACAGAAGTTTATAACGCCCGGGCGTGAAAATAAAAAATCATATTTTTTCCACAAACCTGATCGTTTAGTCCCCAATTTTTTATTTTCCCAAGGGTAACAGGAGAAATTAGACCACAAAAGTTGTTTTCCAATTTGTCCTGAGTATGCCGATACCCCATATATGGGGGGGACCACTGTTTGGGCGCACGCCAGGGCTTGGAATGGAAGCAGCGCTGTTTGACTTTTTCAAACCAAAATTGGCTGGAATTGAGATTGGACACCATGTCGCATTTGGAGAGCCCCTGATGCGCCTAAACAGTGGAAACCCCCCACAAATAACACCATTTTGGAAACTAGACCCCCTATGGAACTTTTCTAGATCTGTTGTGAGCACTTTGAACTCCCAAGTGTTTCACAAAAGTTTATAATGCCTGGGTGTGAAAAAAAAAAAAAACAATTTTCCACAAAAATGATTTTTTAGTCCCAAATTTTTGATTTTTCACAAGGAAATTGGACCTCAATAGTTGTTGTCCAATTTGTCCTGAGTACGCTGATACCAAATATGTGGGGGGGGAAACTGTTTTGGCGCACAGCAGGGCTTGGAAAGGAAGTAACGTTTGGAATGCAGACGTTGATGGGGGTCATGTTCCGTTTGCAGTGCCCCAGATGTGCCTAAATAGTGGAAAACCCCCACATGTGACCCCATTTTGGAAACTAGACCCCCTAAGGAACTTATCTAGATGTGTGGTGAGCACTTTGAACCCCAAAGTGCTTCACAGAAATTTACAAACGCAGAGCCGTGAAAATAAAAAAAATGTTTTTCCTCAAATTTTTTTTTTAGCCAGCTATTTTTTATTTTCGCAAGGGTAACAGCAGAAATTAGAACCCCAAAATTGGTGGGCAATTTGTCCTGAGTGCGCTGATACCCCATATGTTGGGGTAAACCACTGTTTGGGCGCACGGCAGGGCTCGGAAGGGAGGGAGCGCCATCTGACTTTTTGAACGCAATGTCATGTTTGGAGACCCCCTGATGTGCCTAAATAGTGGAAACCCCTCAATTCTAGCTCCAACCCTAACCCCAACACACCCCTAATCCCAACCCTAATCCTAACCCTAATCCCAACCCTAATTCCAACCCTAATTGTAACCTTAACCCTAATTGTAACCCTCACCCTAATTGTAACCCTAACTCTGATTGTAGCCCTAACCCTAATTGTAGACCTAACCCTAATTATAACCCTAACCCTAAGGCTGGGTTCATTTTGCATTTTACCAGCCCGTTCAACACATAGCATTGACGGGCTGGTAACGGTATAGCTTAACGAGATCGCGTTATGCTATACCCGCTAGCGCAGAGGAATCAGCAGATGATTCATCTGCGCTAGCGGTGACGGAGCCCAGACGCTGCAGCCCGCGTCCGAGGCTCCGTCACTGAATGATGGCACGTCGCGAACGCATGCCACTTTACGGCATTTGTCGCGATGCGCCCTCAAATGGGGGTGAATGGCAGCATTAACGGACTGCGTTACACCGCGTTATACCGCGGTGTAACGCAGTCCGTCTAACGGACTGCCATAACGCAGTATGAACCCAGCCTAACCCTAACTCTAATTATAACCCTAACCCTAATTCTAACCCTAACCCTAACCCTAACAGAAAAATGAAAAAAAATATAATTTCTAAATTTTATTATATGTCCCTAGCTAAGGGGGTGATAAAGGGGGGGGTTATGTACTGTTTTTTTCTTATTTTGATCACTGTGATAGTTTATCACAGTGATCAAAATGTATTTTTGTGAGAATGAATGAAACTTTTTTTGAATCTGCCGCCAAGCTGATTGGCGGGCGCACTGCGCATGCGCCCACCATTTTTTTTGTACAGGAAGAAGACGTCGGGATCCTGGGGCCTTGAGGAGGACGGAGGACACCGGGAGGTATAGGGGGGGGCGATCGGGGGACCTGGGGACCCTCATTCTCTCCCCTCTGATGTGCGATCACATCAGAGGGGAGAGAAATCTTTTTTTTTTTTTTTTTTGCGGTCGCTGTTATACTTAGTATAACGGTGATCGCGACACCGGGGTCGGTAACTACCGACCCGGATCATGTTCTCTGGGGTCTCTGCTACCCTCGGCAGCCGAGACCCCAGAGAAAATTGCCCACCCCCCCCCGGCATAACGGTTTGGGCGCACTGAGCATGGAGGAAGCAGGTGGGCCCGCGGGCCACAAGGGGCACATTGGGGACACAAGGGGGGTCCCGGGGACCCTTTTTCTCTGTCCTCTGATGTCCGATGACATCAGAGGACAGAGAAATGAAATGGCACATCAGATTTTTTTTTTTGTGATCGCCGTTATAGGGTTAATAACGGCAATCGCAACATCGGGTCGGTAAAAAGATTCATGTTCTCTGGGGTCTCGGCTACCCCCAGTAGCCGAGACCCCGGAGAAAATGCGCCTCTGGGGGGCGCTATTCACTTTTTCCACAGCGCCGTTAATTAATTAACGGCGCTGTGGTTTAAGTACCCTTAATGACCGCCGTTAAAAGGCGTATCGGCGGTCGTTAAGGGGTTAAGGGAATAAAAATGTAAAGTTTGAAAATTGCAAAATTTTAAAAATTTTCGCTATTTCCATTTTTTTCAGAAATAAACGCGAGTTATGTCGAAGAAATTTTACCACTATCATGAAGTACAATTTGTCACGAGAAAACATTCTCAGAATCGCGAAGATCCGTTGAAGTGTTCCAGAGTTATAACCTCATAAAGAGACAGTGGTCAGAATTGTAAAAATTGGCCCGGTCATTAACATGCAAACAACCCTCGGGAGTAAAGGGGTTAATGTCCACTGCCTGTTCTCAAGTATAATCTGACTCTAGCAACAGACATGCCATTATAGATTACTGAAGTGGGGGAAGATTTTTGTCCTTGTGCGCTCATTTTCTTGTCTGTCATACTGGAATATCAGAGAAGGAGGTTTTTAGGTCCATGCAATCATCTTATTTGACTGTATGCAAGCAGTAGCATGTATTGTTGTGCACACATCTCTAGAAATGCAATGGGTTTGGGGCACTCTGGGATGAGGTATAACCTCCAAATCAATACTACATCAATGAAATATACATGCTTTTATTTCATTTTTGAGCAAAATGACAGGTATACTATAACAACTTAATCACACAACAAAAACCTGTAGTTAATTTCCTAATGATGTACAAAGAAAATAATGGTATTTTGTTATTTTAATTGTAATACATGCTTATAAATTATGTATATAATTGTCATTTACAAGTATGCAGTTATTGCATACATGATGATTTAAATTTAAAAAAAAATAACCTTTATCGATGTATGTACAGTAGAACACTTCAAAAACAACACTTCATTTAATATATTTTATGTATTTTTTTAATTATGCAGATCCGAATGTTCATAAACTCTTTTACCATTTCACCATATAATGGAGCTGAAGCATTGGTAAGCTTTTTTCTTTTGTATTTAATTTTTTTTTAAAGATCAGTATTTGAATGTAATTTATTTAATTTTAAAACCTTTTTTTGTAAATTCTATAAATATGACTCTTACTCTGACAATGTCTGAGCCTGAATGAGAATAATTGACTTATTCACAATTGTACACATTTCTCAGCATGTGACTGAAGTGCACTACAAGAGGTTACGCTATCTTCATTCAGTATCAGCAACACTGCCCACACCTCAGGCTGCAAATGGAGCATAAATCACACTACAGCACAGCCCACACCTCAGGGCTCAAATAGAGGACAAATTACAGTGCAACACAGTCCACACCTCAGGCTGCAAATGGAGCATACATAAATCACACTACAACACAGCCTGCACCTTAGGCCGGAGTCACATACAACGATAAAAAATCGGACCGTATTATACGGACGTAATACGCAGAAAAGTTCCCTGAACAGTGATCCATATGTCTTCCGTGTGCAATGCGAGGATGCGATTTCCTCACATCAAAATATCCGTGTGTCATCCGTATGGCATCCGTACGGCGAGATTTTCTCCCCGGCCTGCAAAACCGACATATAATGTATCCAAATGACAGTTTTTAAATCACAAAAGAAAGAATAGATATATACACATGGAATACTTATATAGATATATACATGTCATTGTGACATATATATATATATAATATATATATATATATATATATACACACACATATATATATATATATATATATATGTGTGTGTATATATATATATATATAGTATAGTAGGGATTCGCTCCACAGTTATGAAGCAACACACAGGCTTTTAGTCCAAAATCAATTGTTTACTTTTACGTTAAACACCAGGTAACCAAACATGACAAAACATCAATGCATTCCAGCTTTGCAAACTACTGTTCCCAGATGCACCCTTGCATGGGACGGGCTTGACTAAGCGGCTGCAAGCCAGCAGGGACCGCTAGGTGCCTTCCCGGGTGATCTGGACTCGCTACCGGTGCTCACTGACACACTGTAACAGAAAGTCACTTCCAGGCTGACTCCAGCCAAACTCCTCAATAGAACCGCATGGTTCTCAGTGTGGGACCGTCACAGGCTCCGCACACCCATGTGTCCTGTCCGGGTGCTATTCAGGACCCCCGTCCAACACCATGGCTACCAAGTTCCAAGTCTCACCACGTGCTTCCAGGAATCCGACCCAACCCCAGACCGACAGACCTTCCAGGAACCTTCCAGACAGCCCTATGCAGGACACACTGTCCACTGTCTCAGCCAGACTTCCAGAGACTCCTCAGTCTCCAACTCAATCTTCTCACCATGTGCCAAACACTGTCTTTCATACTTGTAGCCACTACCCAAGCCAAGGCATGAAGCTCATGGTCTGGTCACCTGTTCATGACCTCATCACCGGTCCTTCCCAACACCTACAATCACCAGTATGTAACATTCATTCTCCCACCACCAGTGGGCGGTGTATGTGTGGTTAGCAAGTCCCACCCAGCTCACAAGCTAACCCTGTAGGTTCACCCTTAACAATAATCAGAACTCTTATGGGACTACAAGTCCCAGAACAACATTACTGACCTACAGCACAGAATAGCTCTGTGACACATGCTTTCCATTTAGCACCATGCCAGGGACTGGTTTCCCATCCATCTCATGCCTCCATGCATAATTTGAGCAACTTATACAGCGCCCCCTAGGTGCCACAGTAGTCACTACACCACTATATATATATATATATATATATATAAGAAATAGGAACAGCACAATCAGTGTCGCATCGGGTGCAAAATCCTTTCAGCAATTCATCCAATACTTGCCCAAATCCATAGAAACAAAAAAACTCAGCACTCCAAAAATGAGGTAGATATGTGCATTTATTCAAGCCAACATGGCGTGGCGACGTTTCGGCTCACAATGAGCCTTTCTCAAGCAGTGAATATGTGTTCCAAACAGGTTTATATCATAATAGTTGGCAAAATATAATTAACTTCCATTATCAAATAGTACTCCATAGACATATCCAACATATGGTTACAATCATGGTGCATAGATTTTTATACATTGATACAAAGTGCAAGTGCCTCAAAGTGCCATATGTGCTTATACAATATCGTATAATATCATATCCACCAATTATTACATTAATTGTGCAGCTGTGCAACATTTAACTCACCCATAACGGAGTGTAGACAAAAAAACACATGGAGGATAAACACCATGCTGTTTTCGGCGTTCTATAATACACACTGCGCATGTCCTTGCGTCACTAGTTAGTCATAGGTGGTCAGCCAATCCCTATACATCTCTTGATCATGCGCACATCCAGTTTCTGAAGATGCCGTCTCACTCTATATTTCCATAGATAAATCTCGACTGCGCATGTCAAAATGTCTCTGCATCGTAGTGCACAGTTTTGCTTGCAATCATCAAGCCATCCTCCATTTCTTAATAAGTTAAGCGCAAACCATCGTAGCACACAGTTCTGCTTGTTATCAACAAGCTATCCTTCATTAATCAAGCACAAACCACAAAGCCAATATTGCCATTATTATAGTCTATATTCAAACGGTGTGCTAAAAAAGCCTTTCCGGGTTCTTGACACCGGTATTTTATATAACTCGTACGGCTTTCAACACTGCAGCAGACATAATCATATGTCTAATCCTGGGTTCTATATTAACCCCTACCCTGGCATACTGGACAGTGCCTTGCTCAGGTCACTTTCAAACACCAATGGCATCAATGGGAGCCATGTAAAGAAAAAATCCACAGCTCTACCATTTTATCCATAAAGGTGGGTCCAGTTTGTTTAGCTGACCACTAATGACCACATACAAGAATATATAGAAAAAATACATAAAAAATACAACAAATAATAAGTAAAATTATATCTTTAATGTTCTTCAATTATTATCCTCCATATAATGTCTCACTCCTCCGGGTAAGTATAACAGTTATTATCCATGTGTCCGTGAAGTGTTGTATCTAAAAACAATAGATATTATATTAAAATTAATATTCATAGAATATAATAATTAAGTAACCTATTATACAATTGAAGATTCAAAACATCATTAGTTCGGCTGAAAACAGTGTCAATTTCAAATGAGTGTATGTAATTTATATTCAACATTTAATCCCATAGGTTTAAGAGTGTTAAGTTCATAGATCCACTCCATCTCTTTTTCAGCTGCAGATGAAGGAAGAGAGCCACAGTATTCATTACTGATGGGTAGGCGGAGCCCCAGATCAGGATGTTACCTCAGATCAAAAGAGTGATGACTGGCTGGCCCCTCCAGCTCGGGCTCCTCCTACTCAGCTCCAGTCTAAGATTTGAGGTCCAGAGGATGGTCGCTGCTAATGCAGCTCCTCAGAAGATTTTATTATTTTAATATTCGGACAGGAGACTTGGATCACTAGTTGGTCTAGAGGTCTCAGGGGTATCAGCGCTGCTGTACCCCAACCTCTCCCTTGGCGGATCTGTATTTACTCAAAGTCCCTGCAGAATCCTTGCCGGCCCTGGGGGATGAGGAGAGCTTCTCTGGCGGGAACGCAAACCACACGTGCGGTCACTGCGTTCTTCGCCCTGGGGGAAGCATGGGCACTGCGCCAGAAACCCCTGAGGGTCCCTGTGGCGCCTTGGCTGGTGAGTACTCCACACAAATTTTAATAATAATTATGTGTGAGTGCTTTAGCGTCTGAATGAGCAGCGCTATTACTAATGTCAGTATGCTTCAGCGCTGCTGTGACAGCGTTACTACATGTATGTCAGTATGCTTCAGCGCTGCTGTGACAGCGCTACTACATGTAATGTCAGTATGCTTCAGCGCTGCTGTGACAGCGCTACTACATGTAATGTCAGTATGCTTCAGCGCTGCTGTGACAGCGCTACTACATGTAATGTCAGTATGCTTCAGCGCTGCTGTGACAGCGCTACTACATGTAATGTCAGTATGCTTCAGCGCTGCTGTGACAGCGCTACTACATGTAATGTCAGTATGCTTCAGCGCTGCTGTGACAGCGCTGTTACAAGAAGATGTGGTGATTTTTTGTCCGCAGGCAGATAGCTGCAGGACAGAGAGGGAGCAGGAGCGGGGAGAGTTCGCGCTCATTATTTGAGCTAGCAGGGGGCGTGGCCTATCTATCCCGGTCTTTTGAGCAGGAAGACGCGCGCTCTGGCTTTTCTCCTGCGACCCCCTCACTGTGGCGGCCATTACTCAGGCTCCTGGGCTCCTCGGACCGCTCCTCTCCTCATATAGACACCACGGCCAGCTGGGTGAGTGCGGATTCCTCACCCCGCAGCGCAGCGATCGCTATCCTGCAGCTGCAGTCTCATCAGAGACATAAAAATTGGCTGGGGCTCACAAATATATATATATTTTGGTGAGTTTGCAATATTAACCCCTTTGAGGGTTATTTCTACCAGCTAAATTTGCTGACTGAATACCGCTGGGGTAACTCTGCTTGGTGGAGCGTTAACCCTTCAGCGTTTGAAAAAAAAAAAAAAAAACCGCATAGTTTTTTGCTGGTATTACCGCTTTGACCTGCTCATACAGGTGAGACATGTCTGAACAGAGTTCAGATGCCGCGGATCACGTCCCAGTGCCATTGCGGCAATCAGATACGCAGACCTCCACAGCGTCTAGCGCTGCGGTCGACAGCGGTGGAAAATTGGATGATATCGCTCGATCGATTAATAACTTATCTGACCTTTTAGGTCAATATGTGTCTGCTAATTCCTCTCAGAGGAAGCGACGCAGGCCGTTACCGGCCTCTACACGGAGCGAGTCAGATGTATCTGATATTGGGCAGAGTTCCCCTTTAAATTCGGATGGAGAAATATCCGATTCAGATGCGGACGAGCCGCAGGGGCGTTCCTCTAGACGAAGCGTACGGAGGCATTAATTGAAGCCATGAGAGATATATTACAGTTACCGGAGGAGGTAACTAGTCGTCCTGGTAAATCAGCACGCATGTTCCAGGAGTCCCGTGCTTCGCGCACAACATTGCCAGCTCTGGATGAGCTTAATGGTGTAATAGAGGAGGAATGTCTATGTCCAGATAAGCGTTTTCATGGAACGCATTTCTTTGATACACTTTATCCTTGCTCTACGGAGTTAAAGGCTAATTGGACTTCTGCTCCTGAAGTGGATGTGTCTTTGTCTCAGCTTAGTAAATCCTCTCTACTCCCTATTAAGGGAAAAGCGAGCTTACAGGAGCCTTTGGATAGAAAGGCAGAATTGGCGGCAAAAGCAAGCTATGAGGCTGCGGGTCATGGATTTCGAGCAGTGCTAGGATCCATGTGTGCTGCTAGAGCTTCTCTAAGCTGGTTGGCACGTCTGAAGACGGAGTTGCAAAATGAATCTCCGTTATCTGAGATACGGGAAACTTGTGAATGGTTAGAAACGGCAGCCTGTTATATCTTTGATGCCGGTCTGGATACGGCATCTCTGCTGGCCAAAGCGCAAGCTTCAGCGGTCACAGTCAGAAGAGCTTTATGGCTCAGACAGTGGGCCGGGGACGCAGTTTCCAAACAAGGGTTGTTGGCCTTACCTTACAAGGGTGGCCATCTTTTTGGATCCGACCTCACAGAGCTGATTTCCAAGGCTAAGGCGAAGGAATCAGCATTACCACAGCGAAGGGCCATGGCCTCGGTGTCCAGTAAGCCTGGTGTTTATAGTGGTCGGCGGTCCTTTCGGGGCCGAGGACGATCTAGTCACTCCTCGTGGGGATCGGGTCGTCCTTCTTTCTCAGGAAAGAAATCCTCTCAGAAAACTCGTACTCCCTGGAAGCAGAGTTTCCGCCAGAACAAGCGGGAACTTGACAAGAAACCCGCAAAGTCGGATTGACGCCAGGGGTCCACTCGAGGATTCTCGAGTGGGGGGTCGCCTGCTTCTTTTCAAGGAGACTTGGATGGCTCGCGTTCCAGATTCCTGGGTAACGCGGATAGTGTCGGCAGGCTATTTCATAGAGTTTGCTTCTCAACCCCCAAATGTTTTTTGTCAATCTCGCGTTCCGTCGGAACCCGAGCTTGTTGTCGCTCTACAGCGAGAGGTCGAATCGCTACTACAAAAGGGTGTAGTGATACCGGTTCCGTCAGAGGACCGAGGGAAAGGTTTTTATTCCAACCTTTTTATAGTTCCCAAAAAGGAGAACAAATTTCGCCCGATTCTGGATCTCAAGCGATTAAACCGGCATGTCCATGCCCGGAAATTTCGCATGGAGTCGCTTCGTTCCGTTGTGGCAGCTCTGTCACAGAACGATTTTCTGGTGTCAATCGACATTCGCGACGCCTATTTGCATATTCCCATCGGAAAGGCTCATCAGCGCTTTCTTCGATTTGCCATAGGTCAGAATCATTACCAGTTCGTGGCTCTGCCGTTCGGCTTAGCCTCAGCGCCAAGGGTCTTTACAAAAATTCTGGCGCCCCTCATGGCACTCCTTCGAAGACAGGGGATTACGATTCTCCCTTATCTGGACGATCTTTTGATCGTGGCTTCCTCGGAGGAGGAGGCGTTGACGGCTCGGGATTTGTCTCTTCAGTTTCTGAAAGACTTCGGTTGGCTGGTCAATTGGGAGAAGTCGTCCCTGGAACCATCGAGGACAATTCTCTTTTTGGGAATGCATCTCGACACGTTTCGGTCGGTAGTTTCCCTACCACCAGACAAACAGTCATGTCTTCTTCGACATGTACAGATTATGACATCCTCAACGGCAATGTCCCTACGGAAGTGTATGCGTCTTCTGGGACTGATGGTGGCGTCCATGGAGGCAATTCCTTTTGCCCAGTTCCACTCCAGGACTCTTCAAAGGTTCATCTTGAGTCGATGGAATCAGTCGCAATCGCTGGATTGCAGTGTCACCATTTCTCGCGCGGTGCGGGATTCTCTAGAATGGTGGTTACGTCCAGGGGCATTCTCCCTGGGGAAGTCTTTCCTCCCTCTGAAGTGGTCAGTCATAACCACCGATGCCAGCCTGACGGGCTGGGGGGGTGTTTGGAACAATCTCTGGATTCAGGGGGTATGGTCACCGGAAGAGTCTGTGCTTCCGATCAACATCCTGGAATTGAGGGCGATTTTCCTTTGCCTCCAACATTGGACGGTCCCTTTGAGCGGTCTGCCAGTCCGTGTGCAGACAGACAATGCGACGGCTGTCGCGTATATCAATCACCAAGGTGGGACAAAGAGTTCCAGACTCATGGTAGAGGTGTCCCGAATTCTGATTTGGGCAGAGGCCAATGTACCAGCCATTTCGGCGATTCACATTCCAGGGGTTCAGAATATTACAGCGGACTTTCTCAGTCGCAGAAGGATGGATCCCGGGGAATGGAGCCTCCACCCGGAAGTCTTTGCACTACTGTGCTCTCGCTGGGGAACCCCCCAAGTGGATTTGATGGCATCCAGGTCCAATGCCAAGTTACCGACATTCATGTCCAGGTACAAGGACCCGAAGGCGGTGGCGGTGGATGCTCTAGTGGCTCAGTGGGATCAGTTCGAGCTGATCTATGTATTCCCGCCGATATCCTTACTTCCTCTAGTGCTGCGTCGGATCAGACTAGAGAGAATTCCAGCTATTCTGATAGCTCCAGACTGGCCAAGAAGGGTGTGGTTCTCGACAATAATGTCGCTGTTGGCGGCACCTCCGTTTCCACTCCCTCTTCAACCGGACTTGTTGACTCAGGGGCCCGTTTGTCATCCGGACTTGATGTCCCTGCGTTTGACGGCGTGGCTCTTGAGACCGAAATCTTGACCCGTAGAGGTTTTTTCAGCCGAGGTCATTGCTACCCTTCGTGCTGCAAGATGTCCGGCTACTTCTAGGATTTACCACAAAATTTGGGAAACCTTCTTTTCGTGGTGTTTGGGGTCTTCTCGGAACCCGAGAAAATTTTCCATTCCCAACCTGTTGGCTTTTCTGCAGCATGGGCTAGACAAGGGTTTGGCAGTTAGCACTCTGAAAGGTCAGATTTCTGCTCTGTCCTTATTGTTCCGGAGAACCATTGCTTCGAATAGAGACGTGCTCTCCTTTTTCCGAGGTATCTCTCGTAAGTTTCCGCCGCGGAAGGCACCCGTGTCTCCTTGGCGGCTCAACCTTGTTTTGGAGGCTCTTCAGCATAAACCTTTTGAACCTATGGTTTCTGCTAGCCTTTCTTTACTTTCTGGGAAGGTGGCTTTCCTTGTTGCAGTCACTTCCTTGAGGAGAGTTTCTGAATTGGCAGCTCTTTCTTGTTCGCCTCCTTTTCTGGAGTTTTTTCCGGATCGTGTAGTGCTTCGCACTCGGGGTGATTTTTTGCCTAAAGTGGTGTCACAATTTCATGTTAACCAGGATATTGTGTTGCCTTCACTTTGTCCGGATCCGAAGAATACGAAAGAGCGAGATTTACACACATTGGATTTAGTGCGGGCCTTGAAGTTTTATCTATCTATTACTCAAGGTTTTCGTAAGACGGACTCCCTGTTTGTGGTTCCGGAAGGTCGTCGGCGTGGTCAACGAGCTTCCAAGGGTTCTATAGCTCGTTGGATCCGGTCAGCTATTTTGGAAGCTTACCGTCTTCGGGGTGAATCTTGCCTGATTAAGATTCGAGCCCATTCCACGAGAGCTGTGGCTTCATCGTGGGCTTTTCATCAAGGTGCTTCGGCAGTGCAGCTTTGCCGAGCGGCGACTTGGCGCTCTGTCCACACGTTTACAAGGTTTTATAAAGTGGACGTCAGTGCTTCCGCTGATGCAGCCCTCGGACGTAGGGTCCTGCAGGCAGCTGTAGTTTAAAGTTCTGGATGAACTTGTGTTTAGCGCTGGTTGCGCTTTGTTGTTAAGGTTGTTGGGTTTCTGCCTTTTGTTGGTTTTTTCCCACCCTTATTTTTGAACTGCTTTGGGACGTCCCATCAGTAATGAATACTGTGGCTCTCTTCCTTCATCTGCAGCTGAAACACGGATTTTGGTAAAGACTTACCTGTAAAATCCTTTTCAGCGAAGGAAGGAAGAGAGACACAGCACCCTCCCACGGCAGAAGTGTGTTGATGTTTTCAGATGCAGCGCGACCCTTATCTGATAGCGATTATCTGGGCTGAGGTCAGCGCGCTAAGGCTCTGTTCCAGCATCGCCAGCTCATCGCAGTAGTCAGGTTCCGTGAGTAGTACCTGGAACTCTGTGGTTTTTGGCTTTCTTTGCATGCATAACCTGTATCCTTGTGTTTTTTTCTCTGAAGTTCCTTCAGAAGGGGTTATGTTGCTCCGCTGGTGATCTTGGCTCTTTTCCTAAAAGCTTTGGTACGACTGGAGCTGAGTAGGAGGAGCCCGAGCTGGAGGGGCCAGCCAGTCATCACTCTTTTGATCTGAGGTAACATCCTGATCTGGGGCTCCGCCTACCCATCAGTAATGAATACTGTGTCTCTCTTCCTTCCTTCGCTGAAAAGGATTTTACAGGTAAGTCTTTACCAAAATCCGTGTTTTTTTTTAATAAAAACACTCTATTACCACCCCTCCTTAACTGTGGAATCACATCAATCAATATGAAACGCAAATCCTTTTCAGTATGCTTACTTTCTGTTAAGTGTTTAGATACCGGAAGATCTAACCTCTTTTTTCTAATGGTATATCGGTGATGGTTAACTCGGGTCTTAAAGTCACAGGTTGTTTCACCAATATACCATAGGTTGCATGGACACTGAAGTAGATAAATTACATGATCTGAATTACACCTCAAATAGTGTTTTATTTCATATTTCTTATCTGTACGTGAGTCCATAAACGTTCTCCCTTTCAACATCAATGGGCAGTTCACACACGATAAACACGGAAAGCAACCTTTTCTCTCCACACCAGTAAGTGACATTTGCTGTCCTTTTTAAAAGTCCCTATATCTGAACTAATCACATAATCTTTAATATTTCTATTTCTCTTATAGGAGAACAATGGTGGTTTTTGAAAAAATCCAATATTAGGGAGACATTTTCCAAGCATCCCCCAGTGCCTGTAAATTATATCTGTTATACTTCTACTCTCCTCTGTATATTTGGAAACAAATGGGATCCGTGACAATGTTGAATATGAATTACATACACTCATTTGAAATGAGTGAACTGAATAACGTGGGAAACAATTAAGCTTCCCAGCTAATCAGTTCATCTCCTGTGAGACGGGGAGATGAACTCATTCATTCGGGGGTTTACAGCCAGGCTGGTAGCATTAGCAGCAGTCCCTGCTGTAAACCTGTTAACCCTTTCAGATGGGTTGCAGCGGGGACCTGACTGAGCGCCAGAGAGGTAAGAATATTGTTGCTTTATTATTTTATTTTTAATACAGGAGAACAAGGGATTCGGAAGGATTACCAGTACAATAAAATATGGTCAAAAACTATGTGTATTTATTTCATTAAAATAATTTTTAATTAATGTGTGTGTGTTTTTTTAACCATTTAATACAATAGGATTAATAATGGAGAGTTGTCTAATTGACAACTCTCCGTTGTTAACCCGGCTTAATGTCACCTTCCAATAGCAAGGTGGCCTTAACCCATTAGCCACCACTACAGGGCAATGGGAATAGATGGTCTAAGTGCCAGAAAAGGCGCATCTAATAATAGATGTGCCTTTTCTGCGGTGGCTGGGGGCAGATGTTAGTAGCCAGGGGAGGGGGGGGGCACAAAAAAATGCACCCTCCCTAGGCTATTATTATCTGCCCTGACTCACTGGCTTTCCCTGTCTGGTGGAGAAAATACCGCGGGAGCCCACACATTTTTTTTCAACTATATATATATAGTGGTGTAGTGACTCATGCTGCAGCTAGGGGGCGTTGTATATGCTCCTTAAGAGACGCATGGAGGAGTGATATGGATGAGAAAACAGGCTCTGGCATTGTGGTGAATGGCAGGTATGTGTCGCAGAGTTCCTCTGCGCTGTAAGCCAGGAATGTTGTTCTGGGACTTGTAGTCCTACAAGAGTTCTGTTTATTGTATAGGGTGGCTTACATGGTTAGCTTGTGAGCTGGGTGGGACTGGCTAACCACTCATACACCACCCACTGGGGGTGGTGTGAGTTTGTGAAGGACCTGTGATGAGGTCATGAACATGTGACCAGACCATGTGCTTCATACCTTAGCTGGGGGACGGCTACAGGTATGTAAGGAAGTGGTTGGCACATGGTGAGTGTGTGTAGTCTGTCTGAGACTGTGGAGAGTCTCTGACGTGTTGAGACTGAATCTGTGTGAAGAGTGTTAGGTCCTGGATGGCCTGTGTTGGAAAATCCTGGGAGTAGGATTGGATTCCTGGAGCACATGGAGAGGCCATGGACCTGGAGGCCTGTGTGTTGGACGGTCCTGGGATGGACGTCCTGAATAGCGCACGGAGAGGCCAAGTTCTGCAACGGCACTGCGTGGGGAGAAGCCAACGACCTTCTGAGGGTCTGGACTGTCAGGTGGCCTGGTGGGCAAGGACAGTGATCCCAGTTAGGAAGCTTCTCTGGGAGCTTAGGTCTGACGAGGAGTCAGCGTGAGGAGCAGGAGCTCCTGTAAGGTAACTCCACAGACTGTTGGTGCTTGTATTGTTCCATGAATGTTAAGGAACCGTTTACTGCAAATTAAAGCCAAATGTTGAAATGTTATGGACAGTGGTAGGCCTGTTACGTGCAACAGGGCCTACCGTGTGCTTTATGATGCCAAAATAAACCTAAAGGACCGTGGGTTTAAACCCTGAGCGTGCTAGTTTTTGCCTCTAAGACCAGCTAAGCAAGTGATCCCCGTCCACACAGGCAGTGTGGATCGTCACAATATATATATATATATATATATATATATATATAATATATATAAATATATATATATATATATATATATACATGTCACAATGACATGTGTATATATATATATATATATATATATATATATATATATATAATATATATATATATAATTTTATGTGTATATATCTATTCTTTTCATTCTTTATTAAACCTGTCAGCGTGATTTTACAGTATAGCCAGGGATGAATTGCCGGCTTTTCTAAAGGACACCGGTGCATATTTCTCGCAAGTCACATTGATGGTCCGTGTGTAATCCGATGTTTTCACACACCCATTGACTTGCATTGGCGAGTCTCCGCCGTAATATGGTGCAAATCGCAGCATGCTGCGATTTCACTCGCACGTATAAAACAGGTGAGAAAAAATCTCTATGGGAGCTACCCCATAGATTAACATTGGTCCGAGTACAATGCGATTTTTTTCTTGCATTGCACTCGTCCGTATTTCTCGCTAGTGTGACTCCGGCCTTAGGCTGAAAATAGAATACAAATCACACTACAACACATGTAAATATACACGGGAAATGTGATCAAGTGTGAAACATAAATTCCCTCTAAAATTGAATTTTATTAATATTTCCTAAAAAAAAAACAACCCAGTGCAAAAAGGCACACACTAGGTGTGCCCAATAATAAAACACTATCCTGTTGTGTGTCCTGCACTAGTCCTCAATATTCCTACCTGACCGTGGAGGTTGGCACCACTAGAGATTTGACTTGGCGCCCCCACTCAGCGTAGGCTATCCCTTACTGCCCTATTGTACCCTATATCATAGGTAGGAAAACAATAAATCAATAGGCAGGAGTGAAGAGTCTTTAAACTAGGCACACACAATTGAAAAAAGATAACAATAATGTCCCTTTATATAACTCCAAATAGCTAGATCGCCAGCAATGTATATTTTGAAGAAATTGCCTCATAAATTATGTAGAACACATATATTCCTCAGTGTCTCCATGTCACTCCATAAATAAGTCTTATTTCATGATAGTAAACCATTAATGTAGACTATTGGTCACAGACATAAAGGAACACCAGTATAGAGATCGGGCTCATGCCCTAATAGACAGCCCATAAGACATAACACAGTATTGCCATATTATCCTATATGCTCGCTCCCAAAAATAGAGGAACACTTATCGTATCTTCAGTACACCCCAACGCGTTTCCCCGTTAATTGAACGGTTCATCAGGAGGTCATAAACTGATGCGGACCGGCTGCCATGATAGATGATGGTGCGCCCCCACATCGCATTAGGTGGATTTCAATAACCACCCATCATTAGTGCCAAAATTGGTCCACCCACCTAATAGTGAGTGCGTATCAGGAGCGAGCATATAGGATAATATGGCAATACTGTGTTATGTCTTATGGGCTGTCTATTAGGGCATGAGCCCGATCTCTATACTGGTGTTCCTTTATGTCTGTGACCAATAGTCTACATTAATGGTTTACTATCATGAAATAAGACTTATTTATGGAGTGACATGGAGACACTGAGGAATATATGTGCTCTACCTAATTTGAGGCAATTTCTCCAAAATATACATTGCTGGTGATCTAGCTATTTGGAGTTATATAAAGGGACATTATTGTTATCTTTTTTCAATTGTGTGTGCCTAGTTTAAAGACTCTCTACACTCCTGCCTTATGATTTATTGTTTTCCTACCTATGATATAGGGTGCAATAGGGCAGTAAGGGATAGCCTACGCTGAGTGGGGGAGCCAAGTCGAATCTAGTGGTGCCAACCTCCACGGTCAGGTAGGAATATTGAGGACTAGTGCAGGACACACAACAGGATAGTGTTTTATATTATGGGTACACCTAGTGTGTGCCTTTTTGCACTGGGTTGGTGTTTTTTTAGGAAATATTAATAAAATTCAATTTTAGAGGGAATTTATGTTTCACACACTACAACACAGCCTGCACCTAAGGCTGCAAATGGAGCATAAATCACACTGCAACACAGCCCACACCTAAGGTTGCAAATGGAGCATAATTCACACTGCAACAAACCCACACCTCAGGCTGCAAATAGAATACAAATGACACTACAACACAGCACACACCTCAGGGCGCAAATAGAGGACAAATCACACTGCAACACAGTCCACAGCTCAGGCTACAAAAGGAGCATAAATCACACTGCAACACAACCAACACCGCGGGCTGCAAATGGAGCATAAATCACACTGCAATGCAGCCCACATCTCAGGCTGCAAATGGAGCATAAATCACACCGCAATGCAGCCCACATCTCAGTCTGCAAATGGAGCATAAATCACACTGCAACACAGCCCACACTTTACTGCAAATAGAATACAAATCACACTACAACACAGCCCACACCTTAGGCTGCAAATAGAATCCAAATCACACTACAACACAGCCCACACCTTAGGCTGAAATTAGAATACAAATCACACTGCAACACAGACCACACCTTAAGGGTATGCCACACTAAGCGAGATCGCTACTGGCGTCACCATTTGACGCAGTAGAGATCTCGTTAGCGACTTAGCTGTATGTGACATGTAGCAGCGATGTGGCCCCTGCTGAGATGTCGCTGATCGCTTAAGAACGTTCTGAGCCGTTTTTTGGTCGTTGGTGTCCCGCTGGTGAGCCTGAATCGCTGAGTGTGACACCCTTTATGAACGACTTTACCAGTGGCGCAGGGGGACTAGGTTTTCCCAATTACCGCAGAGGTCGTTATACAGATCGCTGATGAGTTGTGTTTGGAATCTAACTAGCGATCACATAGCGATCGCACTAGCGATCTCGCCAGGTCGTGTCGTTGTTGTGATCGCTGGTGCGATCGCTAAGTGTGGCAGTGCCTTTAGGCTGCAAATAGAATACAAATCACACTACAACACAGCCCACACCTTAGCCAGAAAATATAATACAAATCACACTAGAACACAGCCCACACCTTAGGCTGAAAATAGAATACAAATCACACTGCAGCACAGCCCACACCTCAGGCTGCAAATGGAGCATAAATCACACTACATCACAGCCTGCACCTTATGCTACAAAATAGAATACAAATCAAACTACCACACAGTCCACACCTCAGGCTGCAAATAGAATACAAATCACACTACAACACAGCCAACACCTTAGGCTGAAAATAGAATACAAATCACACTGCAGCACAGCCCACACCTCAGGCTGCAAATGGAGCATATATCACACTACATCACAGCCTGCACCTTATGCTACAAAATAGAATACAAATCAAACTACCACACAGTCCACACCTTAGGCTGAAAATAGAATACAAATCACACTGCAGCACAGCCCACACCTCTGGCTGCAAATGGAGCATAAATCACACTACATCACTGCCTGCACCTTATGCTAAAAATGGAATACAAATCACACTACAACATAGCCTATAAACCAGGGCCAGCTCCAGGTTTTTATGGGCCCCGGGCGAAAGAGCCTCAGAGGGCCCCCTTAACACAGACCACGATTCATGATGCACAGATACAGCAGAGAAATATGGGTACAGTACAATGCCAAATACTTCACTTCTTCCATTACATGAGTGATATCTATTGTAAATTGTACAATAGCTCAAAAACCGCCAAATCCTCACAGCGCACAGAACAGACTGGACAGTACAGTCCTCCATACAATATTATGGGCACCACAGTCTTCCCCCTCATCACCCATATAATACCCCATGCAGGATGTCACCCCCATATAATGCTCCATACAGAATACTGGACCCAAAATAATGCTCCATACAGAATACTGGACCCAATATAATGCTCCATACAGGATACTGGTCCCCATATAATGCTCCATACAGGATACTGGTCCCCATATAATGCTCCATACAAAATATGGAGCTCTCCTGCGCTGTACTGCGTTCTGCACTGTTACGGCTCAGGAAAGGGCGCTGTGGAAAGACTCCCCATTATCATCATGATTGCCTCCCCATCATCATCATTGCCTCCCCATCATCATCATGGCCTCCCCATTATCATCAATGCCTGCCCATCATCATCATCTCCTCCCCATCATCAATGCCTGCCCATTATCATCATGGCCTTCCATCTCATCATGGCCTCCCCATTATCATCATCTCCTCCCCATCATCATTATCGCCTCCCATCATCATCAATGCCTGCCCATCATCATCATCGCCTCCCCATCATCATCAATGCCTCCCCATCATCATCAATGCCTCCCCATTATCATCAATGCCTGCCCATCATCATCTTCTCCCCATCATCAATGCCTGCCCATTATCATCAATGCCTGCCCATTATCATCAATGCCTGCCCATTATCATCATCTTCTCCCCATCATCATCAATGCCTCCCCATTATCTGCAATGCCTGCCCATCATCACATCAATGCGCCTCCCCATTATCTCAATAGCCCTCCCATCACCCCACATTACACGCCCACACACACGACACACCAAGCACCTCTCTCACATACATACACACACACATACACACACACACAAAGCACCGCACTACATACACACAGACACACACAGAGACACACACACACGTCTCACCTGTCCAGCGTCCGCGCTCTCTGCAACAGCCGGCCGCTGAATGATGACGTCATTCAGCGGCTCTGCTGTGAGAGGAAGCGCCGGCGCCCCCTGGAGCCCGGAGCTGCGGCAGCGGAGGCACGGGAGAGGTGAGTATTTTGCCAGCTGATGCCGGGGCTCTGAGCAAGCGGGGGGGGGGCCCAGTGGCGGCGCTAACACCGCTCTCCGCTAACGGGCGCAGGGGTGCCAGACGGCGAGTGGGCCCCCCCGCCTGCTCAGGGCCCCGGCACTTGCCCGGGTGTGCCGGGTGTTGACGCCGGCCCTGCTATAAACCACAGGTACACAACACACAGTCAACAATTGCCAAGGCAAAAGTGTCATTAGTCCCCAAAATACACAATGCTGTCACAGTATAGAGGCCAAATGCTCACAGATCCCATGTAGCTTTTTGCAGGATGTCCAAGGTGAAGCTGATAAGTCATCTGTGTGTTTTTTCACTTGGCTGATATTGTAATTCACTGCATTTTTATGCATAGTAGATGGGTTTTACATTAATCTTGTGCCCACTGTGCTTTTCTTTTTTTTTTTTTCTTATTTTATTTTACATACACAACCGTTCCAAATTTTGGGGTCACCCAGACAGTTTTGTGTTTTCCATGAAAACTCATACTTTTATTAATCACATCAGTTGCCAAATGAATTAAAAATTTAGTCCAGACATTGACAAGGTTAGAATAAAAGATTTTTATTTAAAATAATAATTTTCTCCTTCAAACTTTGCTTTCATCAAAGAATTCTCCCTTTGCAGCGATTACAGCATTGCCAACCTTTGGCATTCTAACAGTTAATTTGCTGAGGTAATCTGGAGAAATTTCACCCCATGCTTCCAGAAGCCCCTCCCACAAGTTGGTTTGGCTTGATGGACACTTTTTGCATACCATACGGTCAAGCTGCTCCCACAACAGCTCAAAAGGGTTGAGATCTGGTGACTGCGCTGGCCACTCCATTACAGATAGAATAACAGCTGCCTGCTTCTTTCCTAAATAATTCTTGCGTAATTTGAAGATGTGCTTTGGGTCATTGTCCTGTTGTAGGATGAAATTGGCTCCAATCAAGCGCTGTCCACAGGGTATGGCATGGCGTTGCAAAATGGAGTGATAGCCTTCCTTATTCAAAATCCCTTTGACCTTGTACAAATCTCCCACTTTACCAGCACCAAAGCAACCCCAGACCATCACATTACCTCCACCATGCTTGACAGATGGCGTCAGGCACTTTTTCAGCATCTTTTCAGTTGTTCACAAATGTTCTTCTGTGTGATCTAAACACCTCAAACTTGGATTTGTCTGTCCATAACACTTTTTTCCAATCTTCCTATTTCCAATGTCTGTGTTCTTTTGCCCACATTAATCTTTTCCTTTCATTAGCCAGTCTCAGATCTGGCTTTTTTCCCTTCACCATGACAGCACTGACGTGAGAGATGGCATCCGCCCCAGGAACAGGAAACCTGCAGTAGAGATAAAAGAAGGCGGCGGCATCTCTCTCCTCAGTTTTGGTTTCCTGTTTATGCAGGTGGATGCCTGGGGCAGACGACATACCTTCAGGGGGATCTCCCTTTGATTAAAGCCGGTCCAGAGACCGATGTCCGAGGGGGTAGCAGCTGGTCGCGGCGGCGCGCGCCCGTCATCCCGGCGTCCTGGGGGCTGCATTTGGCCGCGCCTCATTTCCTGCTGGACTCCCCAGTGGCCGCTCCTGTCAGGAGGCTGGGCCGGGTAGAGGCGTGTCCACCATAACGCTGGCGCCGAGTGAGTGTAGGGACGACTGACTGTCGCGCCGGAAGTGACGTCACATGCCAGGAGAGATGGTGTGCTGGACACTTCCGAGAGGAAGGTGCTCCAGAGGCGCGCACACTGCTCCTCCACATAAAGCAGCAGAGCGCAATACAGATGGCGGCGACAGCTTCTCTAGAAGGCATGGACCCCGCAACTGAAGTGCGCGCACCGGAAGAGGAGACAAACCCGCAGGCTACTGTGGTACCCAGGGGGATCGGTGGGTGAGTGCCTTTGGAAGGCAAAAACGTATGCGATAATGACTGCTCTGTATCATGTTTTTTCTTAGGGAAAAAAGGCCACGTCCAAACAAAAAAATAGGGCATGTGCGTTGTGCAGGAAAACCCTCCCTAGAACGTATGATAAGCGAATCTGTCGCTTATGTGTTGATAAAACGGTGCCTGAGGAATCACCATCCCTACTCCAGAGCATTAAAACTATTATCCGGGATGAAGTAAGGACAACAGTAAAGGAGCAGTTAAAAAAACTTACTGCGTTCAGCTCCGGGAATCCCACCCCTAAACCCCCTCCTACAGAGATTCAAAGTGACGTAGATTCGGAAGACGAGTCGGCAGAATTAGCCCCCAGTGATGGCTCCGACCTGGACTCCTTGGACGAGGAATATGGCCACCCTTAAGACCCCGTCTCACATAGCGAGATCGCTGCTAAACAGCAATCTCAGCAGCGATCTCGCTATGTCTGACACGTACCAGCGATCAGGCCCCTGCTGTGAATCGCTGGTCGTGTCAGAAATGCCAGGACCTTTTTTTGATTGCTGGTCTCCCGCTGGTCAGCACGCATCGCTGCGTGTGACAGGCAGGAAACCAGCCATCAGCTGACAACCAAGGTACACTTCGGGTTTCCAAGCGCGGCGCTGTGTCTGGAAACCCGATGTGTACGTTGGATACCAGCGCGCTGCTGCAGGGGAGCTGGTAACCAAGGTACACATCGGGTTTCCAGGCACTGCGCAGCGCCTGGAAACCCGAAGTGTACCTTGGTTACCAGCTTCCTGCATCAGCGGGCTGGTATCCAACGTACACTGCGGGTAACTAGGCGACATCATCCGCTGTGTTGCTGTCCTGATCGCTGCCTGAGCTGCCTGTTTAGCAGCTCGGCAGCGATCATGTAGCGACACACCAGCGATCCTGATCGTTGTCGGGATCGCTGGTGTGTTGCTAGGTGAGATGGGGCCCTTACTTTTTATCTGAGGAAATCGGGAAGTTACTCAAGCTTGTCAGGTCTATTATGGGGGTGGAGACGCCTAGGGAGCAACAGACAATTCAGGACTCTATGTTTAGTAATCTGGAGGGGAAAAAATGCAGGGTTTTTCCCTTGCATGATAATCTGCTAAATCTGATAAAAAGGGAGTGGAAGAAGCCCAACAAAATGATGTCTGTTCCACAGGCACTAAAACGTAAATACTCATTTGATGAAGAGATTTGTGAAAAATGGGAAAAAGCGCCTAGATTGGACGCTGCTATCGCCAGTACCTCTAGAAGGATAGCCCTACCATTTGAAGACATGGGTGCCTTAAAAGACCCTCGCGACAAGAAAGCCGATACCTTCCTAAAATCTGCTTGGGAGGCGTCAGCATGATCGTTTAAACCTGGGGTAGCCGCCACTTGTACAGCTCGTGCTATGGTAAAGTGGTTGGAAGAATTGAGTGACCAGATTAAAAATAAATGCCCAAGAGAGAGGCTACTGGAAGCAATACCGTCTCTACAAAAAGCGGCAGGGTTCCTGGCAGATGCCGCAGTAGATTCCGTACGATGTGTCGCCCGTGCATGCGCACTATCTAAATCGGGTTGCAGAGCACTATGGCTGAAAAATTGGGCGGCAGATTTCCAGTCGAAAGTCAAACTCTGCGCAATTCCTTGTGAGAGACAGTACCTCTTCGGGAAGGCGTTAGATGAGATCCTGGAAAAGGCGTCAGACAGGAAGAAACGATTCCCGCCACCCCCCTTCTCTAGGTGCCGTTGGACTGATGCTCGCTCGTCCTTTCGTGGATCAGGGAATAGAGGGAGCAGAAGCCAGTCAGACGACAGGTCCATGTGGGGCAGACCCTGGAGAGAAAGGAAGGATAAGGGATTCCTCTTCAGTAAAGCCCTTCCCAAATCTGACTCTAAACATTAATGACGCCAAAATACCGGTGGGGGGAAGACTTCGGAATTTTGTTTATCAGTGGTCAACTTTACCCGCCTCACTGTGGGTAACCAATCTGTAATCCGAAGGCTTGCGACTAAATTTCCTCAGCCCCCCGCCGCAGCGAATAAAAGTGACTCATGTCGCCAAAAAGAATCAGGCCACACTGGAGAAGGAGATTCATCTGCTCATGGAAAAAGAGGTGCTGATAAAGGTACCACACCACCAAATAGGAGAGGGATTCTACAGCACCCTGTTCCTCACGCCGAAACCGGACGGCTCACTGAGGGCTATATTCAATATAAAGGCACTGAACCAATATATCCGGGTGAAGAAGTTCAAGATGGAAACTTTAAAATCAACAGTGAAAGCTGCTTGATCCGGGCTGTTACATGGCAGTAATAGATCTAACAGATGCTTTCTACCATGTACCAATCTGGGAGGGACACCAGCGATATCTAAGATTAGTAGTGGAAATTGCTCAGATCACTACTCATCTGCAGTATCAATGTCTTCCCTTCGGGTGTCGGTAGCACCTCATATATTCACAAAGAGGAGGAAAACATATTACTGGTACCCTATCTGGACGATTTTCTCGTCATAGCGGACAGCGAGGAAAACTGTGGGAAAGCAGTCGCAAGGGTGCTGGAAGTGTTAACCAAACTAGGCTAGATAATAAACTTAAAAAAATCAAGATTAATTCCAGCCCAAACACAGGAATTCCTTGGAATACAGTCATGGCCAAAAGTTTTGAGAATGACACAAATATTATATTTTCACATGATCTGCTGCCCTCTGGTTTTTATGTGTGTTTGACAGATGTTTTTATCACAGACAGAAATATAATAATTGCAAACATATGAGTAACAAAAGCTTATATTGACAGTTAGAATGAGTTAATGCAGCAAGTCAATATTTGCAGTGTTGACCCTTCTTCTTCAGGACCTCTGCAATTCTCCCTGGCATGCTCTCAATCAACTTCTGGACCAAATCCTGACTGATAGCAGTCCATTCTTGCACAATCAATGCTTTCATTTTGTCAGAATTTTTAGGTTTTTGTTTGTCCACCTGTCTCTTGATGATTGACCACAAGTTCTCAATGGGATTAAGATCTGGGGAGTTTCCAGGCCATGGACCCAAAATCTCTATGTTTTGTTCCCTGAGCCATTTAGTTACCACCTTTGCTTTATGGCAAGGTGCTCCATCATGCTGGAAAAGGCATTGTTGATCGCCAAACTGCTCTTGGAGGGTTGGGAGAAGTTGCTCTTGGAGGACATTCTGGTACCATTCTTTATTCATGGCTGTGTTTTTAGGCAAGATTTGTGAGAGAGCCGATTCCCTTGGCTGAGAAGCAACCCCACACATGAATGGTTTCAGGATGCTTAACAGTTGGCATGAGACAAGACTGGTGGTAGCGCTCACCTTGTCTTCTCCGAATGAGGCGTTTTCCTGATGTCCCAAACAATCGAAAAGGGGATTCATCAGAGAAAATAACTTTACCCCAGTCCTCAGCAGTCCACTGCCTGTACCTTTTGCAGAATATCAGTCTGTCCATGATGTTTTTTCTGGAGAGAAGTGGCTTCTTTGCTGCCCTCCTTGGGACCAGAGTCTCCACCTCACAATGCGTGCAGATGCACTCACACCTGCCTGCTGCCATTCCTGAGCAAGCTCTGCACTGCTGGTAGCCCGATCCCGCAGCTGAAACACTTTTAAGAGACGGTCCTGGCGCTTGCTGGTCTTTCCTGGGCGCCCTGGAGCCTTTTTGGCAACAATGGAACCTCTTTCCTTGAAGTTCTTGATGATGCGATAGATTGTTGACTGAGGTGGAATCTTTCTAGCTGCGATACTCTTCCCTGTTAGGCCATTTTTGTGCATTGCAATGATGACTGCACGTGTTTCTTTAGAGATAATAATGGTTAACAAAAGAGAAACAATGATGCCAAGCATCAGCCTCCTTTTAAAGTGTCCAGTGGTGTCATTCTTACTTAATCATGACAGATTGATCTCCAGCCATGTCCTCATCAACACCCACACCTGTGTTAATGGAGCAATCACTGAAAAGAGGTTAGCTGGTCCTTTTAAGGCAGGGCTGCAATGATGTTGAAATGTGTTTTAGGGGATAAAGTTAATTTTCTAGCCAAATATTGACTTTGCAAGTAATTGCTGTTAAGCTGATCACTCTTTATAACATTCTGGAGTATATGCAAATTGCCATTAGAAAAAGTGAAGCAGTAGACTTTGTAAAAATTAATATTTGTGTCATTCTCAAAACTTTTGGCCATGACTGTACAATTGAATTCTGTCAGGCAAACAGTGTGTCCTCCCAGAGAGGAAGATTCACTCCATTCAACACAGGATACAACAGATGCAACCTGGTCAGACTGTTTCAGTACGAGAGGCGATGTCACTCCTGGGTACCTTGACAGCGCCAATTCCAGTGGTCCAGTGGGCGCAAGCCCACACGAGAGAAATAAAGTGGCAGATCCTGTCCGAACAGGCGGAAGACCCTTCCAACTTGAATCGGAGGTTGACCTTGACTCCACAAGTACACAGCGCGTTAAAGTGGTGGCTGAACACCGAAAATTTATGCAAGGCAGTACCCTGGTCAGTTCGGAACCCAGTGGTGCTGACCACGGATGCAAGCCCGTTAGGTTGGGGAGCACACCTGGCGGGCCGGATTTTACAAGGCCAATGGGAATCCTCAATGAGGACAACATCCTCCAATTTAAAAGAGCTAACAGCTGTAAGGCAGGCACTTCTTCATTTAACAGAAGAAATTCAAGGAAAGCATGTCATAATACTGTCCGACAACAGCACGACGGTAGCCTACATAAACCAGCAAGGGGGTACAAGATCAGAATCCCTGATGACAGAGGCCGGAGAATTGTTTGCATGGGCAGAAGGCAACCTTTTGTCCCTATCGAGCACACATTTGAGAGGGACGGACAATCTGGTGGCGGATTTTTTTAAGCCGGCACGTATTGCACCAGGGAGAAAGGTCCCTAAATCAGTAGATATTTGGAAAAATCTGTGCCATCTGGGGCACGCCAGAAGTGGATCTGTTTGCCACAAGAGGGAATCGGAAAATAAGCAGGTTCTACTCCCTAAACCCAAGAGAACACCCGGAAGGGGTGGATGCACTGATGCACTGCTGGAGGTGTCATCTAGCTTATGTGTTTCCCCCATTTCCATTGATCTCCATAGTCCTGAAAAAGATTCGGGAGGACAAAACTGGAATAATTCTTATCGCGCCTTTCTGGCCAAAGAGGGCATGGTTCACATGGCTCACACGCATGTCTATCTAAGACCCATGGATCCTGCCGAATGTCCCAGATCTCCTACACCAGGGCCCAGTGGAACATCCTCAGGTTCACAGACTTCATCTTACCGCCTGGAACTTGAGAGGGGACTCCTATTAGCAAAGGGATTCTCAGTCCCTTTGGTGACCACTTTGCTTGCTAGTAGGAAAAAGGTCACCTCGGTCAAATATCAAAACATTTGGGAAAGGTTCCTGGAATTCTCAGGGCGACGGGTATCCGAAACAGGCCAGGAAATGTTGATAAAGTAAATCCTAGAATTTCTCCAAAAGGGGCTAGAAAAAGGATTATCTACAAGCACCCTAAAGGTGAAAATCTCTACCTTAGGTGCGTTATTTGACCAAAAACTTGCTGATCACCCTTCGGTCTATAGGTTCATTTAAGCCTCCTTTACAGCCAGACCCTCGAAATTACTGCCTAAGGTAGCTCCCTGGGATCTAAATTTAGTTTTGAATGCCCTTACTGCCTCCCCGTTCGAACCTCTCGGTTCTATTTCAGTAAAGGCTTTGACGTTAAAAACGGTGCTCCTGGTTGCACTGACGTCAGCTCGGCGTATCTGTGAGCTGCAAGCTATCTCTGTAAATCCCCCATATACTACCTTTCTGGATGACAGAGTAATTATAAAGACTGACCCGGCCTTCCTCCCGAAGGTTAATTCAAAATTTCACAGGTACCAGGAAATAATTTTACCCTCATTTTGTGCCAATCCGAAATCCCAGGGAGAACAAATCTTCCATTGTCTGGATGTCAGACGTTGCCTACTTCAATATATAGAAGTCTCAAAATCATGGCGGCAGTCATCAGCCCTTTTTGTCTCTTTTCGGGAGGCAAACGGGGAAAAAAGCTTCAAAATCAACTATTGCACGGTGGCTTCGCATGGCTATCTCACTATCTTATTCTTCTTCAGGTCAGACTCCCCCACTGGGTATAATGGCTCACTCTACAAGGGCTATTGCCACATCTTGGGCCGAACTGGCAAATGCATCGTTAGAACAAATTTGCAAAGCGGCAGTATGGTCTTCACCCTCCACCTTTTTCCGTCATTATAGGCTAGATCTCGGGCTCTCTAATCTTGCCTTTGGGAGAAAGGTGTTATCTGCTGTTGTCCCGCCCTAGGAAGTTCTTCTATTTTTTCCTCTCACATCAGTGCTGTCATGGTGAAGGGAAAAAATGATAATTGCTTACCGGTAATTTGATTTTCCAGAGCCATGACAGCACCGCTTTAATTCCCGCCCTATTTTGGTGATGGTTGTGTGATGCACAAAAAAAAGATATGTGTGTGTGTGTGTGTATATATATATATATATATATATATATATATATATATATATATATATATATATATACAGTACAGACCAAAAGTTTGGACACACCTTCTCATTCAAAGATTCTTCTGTATTTTCATGACTATGAAAATTGTAGAATCACACTGAAGGCATCAAAGCTATGAATTAACACATGTGGAATTATACATTAGACTTTACAAAAAAGTGTGATACAACTGAAAATATGTTTTATATTCTTGGTTCTTCAAAGTAGCCACCTTTTGCTTTGATTACTGCTTTGCACACAGAAAAGGTGAACTGATGAACTCTACATGCCTGGTTCCCACCGTGAAGCATGGAGGAGGTGGTGTGATGGTGTGAGGGTGCTTTGCTGGTGACACTGTTGGGGATTATTCAAAATTGAAGCCGTGAGCGGTACAGCTCACCCCAAACCATCTCGATTGGGTTCAGGTCTGGTGACTGTGGAGGCCAGGTCATCTGGCATAGCAGCCCAACACTCTCCTTCTTGGTCAAATAGCCCTTACACAGCCTGGAGGTGTGTTTGGGGTCATTGTCCTGTTGAAACATAAATGATGGTCCAACTAAATGCAAACCGGATGGAATAGCATGCCGCTGCAAGATGCTGTGGTAGCCATTCTGGTTCAGTATGCCTTTAATTTTGAATAAATCCCCAATAGTGTCACCAGCAAAGCACCCCCACACCATCACACCACCTCCTCCATGCTTCACGGTGGGAACCAGGCATGTAGAGTCCATCCTTTCACCTTTTCTGCATGCAAAGCAGTAATCAAAGCAAAAGGTGGCTACTTTGAAGAACCTAGAATATAAGACATATTTTCAGTTGTTTCACACTTTTTTGTAAAGTGTAATGTATAATTCCACATGTGTTAATTCATAGTTTTGATGCCTTCGGTGTGATTCTACAATTTTCACAGTCATGAAAATACAGAAAAATCGTTGAAAGAGAAGGTGTGTCCAAACTTTTGGTCTGTACTGTGTTATGTTTCGGTAGCTGAGGAGAGCAGGCAAAGACGGCAATACACCAGAGAGGTTGGAATCTATTGGATTGCAGTACCCTGACTAACCACCACAACGTAGGCAGCCGTGGAGCGTTCCTACGTTGGTCCTAGACGCCTCGTCACAGCCTGAGAGATTAACTACACCTAAAGATAGAAAGAGGAAAGCTATCTGCCCCGGAGCAGAACCCCAAAGAACATAGGAAGCCCCCAAACATGTAATGGCGGTTAGACAAGAGGAAATACAGACACAGACAGAAAATAGTATGAGCAAACACTGGGGCCCAATCTGTTATGTTTCGGTAGCTGAGGAGTGCAGGTAAAAAAAGGCAATACACCAGAGCAGTTGGAATCTATGAGATTGCAGTACCCTGACTAACCACCACAACTAGAGGCAGCCGTGGAGCGTTCCTACGTTGGTCCTAGACGCCTCGTCACAGCCTGAGAAACTAACTACACCTAAAGATAGAAATAGGAAAGCTATCTGCCCCGGAGCAGAACCCCAAAGATAACAGAAAGCCCCCAAACATGTAATGGCGGTTAGACAAGAGGAAATACTGACACAGAAAGAAAATAGTATGAGCAAACGTTGGGGCCCAAACTATCTAAATAGAAAAGGATAGGAAGGGTACTTACTGCAATCCCAGAAAACCCTGAAAAGCACCAACTCTACTAATTTCAAAATCACCTGAGATCACACGACCTCTACCACCTAAATTAGTTCTCTGGTGTAACAAAATAAAAACAGCAGCCACTGAAAAAACTGGAAAAAGCAAAAGAACAAAACTCAGTGGCTGAACTAAACTGAGAGGGCAGAAGCCCCCGGAGGGGACCCTGAAGGCCCTAAAGAAGTGCAGGACAAAATGCAAAAATATAGCACAAACACAAAAGAAGCAAAAGTCTTATCTGAAAGCAGGAGATGCAGACACTACACAGCAGGCTACAAGGAAACTGGAATGAAGGATTCAGACCAGAACAATTGATCACCGGCAACCCTGATGGGAAAATGACTCCCTTATATAAGACCAGTCAGTAACACCTGATTCCCAGTCCTCACAATCTTCACTAGCACCGCTTGTAACCACCAGAGGGAGCCTCTGCTCAGAACTCATCTCAAACCCATTCACAACACCAATCTGCCTAGACAGAAAAGGATAGAAAGGATACTCATTGCAATCCAAAAAAACCCTAAAAAATGCCAACGCTACTAATTGCAAAAACACCTGAGATCACACGACCTCTACCACCTAAATCCGTTCTCTGGTGTAACAAAACTAAGCCGCAGCCACTGAAAAAACTGGAAAAGGCAAATTAACAAATAACTGGCTCCAGAGGAACTGAGAGGAGCCCAAGCCCTCTGGGGGGGAACCTGGCTAACCTCACAGAAATGCAGAGAAATATGCAAATGGTAAGCACAAAAACAGAAAATATGTTATCTGAATGCAGAAGAAGAGGCAAGACTCAGCAAGCTTCCAAGTGAACCAGGAACCACAGTTGAGACAAGAACAATTGATCACCGACAACCATGATGGGAGGGAACCTCCCTTATATCAAGCCAGTCTGTGAATCCTGATTGCCAATCCTCATTGAATGGTTCAGTACTGTTCGTAACCACCAGAGGGAGCTTCTGCTCAGAATTAATTTCCAAAACATTCACAACAGTACTGTGTATGTGTGTGTGTATATATATATATATCATATTTTTTGGACTATAAGACGCACCAGACCATAAGACGCACCCCAAATTTTCAGAAGGAAAATAGAGAAAAAAAAATAATGTGTCAAATGGGGGTCCATCTTACAGTCTGAATTTAGGTTACCAGCACAGGTAGAGGCGTGGTCACAGGGGTCGTTCGGTGGTCCAGGCTGGTGCAGTGGTGGTGCTCTGTGTTGCAGGGGTGCTCTGTGGGGTGGCTGTGCTCTGTGGGGTGGCTGTGGTCTGTGGGGTGGCTGTGCAATATATGGTACTCACAAATCTCATAGCGGTGTTCCCAATGCAGCCTCCTGTGCTCTTTGGTGTTGGGGCAGCAGCGGGGCTCTGTGCTGCATGGGGGGCTCCGCCGACATTTCCCTCTAAGAAATGGACAAGATCTCGGGAGAAGAGATCTCGTTGCCGAGACTTAAATGAGATTCGGCGGCCGTCTTACTGGAGGCCCCTGGCGGCCATGTTTGAGGACGCCACAGCATTGCAGGAGGGAGCGGAGCTGCGGGGGGCTTTCCGGCTAAGAGCAAATTGCCGGCGGAGCCCCCCACGCAGCATAGAGCCCGCTGCAGCCCCGACAACACCGCACGGAAGGCTGCATCGGGACCGCCACCGCTGCTGGCCAGACACCACCGCACCACAGGGAGGCTTCTGCCACCGGATTTTTAGGTATGTTGGGACCATAAGACGCACCCCCATTTTCCCCAAATTTTGGGGGGAAAAAAGTGCGTCTTATGGTCCGAAAAATATGGTATGTGTGTATATGTATGTGTGTGTGTGTATATATATAATATATATATATATATATATTATATATACACAGTACAGACCAAAAATTTGGACACACCTTTTCAATTAAAGATTTTTCTGTATTTTCATAACTATGAAAATTGTAAATTCACACTGAAGGCATCAAAACTATGAATTAGCACATGTGGAATTATATACTTAACAAAAAAGTGTGTAACAACTGAAAATATGTCTTATATTCTAGGTTCTTCAAAGTAGCCACCTTTTTGCTTTGATGACTGCTTTGCACACTCTTGGCATTCTCTTGTTGAGCTTCAAGAGGTAGTTACCGGAAATGGTCTATCAACAATCTTGAAGGAGTTCCCAGAGATGCTTAGCACTTGTTGGCCCTTTTGCCTTCACTCTGCGGTCCAGCTCACCCCAAACCATCTCGATTGGGTTCAGGTCTGGTGACTGTGGAGGCCAGGTCATTTTTTACTTAGCTGCTTTTTTTCTTGCCATAATACAAATTCTAACACTCTTGGCATTCTCTTGATGAGCTTCAAGAGGTAGTCACCGGAAATGGTTTTCACTTCACAGGTGTGCCCTGTCAGGTGTAATAAGTGGGATTTCTGGCCTTATAAATGGGGTTGGGACCATAAGTTTGTTGTGGTGGATACACAGCTGATAGTCCTACTGAATAGACTGTTAGAATTTGCATTATGGCAAGAAAAAAGCAGCTAAGTAAAGAAAACCGAGTGGCCATCATTACTTTAACCCCTTCATGACCCAGCCTATTTTGACCTAAATGACCTGGCCATTTTTTGCAATTCTGATCAGTGTCCCTTTATGAGGTAATAACTCAGGAACGCTTCAATGGATCATAGCGATTCTGAGATTGTTTTTTCGTGACATATTGGGCTTCATGTTAGTGGTAAATTTAGGTCGATAATTTTTGCGTTTATTTGTGAAAACAATGGAACTTTGGCCAAAATTTTGAAAATTTTGCAATTTTCAAATTTTGAATTTTTATTCTGTTAAACCAGAGAGTTATGTGACACAAAATAGTTAATAAATAACATTTCCCTCATGTCTACTTTACATCAGCACAATTTTGGGAACAACATTTTTTTTTGTTAGGAAGTTATAAGGGTTAAAAGTTGACCAGCGATTTCTCATTTTTACAGCAAAATTTACAAAACCATTTTTTTTAGGGACCACATCACATTTGAAGTCACTTTGAGGGGTCTATATGGCAGAAAATACCCAAAAGTGACACCATTGTAAAAACTGCACCCCTCAAGCTACTCAAAACTACATTCAAGAAGATTATTAACCCTTCAGGTGCTTCACAGGAACTAAAGCAACGTGGAAGGAAAAAATGGACATTTTAATTTTTCCAACAAAATTTTTCTTTTAGCATCAATTTTTTCATTTTTGCATGGACAACAGGATAAAATGGACCCTAAAATTTGTTGGGCAATTTCTCCTGAGTACACAGATACCTCATATGTGGTCATAAACCACTGTTTGGGCGCACGGCAGGGCTCAGAAGGGAAGGAGCGCCATTTGACTTTTTGAATGGAAAATATGCTGGAATATTTAGCGGTTGCCATGTCGCATTTGGAGAGTCCCTGTGTGCCTAAACATTGGAGCTCCCCCACAAGTGACCCCATTTTGGAAACTAGACCCCCCAAGGAACTTATCTAGATGCATAGTGAGCACTTTGAACCCCCAGGTGCTTCACAAATTGATCCGTAAAAAAAAGAAAGTACTTTTTTTTTTCACAAAAATTTTCTTTTAGCCTCAGTTTTTTCATTTTCACATGGGCAACAGGATAAAATGGATCCTAAAATTTGTTGGCAATTTCTCCTGAGTACACCGATACCTCATATGTGGTCATAAACCACTGTTTGGGCGCACGGCAGGGCTCAGAAGGGAAGGAGCACCATTTGACTTTTTGAATGGAAAATATGATGGAATATTTAGCGGTTGCCATGTCGCATTTGGAGAGTCCCTGTGTGCCTAAACATTGGAGCTCCCCCACAAGTGACCCCATTTTGGAAACTGACCCCCTAAGGAACTTATGCAGATGCACAGTGAGCACTTTGAACCCCCAGGTGCTTCACAAAAGTTTATAACGCAGAGCCGTGAAAATAAAAAAATCATTTTTTTTTCTCAAAAAATGATTATTTAGCCCCTATTTTTTATTTTCACAATGGTTACAGGAGAAATTGGACCCCAAAAGTTGTTGTCTAATTTGTTCTAAGTACGCTAGTACCTCACATGTGGGGGAGAACCACTGTTTGGGCACACATCAGGGCTTGGAAGGGATGTAGTGACGCTTTGAAATGCCGACTTGATGGAATGGTCTGCGGGCGGGCAGAGCCCCTGATGTACCTAAACAGTAGAAACCCCCCACAAGTGACCACATTTTGTAAACTAGACCCCTCAAGGAACTTAACTAGATGTGTGGTGAGTACCTTGAACCCCCACGTGCTTCACAGTTTGTAATGCAGAGCCGTGAAAATAAAAAATCATTTTTTTCCTCAAAAACTGATTTTTTTAACCCGCAATTTTTTATTTTCACAAGGGTAACAGGAGAAATTGGACCCCAAAAGTTGTTGTACAGTTTGTCCTGAGTACACTGGTACCCCATATGTGGGGGGGAACCACTGTTTTGGCACATGGGAGAGCACAGAAGGGAAGGAGCGCCATTTTGGAATGCAGACTTGATGGAATGTTCTGTGGGCGTCATGTTGCGTTTGCAGAGCCCCTGATGTGCCTAAACAGTAGAAACCCCCCACAAGTGACCCCCTTTTGGAAACTAGACCCCCCAAGGAGCTTATCTAGATGTGTAGTGAGCACTTTGAACCCCCAAGGGCTACACAGAAGTTTATAACGCCGGGCCATGAAAATAAAAAAATCATATTTTTTCCACAAACATGATCTTTTAGTCCCCAATTTTTTTATTTTCCCAAGGGTAACAGGAGAAATTAGACCTCAAAAGTTGTCCAATTTGTCCTGAGTACGCTGATATTCCATATGTGGGAGAAAACTACTGTATGGGCACACTTCGGGGCTCGGAAGGGAAGTAGTGACGTTTTGAAATGCCGACTTGATGGAATGGTCTGCGGGCGTCATGTTACGTTTGCAGAGTCCCTGATGTGCCTAAACAGTAGAAACTCCCACAAGTGACCCCATTTTGGAAACTAGACCCCGCAAGGAACTTATCTAGATGTGTGGTGAGCACTTTGAACCCCCAAGTTCTTCACAGAAGTTTATAACGCAGAGCCGTGAAAATAAAAAATCATTTTTTTCCACAAAAATAACTTTTTTAGTCCCCAATTTTTTTTTCCCAACAGTAACAGGAGAAATTAGACCCCCAAAGTTATTGTGCAATTTTTCCCGAGTACGCTGATACCCCATATGTGGGGGTAAACCACTGTTTGGGCACACGTCGGGGCTTGGAATAAAGGGAGCACTGTTTGACATTTTGAACGCAAAATTTGCAGGAATCAATGGTGGCGCCATGTCGCGTATGGAGACCCCCTGATGTGCGTAAATAGTGGAAACCCCTCAATTCTAACTCCAACCCTAACCCCATCACACCCCTAACCCCAACCCTAACCCCTACACACCCCTAACCCTAATACAAACCCTAACCATAACCCTAACCCCAACACACCTCTAACCCTAATCCCAACTCTAACCATAAACCTAACCACAAGCCTAACCCTAATCCCAACCCTAACCCCAAAACACCCCTAACGCTTATCCTAACTCTAACCCTAACCACAAACCTAACCCTAATCCCAACCCTAACCCTAATTCCAACCCTAACCCTAATTCCAACCCTTACCCTAGTTCTAACCCTAACCCAAATTCTAACCCTAAGGCTGGGTTCATATTGCGTTTTACCAGCCCGTTCAACACGTAGCGTTGACGGGCTGGTAACGGTATAGCATAACGCGATCGCGTTATGCTATACCCGCTAGTGCAGAGGAATCAGCGATGATTCATCTGTGCTAGCGGTGATGGAGCCCAGACGCTGCAGCCTGCGTCCAATGCTCCGTCACTGAATGACGATACGTCGTGAACGCATGCCGCTTCACGGCATGCGTTGCGATGCGCACACAAATGGGGTGAATGGCAGCGTTAACGGACTGCGTTACACCGCGTTATACCGCGGTGAAACGCAGTCCATCTAACGGACTGCCATAATGCAATATGAACCCAGCCTGACCCTAAGGCCCCGTGCACACGTTGCGTATTCACTTGCGGATTTTTCTAAAATCCGCAGGTAAAATGACCTGCCTTTTACCTGCATATTTAGCGCGGATTTGCTGCGGTTTTTCTCTGCGGTTTTACGCCTATAATGGAATAGGTGTAAAACCTCTGCGGAATCCGCACAAAGAATTGACATGCTGCGGATTTAAAACCGCAGCAAATCTGCGCTGAAAAATCTGCAGCATGTGCACAGCGGTTTTTTTTTACCATTTATTTGCATTGTACTGTACATGGTTTCTGGATCTGCTGTGGATCCGCAGCGCGAAATCCGCTGCGGATCCGCAGCAAAATCCGTTGCGGATCCGCAGCAAATTCCGCTGCTGATCCACAGCAAAATCCGCTGCTGATCCGCAGCAAAATCCGCAACGTGTGCACAGGGCCTAATAGGAAAAAAAAAATTATTATTTGTCCCTACCTATGACAGGGGGGGTTCACTTACTTTTTTTTATTTTGATCACTGTGACAGTTGATCACAGTGATCAAAATAAATTTTTTGACCTGCAGGGCCACTGTCATTCGCGGCGGCGCGCACGCATGCGCCCGCCATTTTCCTAGATGGCGGCGCCCATGAAGAATCCCGGGCAGCCGCCGGGAAGGATCCAGGGACATCGGTGGACCGGGAGAGGTGAGTATGGGGTCGGAAGTGAGGGGGGGGGGATCGGAATGTGGGGGCAGCGGAGGCCAGGACGAGGGGAGCTTTTAGTGACGGTGGTGACCGACCGCTGCCATCTTTCGGTGGCGGCGGCCGATCGCCGCCGTGAATCCGTGTGGGGGGGTCAGGGCTCGGTGTCCAGCCATGGCAGATGCTATTGCAGCATCGGCCATGGCTGCATTGTAATATTTCACCAATTATATTGGTGAAATATTACAGATTGCTCTGATTGGCTGTTTCACTTTTAACAGCCAATCAGAGCGATCGTGGCCACGGGGGGGTTAAGCCAACCCCCCTGTGGTGAAGCACAAAGGGTCCTGTCCCTGCGGGTCGGGTGACCTTTAAGTGACCCCGGTCTCCCGACCCGCAGGGACGCGATCCTTTCATGACGCCACATAGGCGTCATGGGTCGGATTGGCACTGACTTTCATGACGCCTACGTGGCGTCACAGGTCGGGAAGGGGTTAAGAAATGAAGTTCAGTCAGTCTGAAAAATTGGGAAAACTTTGAAAGTTTCCCCAAGTACAGTTGAAAAAACCATCAAGCGGTACAAAAAAACTGGCTCACATGAGGACCACCCCAGGAAAGGAAGACCAAGTCACGTCTGCTTCTGAGGATAAGTTTATCCGAGTCACCAGCCTCAGAAATCGCAGGTTAACAGCAGCTCAGATTAGAGACCAGGTCAATGCCACACAGAGTTCTAGCAGCAGACGCATCTCTATAACAACTGTTAAGAGGAGACTTTGTGCAGCAGGCCTTCATGGTAAAATAGCTGCTAGGAAACCACTGCTAAGAATAGGCATCAAGCAGAAAAGACTTGTTTCGGCTAAAGAACAGGAATGGACATTACATCAGTGGAAATCTGTGCTTTGGTCTGACGAGTCCAAATTTGAGATCTTTGGTTCCAACCACCGTGTCTTTGTGCGACGCAGAAAAGGTGAACGGATGGACTCTACATGCCTGCTTCCCACCGTGAAGCATGGAGGAGGAGGTGATGGTGTGGGGGTGCTTTGCTGGTGATACTGTTGGTGATTTATTCATAATTGAAGGCATACTGAACCAGCATTACTACCACAGCATCTTGCAGCGGCATGCTATTCCATCCGGTTTGCGTTTAGTTGGACTATCATTTATTTTTCAACAGGACAAAGACCCCAAACACACTTCCAGGCTGTGTAAGGGCTATTTGACCAAGAAGGAGAGTGATGGGGTGCTATGCCAGATGACTTGGCCTCCACAGTCACCAGAACTGAACCCAATCGAGATGGTTTGGGGTAAGCTGGACCACAGAGTGAAGGCAAAGGGGCCAACAAGTGCTAAGCATCTCTGGGATCTCCTTCAAGATTGTTGGAAGACCATTTCTGGTGACTACCTCTTGAAGCTCATCAAGAGAATGCCAAGAGTGTGCAAAGCATTAATCAAAGCAAAATGTGGCTACTTTAACCCCTTCACCCCCAAGGGTGGTTTGCACGTTAATGACCGGGACAATTTTTACAATTCTGACCACTGTCTCTTTATGAGGTTATAACTCCGGAACGCTTCAACGGATCTTCGCGATTCTGAGATTGTTTTCTCGTGACATATTGTACTTCATGTTAGTGGTAAAATTTCTTCCATATAACTTGCGTTATTTTTGAAAAATACGCAAATATGGCGAAAATTTTGAAAATTTAGCAATTTTCAAACTTTGAATTTTTATTCCCTTAAAACAGAGAAATATGTAACACAAAATAGTTAAGAAATAACATTTCCCACATGT
Source organism: Oophaga sylvatica (assembly GCA_033576555.1). Lineage (NCBI taxonomy): Eukaryota > Metazoa > Chordata > Amphibia > Anura > Dendrobatidae > Oophaga > Oophaga sylvatica. The sequence continues at coordinate 160,578,024 of JARQOD010000009.1, forward strand.
CTACTTTACATCAGCACAATTTTGGAATCAAATTTTTTTTTTGTTAGGAAGTTATAAGGGTTAAAAGTTGACCAGCGATTTCTCATTTTTACAACAAAATTTACAAAGCCATTTTTTTTAGGGACCACCTCACATTTGAAGTCACTTTGAGGGGTCTACATGACAGAAAATACCCAAAAGTGACACCATTCTAAAAACTGCACCCCTCAAGGTACTCAAAACCACATTCAAGAAGTTTATTAACCCTTCAGGTGCTTCACAGGAACTAAAGCAACGTGGAAGGAAAAAATGAATATTTAACTTTTTAGCCACAAAAATGATCTTTTACAAACTTTTTTTTATTTTCACAAGGGTAAAAGGAGAAAATGGACAGATAAGGTTGTTATGCAATTTCTCCTGAGTACGCCAATACCCCATATGTGGGGGAAAACCACTGTTTGGGCACACGGCAGAGCTCGTAAGGGAAGGAGCGCCGTTTGACTTTTTCAAACTAAAATTGGCTGGAGTTGAGATTGGACGCCATGTCGCGCTTGGAGAACCTCTGAGCGCCTAAACAGTGGAAACCCCCCACAAGTGACACCATTTTGGAAACTAGACCCCCTAAGGTACTTATCTAGATCTGTTGTGAGCACTTTGAACCCCCAAGTGTTTCACAAAAGTTTATAATGCCTGGGTGTGAAAAAAAAAAAAAAAATTCCACAAAAATGATTTTTTAGTCCTAAATTTTTGAATTTTCCCAAGGAAATTGGACCCCAAAAGTTGTTGTCCAATTTGTCCTGAGTACGCTGATACCCCATATGTGGGGGTGGAAAACTGTTTGGGCGCACGGCAGGGCTTGGAAAGGAAGTAGTAACGTTTTGGAATGCAGACGTTGATGGGGGTCATGTTCCGTTTGCAGTGCCCCAGATGAGCCTAAACAGTGGAAATCCCCCACAAGTGACCCCATTTTGGAAACTAGACCCCCTAAGGAACTTATCTAGATCTTTGGTGAGCACTTTGAACCCCCAAGTGCTTCACACAAGTTTATAATGCCCGGGCATGAAAATAAAAAATCCTATTTTTTTCCCACAAAAATTATCTTTTAGTCACTAATTTTTTATTTTCCCAAGGGTATCAGGAGAAATTGGACCACATAAGTTGTTGTCCAATTTGTCCTGAGTACGCTGATGCCCCATATGTGGGGGGGAACCACTGTTTGGGCGCACGGCAGAGCTCGGAAGGGAAGGAGCACCATTTGACTTTTTCCAACCAAAATTGGCTGGAATTGAGATTGGATGCCATGTTGCATTTGGAGAGCCCCTGATGTGCCTAAACAGTGGAAACCCCCCACAAATGACCCCATTTGGGAAACTAGACCCCCTAAGGAACTTATCTAGATCTTTGGTGAGCAATTTGAACCCTCAAGTGCTTCACACAAGTTTATAACGTAGAGCCGTAAAATTTAAAAATCATATTTTTTCCACAAAAATGATCTTTTCACCCCAATTTTTATTTTTCCAAGGGTAACAAGACTCCAAAAGTTATTGTGCAATTTGTCCTGAGTACACTGATACCCCATATGTGGGGGTATACCACTGTTTGGGTGCATGGCAGAGTTTGGAAGGGAAGGAGCGCCATCTCACTTTTTCAACGCAGAATTGGCTGGACGCCATGTCGTGTTTGGAGAGCTCCTGATCTGCCTAAACAGTGGAAACCCCCCACAAATGACACCATTTTGGAAACTAGACCCCTCAAGGAACTTATCTAGATGTGTGGTGAGAACTTTGAACCCCCAGGTGTTTCACTAAAGTTTATAACGTACAGCCTTAAAATAAAAAATCCTTTTTTTTTTTTACAAAAATGATTTTTCGCCCCCAATATTTTATTTTCACAAGGGTAACAGAAGAAATTGGAACCCAAAAGTTGTTGTCCAATTTGTCCTGAGTACGCTGATACCCAATATGTAGGAGAAAACTACTGTATGGGTGCACGTCAGGGCTCGGAAGGGAAGTAGTGACGTTTTGGATTGCAGACTTTGATGGAATGGTCTGGGGGCGTCATGTCGCATTTGGAGAGCCCCTGATACGCCTAAACAGTGGAAACCCCCCACAAGTGACCCCATTTTGGAAAATAGACCCCACAAGGAACTTATCTAGATGTGTGGTGAGCACTTTGAACCCCGAAGTGCTTCACAGAAGTTTATAACGCACAGCCGTAAAAATAAAAAATCCTTTTTTTTTTTACAAAAATGATTTTTTCGCCCCCAATATTTTATTTTCACAAGGGTAACAGGAGAAATTGGACCCCAAAAGTTGTTGTCCAATTTGTCCTGAGTACGCTGATACCCAATATGTGGGAGAAAACTACTGTATGGGCGCATGTCAGGGCTCGGAAAGGGAAGTAGTGACGTTTTGGATTGCAGACTTTGATGGAATGGTCTGGGGGCGTCATGTCGCATTTGGAGAGCCCCTGATGCGCCTAAACAGTGGAAACCCCCCACAAGTGACCCCATTTTGGAAAATAGACCTCACAAGGAACTTACCTAGATGTGTGGTGAGCACTTTGAACCCCGAAGTGCTTCACAGAAGTTTATAACGCACAGCCGTAAAAATAAAAAATCCTTTTTTTTTTTACAAAAATGATTTTTTCGCCCCCAATATTTTATTTTCACAAGGGCAACAGGAGAAATTGGACCCCAAAAGTTGTTGTCCAATTTGTCCTGAGTACGCTGATACCCAATATGTGGGAGAAAACTACTGTATGGGCGCATGTCAGGGCTCGGAAAGGGAAGTAGTGACGTTTTGGATTGCAGACTTTGATGGAATGGTCTGGGGGCGTCATGTCGCATTTGGAGAGCCCCTGATGCGCCTAAACAGTGGAAATCCCCAACAAGTGACCCCATTTTGGAAAATAGACCCCACAAGGAACTTATTTAGATGTGTGGTGAGCGCTATGAAGCCCCAAGTGCTTCACAGAAGTTTATAATGTACAGCCGTAAAAACAAAAAAATCTTATTTTTTTTACAAAAATAATATTTTCGCCCCCAGTTTTTTATTTTCCCAAGGGTAACAGAAGAAATAGGACAAATTTCACAATAACTCTTGGGGTCCAGAGTAAGCTGATACCCCATATGTGGGATAAACTACTGTTTGGACGCATGGCAGAGCTCAGAAGTGAATGGCAGAGCTCAGAAGTGAAGGAACACCGTTTGACTTTTTCAACGCAGAATTGGCTGGAATGGAGATCAGACGCCATGTCACATTTGGAGAGCCCCTAATGTGCCTAAACAGCGGAAACCCCCCAATTCTAACTCCAACCCTAACCCCAACACACCCCTAACCCTAGTCCCAACCCTAATCCCAACCCTAACCCTAATCCTAACTCTAACCCTAATCCTAACTTTAGCGCCAACCCTAACCCTAACTTTAGCCGAAACCCTAACCCCTAATGGGAAAATGGAAATAAATACATTTTTTTTATTTTATTATTTTTCCCTAACTAAGGGGGTGATAAAGGGGGTTTGATTTACTATTTATAGCGGTTTTTATGATTGGCAGCTGTCACGCTAAAAGACGCTTTTTATTGCAAAAAGTAGTTTTTTGCATCGCCACATTTTGAGAGCTATAATTTTTGCATATTTTGGCCCACAATGTCATGTGAGGTCTTAATTTTTGCGGGACGAGGTGACGCTTTTATTGTACCATTTTTGAGCACGTGACATTTTTTGATCGCTTTTTATTTCGATTTTTGGGAGGTTAGAATGAACAAAAATCAGCAATTCATGAATTTCTTTTGGGTGAGGCGTTTTTATTGTTCCGCGTGTGGTAAAATCGATAAAGCAGTTTTATTCTTCGGGTCAGTACGATTATGGCGATACCTCATTTATATAATTTTTTTATGTTTTGGCGCTTTTATAGAATAAAAACAATTTTATATAAAAAATAATTATTTTTGCATCGCTTTATTCTGCGAGCTATAACTTTTTTATTTTTTTGCTGATGATGCTGTGTGACGGCTCGTTTTTTGCGGGACAAGATGACGTTTTCAGCGGTACCATGTTTATTTATATCCGTCTTTTTGATCGCGTGTTATTCCACTTTTTGTTCAGCGGTATGATGATAAAGCACTGATTTTTTGCTTCGTTTTTATTTTTTTTTTTTAAGGGGTTCACAAAAGGGGTTAACTAGTGGGACAGTTTTATAGGGGGGGTCGTTACGGACGCGGCGATACCATATATGTGTACTTTTATTGTTTTATTTTTTTTATTTACAATAAGTAATGAATTTATTGGGGAATATTTTTTTTTTTTTTTTTTTTTTTTTGGATTTTTTTTTACACATGTTTATTTTTACTTTTTTTTACTTTTTTACTTTGTCCCAGGGTGGGACATCACTGTATTTCATCAGATCGCTGCTGTGACAGTGTGCACAGCACTCTGTCACACCAGCGATGTGACAGGCAGTGCAGGACGCTTCCTCATGCCTGCTCTCGGCAGGCACTGAGGAAGCCGCCTCCCTCCAGGACCCCAGCGCCATCTTGGATCCGGGTCCTGGAGGGAGGAAGCCCTCAGAGCAGCGCGATCACATCGCGCTGGTCTGAGGGTCTCAGGGGGCGCGCAGGGAGCCCCCTGCCTGCGCGATCCTCCCCTGTGCCCCCAGTACACCGCGATCATGTTTGATCGCGGTGTGCAAGGGGTTAATGTGCCGGGAGCGGTCCGTGACCGCTCCTGACACACAGTCACGGGTGTCAGCTGTGATAATCAGCTGACACCCGGCGGCGATTAGCTGCGCTCCCTCCGGGAGCGCAGCTAATCGCCTATGACGTACTATCCCGTCCATGGTCAGAATGGCACGGGTTTTATGGACGGGATAGTACGTCTAATGTCAGAGAGGGGTTAAAGAACCTAGAATATAAGACATATTTTCAGTTGTTTCACACTTTTTTGTCAAGTCTATAATTCCACATGTGGTAATTCATAGTTTTGATGCCTTCAGTGTGAATGTACAATTTTCTGTGAGACAGTGAAGGAATATGTGTCGAATGGGGTGTACATTTCACCTAGGTACTGTGCTGTATGGTATAAGGGAAATGTGTGGCTTTGTAAACCTAGTGGTAGAGAAAGGTCACTACACCTTACATTCATTACACACTTGCAGCTCAGGCCTGAAACCATTCAGCTGTTAATTAGGAGACCAGAAGTAGGTGTCTGCAAACACAGTCAGAGAGCCCGTTTAGTCTGGACACAGGAAGGTGTCCCGGCACAAGAAGCGTCTCCAGGAGTTTGAGCTATCTCAGTCTGGGTGCTCGATGTACCCCGGACACAGGAGTAGTCTCAGTGAGAATCCGTGCGAATAGCTGCTGAATAGGAGGGGAGCTCTCTCAAGTCTGGACGTTGAAGGTGCCTTCAGACACAAGGAGGAGACTCTGTGAACCTCCATGTTGGTAACTACTGAACATATGTGTTGTTTTGGCCCTGGCTGGTAGAGTCGGGACCCGGATAGATAGGGAGATCTATCTAAGTGTAGTAAGTGGCTAGACAAGCCTAGGTTTTCTGTTTATGCTTTATTTTTATCTGTTTGCTGTGGACTTTAATAAAGCTGGTTGCGGCCAGTTTTACACCAGAACTGCTGTCTGAATGAACTGTTTCCGTGCCACTCTGTCTACCCAGACGGCGATCCCAGAGCTATATCCCCTGAAAAGCTTACATTTCATAGTCATGAAAATACAGAAAAATCTTTAAATGAGAAGGTGTGTCCAAACTTTTGGTCTGTACTGTGTGTGTGTATATATATATATATATATATAATATATATATATATATATGTATATATATATACAGTTAGGTCCATAAATATTTGGACAGAGACAACATTTATCTAATTTTGGTTCTAGACATTACCACAATGAATTTGAAACAAAACAAATCAGATGCAGTTGAAGTTCAGACTTTCAGCTTTCATTTGAGGGTATCCACATTAAAATTGGATGAAGGGTTTAGGAGTTTCAGCTCCTTAACATGTGCCACCCTGTTTTTAAAGGGACCAAAAGTAATTGGACAATTGACTCCAAGGCTATTTCATGGACAGGTGTGGGCAATCCCTTCATTATATCATTCTCAATTAAGCAGATAAAAGGGCTGGTGTTGATTTGAGGTGTGGTGTTTGCATTTGGAAGGTTTAGCTGTGAAGGAAACATGCGGTCAAAGGAGCTCTCCATGCAGGTGAAACAAGCTATCCTTAAGTGCAAAAAACAGAAAAAACCCATCCGAGAAATTGCTACAACTTTAGGAGTGGCAAAATCTACAGTTTGGTACATTCTGAGAAAGAAAGAAAGCACTGGTGAACTCATCAATGCAAAAAGACCTGGGCGCCCACGGAAGACAACAGTGGTGGATGATCGCAGAATACTCTCCATGGTGAAGAGAAACCCCTTCACAACAGCCAACCAAGTGAACAACACTCTCCAGGAGGTAGGCGTATCAATATCCAAATCTACCATAAAGAGAAGACTGCATGAAATTAAATACAGAGGGTTCACTGCACGGTGCAAGCCACTCATAAGAATCAAGAATAAAAAGGCTAGGCTGGACTTTGCTAAAAAACATCTAAAAAAGCCAGCACAGTTCTGGAAGAACATTCTTTGGACAGATGAAACCAAGATCAACCTCTACTAGAATGATGGAAAGAGAAAAGTATGGCGAAGGCGTGGTACAGCTCATGATCCAAAGCATACCACATCATCTGTAAAACATGGCGGAAGCAGTGTGATGGCTTGGGCATGCATGGCTGCCAGTGGCACTGGGTCACTAGTGTTTATTGATGATGTGACACAGGACAGAAACAGCCGAATGAATTCTGAGGTATTCAGAGCCATACTGTGTGCTCAGATCCAGCCAAATGCAGCCAAACTGATTGGTCGTCGTTTCATACTACAGATGGACAATGACCCAAAACATAAAGCCAAAGCAACCCAGGAGTTTATTAAAGCAAAGAAGTGGAATATTCTTGAATGGCCAAGTCAGTCACCTGATCTCAACCCAATTGAACATGCATTTCACTTGTTAAAGACTAAACTTCAGACAGAATGGCCCACAAACAAACAACAACTGAAAACCACCGCAGTGAAGGCCTGGCAGAGCATCAAAAAGAAGGAAACACAGTGTCTGGTGATGTCCATGAGTTCAAGACTTCAGGCAGTCATTGCTAACAAAGGGTTTTCAACCAAGTACTAGAAATGAACATTTTATTTACAATTATTTAATCTGTCCAATTACTTTTGGTCCCTTTAAAAACAGGGTGACACATGTTAAGGAGCTGAAACTCCTAAACCCTTCATCCAATTTTAATGTGGATACCCTCAAATGAAAGCTGAAAGTCTGAACTTCAACTGCATCTGATTTGTTTTGTTTCAAATTCATTGTGGTAATGTCTAGAACCAAAATTAGATAAATGTTGTCTCTGTCCAAATATTTATGGACCTAACTGTTATATATATATGTATGTATGTGTGTTATATATATAAATATATATATATATATAATGTGTGTGTGTGTGTGTGTGGTGTATATATATGTGTGTAAAGAAGGTGAATAACTCTGGCTTTGTTACAATGAACGTAATATGTATATGTGAACTAATAAGGCGTTTACCTTCCATACTCTGAAACAAACTGAGGAGAGAGGTGCCGCCCCCTTCTTTTATCTCTGCTGCAGATTTCCTGTTCCTGGGGGCGATGCCATTTCTCACGTCGGTGCTGTCATGGCTCTGGAAAATCAAATTACCGGTAAGTAATTATCATTTTTCTTTGACACTCTTCCCTGAAGGCCAACATCCGGTAGTCGCCTCTTCACTATAGACGTTGACACTGGTGTTTTGCGTGTACTATTTAATGAAGCTGCCAGTTGAGGAACTGTGAGAAGTCGATTTCTCAAACTACAGACTCTAATGTACTTGTCTTGTTGCTCACTTGTGCAGCTTGGCCTCCCACTTCTCTTTCTACTCTGGTTAGAGCCTGTTTGTGCACTCCTCTGAAGGGGGTAGTACACACCGTTGTAGGATTGTAGGAAATCTTCAGTTTCTTGGCAATTTCTCGCATTGAATAGCCTCCATTTCTAAGAACAAGAATAGACTGTCGAGTTTCACATGAAAGCTCTTTTTTTTCTGGAAAGTTTGAGAGTTTAATGGAAGCAACAAATGTAATGCTCCAGATTCTCAAATAGCTGAAGAGAAGGTCAGGTTTATAGCTTCTCTAGTCAGCCAAACTGTTTTCAGCTGTGCTAGCATACTTGCACAAGGGTTTTCAAGGGTATTCTAACCATCCATTAGCCTTCTTACACATTTAGCAAACACAAAGTACCATAAGAGCACTGGAGTGATGGTTGTTGGAAATTGGCCTCTATACACCTATGAAGATATTGCATTACAAACCAGACGTTTGCAGCTAGAATAGTCATTTACCACATTCACAATGTATAGAGTGTATTTCTGAATCATTTAATGTTAGCTTCATAGGAAAAAACTGTGCTTTTCTTTCAAAAATAAGGAAATTTCTAAGTGACCCTAAACTTTGACATGGTAGTGTATATTAAACCATAAACCATTATGTGTTCACATACAATGTTGATCATGTTCTATAATTTCTTCTAGAATTTCAGATCATCATATTATTTGTAGTCAAAATAAGATGAAAGCGAAGTGGAAAGCCCAGTACAGATCTGAACTAATGCTATCTGTTGAATATTGGCATCAGTTATTTCAAGCCAGGATTATTCAACATGAAAACCTTTTTATTTATTTTTTAATTATGGCCACATGTATTTTTGGGTATTGATGAAAATTTACTTATGGTCTTCCTATGCGTAATAGCTTCCATTCACAACGTGCCATTTTGTTTTAAGCCCTCTTCACACCGCCTCAGTGTTTTCAGTATGTGTGGTGACAGTTTTCACACATACTGGAGACACTTACACACATACACATACACATACACACACACACACAACACACACACACACACACACACACACCCATTATAATCTATGGGGCTGCACACATGTCCAAGTGTTCACATGGACCATGTGGTTCATGTGACAAGTCTGTTTTATTTTCTGGCAGCACAGATGTAAATACACACGTGCACATGGTGCAGAAATGTCTGCAGCAGCTGCGGTGTGTGCACACATTCAGTGACAGTTGTGAAGGCTTTTGATATTTCAATTGGCAATACTGAATAGGAAACTGTAGAAAACAAAGTCATGCTGTATGAATTTATTTGTAATTATTGTATTATTTTTTTTGTAGCTTTGGCATTTTAGTCAGAAACCTGAATCTCTTGATCCATTGGCAAAATATCACAGCTGCACATCAGGATTAGGAAATAATTATGTTGTGCCACTAAAGGTTAGTATACCACAATTTCCAAAAATAGAAAGCGAAATGTATCATTGTGTATGGTCTGTCTATGGCAGGGGTCTCAAACTGCATTCCTCAAGGACCACAAACCGTGCGTGTTTTCAAGCTTTCCTTAGCATTGCACTAGCTGCTGGAATCATTATCTGAGCAGGTGATTAAATTATCACCTGTGCAATACAAGGAAATCCTGAAAACATGACCTGTTTGCTGCCCTTGAGGAATGCAGTTTGAGACCTCTGGTTTATGGTATTGTAACTCCGCTCCATTTACTTGGATGCATCTGAACTTCTAGACGACCCCAAGTACAAGTGTGATGCTGTTTATGGGGGGAAATTGCAAAGAGATTTTTGTAGTTTAATGCAACTTAAATGTTAATGTATTGAGACAAAAGTTTTGTAGATCAGAAATATTAGGCAGTTATGAGCCTGAGTATATCAAGATACCGAGATAAGCATAAATCGGGTAGAGAAAACCAGACACAAAAAACAAATATCCTAAAATAAAATAAATAAAAAAAAAATTTTGCAAAAAGTGCATGAAGTTAGTAATAATTCTAAGGGTATTTAGTAAACATAATTTTGATCAAAAGAATGTAAAAGCCATCCCGACACGTCAAGGAAGGAAACCCTTATGGGACAGTCCTAACTCTTGTATTAAAAACCTTTCCACTTGTCAAGTGATGTAAATGTGAACAAGGACAGAGGGACTGAACCCACCAGTTAAAGTGCATATAAGGGTGTGACCGCCCTGTTTCTGAGCTGAGAAATCCATCCTGTATAGCCTATTCTTTAACTAGTGGGTTCAGTCCCTCTGTCCTTGTTCACATTTACGTCACTTGACAAGTGGAAAGGTTTTTAATACAAGAGTTAGGACTGTCCCACAAGAGTTGCCTTGATGTGGCGGGATGGCTTGTACATTCTTTTGATCAAAATTATTTTTACTAAATACACTTATAATTATTACTACCTTCATGCATTTTTTGCAAAAAAATTTTTATTTATTTTATTTTAGTATATTTGTTTTTTGTGTTTTTTGTTTTTTGTGTCTGGTTTTCTCTGTGTAATGGTCATATGTTAATATGCATTTACATTTTGCATACACATTAACTTACTTTTTCAGCTCAGATCTAGCTATATATTTTTTTAGTTTTATAAATCGGGTAGAGTACAGTCGGACTGGAGTGTCTGGTGCCCACAGGGGGAATAGACTTTAGGGGACCACCCTACAGCTATATGCAAATACCTGTGTGGAATCCGAGGATAGGAAACTGCGCTGATCAGAAGAATGTGGAAACTTTTATCCCTGACAGGGCACTTTTATCCCCAGATTAAAATGGAGCAGCACATGGGATGTCTGACAGCAGGTCCATTCATCTTCTTTGGGGACTTCCAGAAAAAGCCAAGTGCAGCCCCTTAGGGAATGAATGGATTTGTGGTCGAGTCATACATGACCCGACATACTAAAGGGTATGCCACACTAAACGAGATCGCAAACGAGATCACTAAAACGTCACTATTTAGCGATCTCGTTAGCGACCTCGTTGTGTGTGGCATGTAGCAACGATGTGACCCCTGCTGTGATGTCGCTGATCGTTCACTAGCGTTCTGGACCATTTTTTGATCGTTGGCGTCCCGCTGGTGAGCCTATATCGCTGTGTTTGGCACCTTTTGCGAACGACGAGCGACCTCGTTTGTGACGCATATGACTGTTTTTTGCGTCACGGAGTGGATCGCGATATCTGTAAGTTCTCATTTGCGTCACAGAGAGGATCGCAGAAGTTGCAAAGCAGGCTAGCAGGACGCAGAGAGCAGGAGCGATGCTGGAAATTCCTATGAATCAGAAGCGCTCAGTACATGCTAATGACATCCTAACGACCGCCAAAGTCGTTAAAGAGATCGCTGACCGCTGATGAGTCGTTTATGAGATCTCCTGTTTGGCAGCTACTAGTGACCTAAAAGAGATCACACCAACGATTGCGTCATATCATGATCGCTAACGAGATCGCTAAGTGTGGCAGTACCTTAATGGAGATAAGTTGCACATTCTGCAGATTGGTGCAAGTCCCTGCAGTTGGACCCCCCCCACTTATCAATAACTTATCACTTCTCCTTTGGCCACGTTCACGCAGTCAATATTTGGTCAGTATTTTAACTCTGTATGCATAAGCCAAAACCAGTAGTTTACAAACCAGAGGAATAGTATATTAAAAACACGTCACCACTTCTAAATTTATCACCCACTCCTGGCTCTGGCTTGCATATACTGAGGCAAAATACTGGCCAAATACTGAATTTGTGAACATTGCCTTGGAATAGGTGATTACTTGTTTTCACCGTAGAACCCCTGTAAGTGCACATTTGCTACTGTGTAATAGTCACAGGACAGGGAAGGGTTAAACATCGAAGTAATTGGAAATCAAGAATCTTCCCCTTATTGATATCAGAGAGAGCAAGTGACCTCCATACACAACACAATCTCCTATACCAAGACCAATAATACCAGATACAAGGAACAAATACCGCCATGCCGTGACCAGACTACATATTACCACCAAATAGTGACCGAATAATACTACGTATAAGCAACAAATACCACACCATGACCAGACCACATATTACCACCACACAGTGAATAAATAATACTATATACAAGGGATAAATGTGTCATACCTTGACCAGACCACATATTACCACCACATGTAATAACACTAATATTACCACTAGTGACATTATGCACCGGATCTCTGTATATAGTTTGTGTACAGGTAATGCAGTGATCATCAGTGATGTTATACGCAGGAGCTTTGTATATAGTGATAGAGTGCAGGTAATACAGGGATCATCAGTGACATTACAGTATATAGAGAGCTTCTGTGTATATAGTATACAGGTAATACAGTGATCACCAGTGTCATTATATACAGGAGCTCTGTACATAGTATACTGCATATAGTGTCAGTGTACAGGTAACACACTGACTCAGCAGTGATGCCTGTAGTTGAAGTAATTCATCTTCCTTTTCTTCTTCATCCAGTGCAGACCGCCATCACTTCTTCCAGCCATGACTCACTCGTCTCTGCATAATATAAGACAGTTATCTATTGCTGATCGCTTCCAGAGCACATTCCTCACTTTTTCCTAGACTTCTACACTACTTCAGATGAAGAAAAGAAGCGACATAGTGCCGCCCTGCAGAATTACAGTACCCCCTTTTGTTACCCCCTCCCCCCCATGGAAGACAGTATCCTCAAAAGTAAATTAAATTACAGCACTATTAATGTCCCCTGATTATCCCCTACAGTAATTATGTCCCCACTTGCCACCATAAACCAATAATGTATGTACCTCATCCTGACCACCATACAGTAATTGTCACCCCTTTATTTAACCTTCATCCGGCTGAGTAGGTACAATTGTAACTATTCCGTTTTAAAATTGCAATAACTTAACTTTTTTCGAAAAGCCGTAGAGTGCTGAAATTTCGTGACATCTCTGCAGTTTTGGTCCAGAATATATTGGCCAAATTTCAATAAAATATCTCCACCCCCTTCCGAGATAAGGGGTCGAGATATTTTTGCATCCATAAGAAGCTGCATAGGTACAAATGTACCCTCATATATTTTGAATGAAGATAATGCAAGGAAAAAAGAATAATATTTTTTTTAATGATAATGCTATTTTATTATTATAAACAAGTACAAAAACTGTTCATTTACATTATAAAGAAGAAACTTTTTTTATTGATTTTCTTCGCAAGTAATGCATGTTGTCTTTGCTACCGAGTGTTCATCGCAAATGGGTTTCACACAAACCACACAAGACTTTCTAGTCTTACGTCGTTTTCGCCTCAGGTCTCGGCAGACATAGCAACTACCAACAACAGGGGAGGGTCCACGACTACCATGAGGTATTTGAGGGCCAGCTGCTGCTTGCGATGCTACCAGAATGCATCGTCCAAGCACCATTTCTACTGCACCTCGAAGAAAATCGTTTCTCATCATCATTCGGTTTGTGCAGGCATACACAGCTGATTTTCGAGATCTGTCAGGAACTTTCTTCTTTGATCCTTTGTCCTGAAGCTTGGATTGTGTTCTCTGTAGATGATGTAGGATGCTAACCCAGTGACGTCAATCATATTGTAGAAAAATGCCAGAGGCCCACGTAATGTTCGTTGTTTCACAGTGTACTCTCCCAACATTTTATCCATAACATCAACTCCGCCTTTTGTTTTGTTGTAGTATTTTATTATCTCTGGCTTGGCTGCTAGTGTCTCTTCAACTTCTCCCGTCATGTGCATAGATGATAGAAGCACGACTGATTTGTTCTTCTTTGGTACATATGAACAGACTGTTGCATCATGATTGTAGGCAAAATTTGTCGAGTTTACAGGCCTTTCTTTGGCAGTCTGCATGTTTCTAGGTAGGAACCTTTTGTTTTTTCTCACTCTACCAACTAGTGTCATGTTCCAGGAGTTCAATACCTTAGCTAGTTCCATGGTTGTAAAGAAGTTATCGGTGGTGACATTTCTTCCAGAGCCTTTATACGAGCTCACTAGGTCCAATACTGTTCGTTCACCAATGTTTACTTGTCGAGGACCATCAGTTGGTTTCCCAGTGTAGAGCTGACCTTGTAATGGGTAGGCGTTTGACGAGTCACAAGCCCAGAAAATCTTTTTGCCATATTTATCTGGTTTTGAAGGTATATACTGGGTAAATTTAGTATGGCCTCTAAATGGAAATAATTGCTCGTCGACGGTGATACAATTATATGGCTTGTAGGCTCTCTCCAGATTTCTGTACAGCATTGTCCAGATGTCCCGTATTGGTGTAGCTTTATCTGTTTGCACACGTTCTGCACGTGTATTTTCGTTGTCAAATCTGATAAATCTGAGTATCATCTTGAAGCGGTCACGAGGCATGGCTGTACGTATAAGAGGCAGAGCAGCAACATTCCACATTGCCTCCAAATTCTCTTTGTTGTCTCTGTGCACACCAGCAGCAATCAGTATGCCCAAAAATGCATGGAGTTCAGTTTCAGTAAATTGCTTGAATGTTTTTTGTGGTGGCCGTTCAGAAGAATCAGGAAAACGTTGTACCAGTTCGTTGTTGTAAGCATCACAAACTCTCTTGGCCTTTCGATTCGTTTCTCGTAATATGATGTCACACATCTCGGGAGTCATGATTGACTTCAATAGCTCTTTTGCTCTATACAGGTTGCTGATTGCTGCAGGGTCACCTCTTTGTCGTAGGACATTACGAGATTTTGTTTGTGCATTTGGCAGTGGATCACTACACCATTGAGTTTTATCCTTAGCAGTCCAAATGTCGCCTGCACTTTGAGGCGCAGAATCATCCTCAACACTTTCGTCTGAGTCGTATTCTTTTTCCTGCTCTATGACCATTTCTTGTTCAATGTCTGAATCTTCTTCAGTAACATCCACTTGTGGTACATAGTTTTCATCATCAGATGCAACATATGGTTCTTCCTCATGCTCAGAATCAGATTCTTCTAGCATTCGCATTATTTCGTCAGACGTAAATCTGTAAATATGAAAAAATGAAAAATAATTTATTTTCCGAAATACTACACAATACTACATTATTGACTTTTCACAAAATGATACTAACCTGCAAACGCGTTTTCTTGGATTATGGCGGAAACTAGATCCAGCATCACTATCACTCATGATGACTTGGTAGATGAATTTTGGCTTCGAAATTTAGTTCAGTAACACGTGGCAAGTAGAATGAAACTCGATTCTAAAGTGCAGATAAAAAAGTAAATTATTTCTAGTGATAATTATTTATAAATGTCATTTATACATTATGTAAACCGTATATGGTTTCAGAATTTTCATTCCATTTTCGACTGTTTTTTCGACCAATAGGAAAATTGTAACAGAGCCACCATCTTTATTTTGTGCTGAATATAAGTAAAACATCGTAAAACAATATGTAGATACTAATTATTATCCATTTTTCGTATAAAAATCATACCTATAGTGATAAGTTTCATACAAAATATATGTAAGCCAAGTCCAGGCTCAAAGACAATTTCTGACTGTTCTGTCCCCACATAAGGCGAATGAAGGTATTACTGACTGTTAGATGCTGTGAGACTTTCCTACTTTCGTTTCCAAGAAATTGAAAACTTCACAAGCCTAGAAATGTGTGTGCTCACAGCAATGAGATGAACAGCAAAATGGCTACTGAGAGGAGGGAGGCAGGAAGAGAAGTATGATAAATGGCAAATGAGCTTTAATGTAAGGTCATGCACTTGGGTAGAACAAACAAGATGTATAATTATGTGCTTAATTGTAAAACACTGGGCAAAACTGTCACTGAAAAAGACCTGGGTGTATGGGTGGACGACAAACTCACATTTAGTGGCCAATGTCAGGCAGCTGCTGCCAAGGCAAATAAAATAATGGGATGCATTAAAAGAGGCATAGATGCTCATGAGGAGAACATCATTTTACCTCTATACAAGTCACTGGTGCGACCACACTTAGAATACTGTGTGCAGTTCTGGTCTCCGGTGTATAAGAAAGGCATAGCTGAACTGGAGCGGGTGCAGAGAAGAGCGACCAAGGTTATTAGAGAACTGGGGGGTCTGCAATACCAAAACAGGTTATTACACTTGGGGTTATTTAGTTTGGAAAAACGAAGGCTATGGGGTGATCTTATTACAATGTATAAATATATGAGGGGACAGTACAAAGACCTTTCTAATGATCTTTTTACTCTTAGACCTGTGACGGGGACAAGGGGGCATCCTCTATGTCTGGAGGAAAGAAGGTTTAGCCATAATCACAGACGCAGATTCTTTACTGTAAGAGCAGTGAGACTATGGAACTCTCTGCCGTCTAATGTTGTAATGAGTGATTCCTTACTAAAATTTAAGAAGGGACTGTATGCCTTTCTTGAAAAGTATAATATTACAGGCTATATTCACTAGTTTCCTAGATACTGCGTTGATCCAGGGAGCTAGTCTGATTGCCGTATGTGGAGTCGGGAAGGAATTTTTTTCCCCAATGTGAAGCTTACTGTTTGCCACTTGGGTTTTTTTGCCTTCCTCTGGATCAACATGTTAGGGCAGGTTAGGATAGGATATGGGTTGAACTAGATGGACTTAAAGTCTTCCTTCAACCTTAATAACTATGTTACTATGTTACTAAGTAGAAGCCACTCCCAGTTTGAATCAACTTAATTGACAGCAACATAAGTGAGCAGTAACAACACTGGCCAGTAGATATCAGCATAACATTTGTAGCTGAATGAACTTTAGTTTCTGAAACCAAGTAAAGGAGAAAGTCTTCCCACAGTGGAGGTATATATGAAGGTACAATTGCACCTCTGCAGCCTGTTAACGTTGTAAAATTATGCAGCCTGACGAAGTTAATAAGGTCTCAGATCCTGGACCTCTTTAGTTAATGTCCCCATGTTAGTCCCCTATGTTGTCTCATCCTGTTACCCTATGTCGCTCATCCTTTGCCCATGTGTCCACTTTAATAATGTCCCCATCCTGTCCACTACCCTGCCCAATCACAAAGGTGGAGGGAGATTCTTTTCACTTTCTTGCGCTCCCCCGGCATCCTTTTGAGGCTTCATATTTGGCATTGTCATTAAAATAGCCACTGACTGCATCTATCACAGGGCGCTCTGCTCTCTGACAGGTCGCACACGGATGTTACATAGCAGTAACATTTGAAAGGCTGCCGGCTTATCAAAGACTGCATGCGGTCTCTGATGGCAGTTACATTAAATGGCAGCTGGTCTATCTGAGGCCGCCCACTGACACCTGGAGCCTTTGATAGGCCGGCAGTCTTTCAATGTTACTGCTATGTAACGTCAGCACGTGCTCTGTCACAGCTACAGCAGCGTTCATCTTGATGGGCATCGTCGCCAGGGCCGGCTCCAAATTTTTTATGGGCCCCTTTAACACATACCACGATTCATGATGCACAGATAAGAAATATAAGTGTAGCACAATGCCAAAGATTTCACTTACTACTTACTTATATGAGTGATATCTATTGTAAATTCTACAATAGCTCAGAAACCGATGAATCCTTCCACACACAGTGACTGAAGTTTTATGGGCACCACATAGTCCTCCATACAGTATTACGGGCACCACGTAGCCTCCATGCAGTTTTATGGGCACCACAAAGTCCTCCATGCAGTTTATGGGCACCACAAAGTCCTCCATGCAGTTTATGGGCACCACAAAGTCCTCCATGCAGTTTATGGCCACCACATAGTCCTCCATACAGTTTATGGGCACCACATAGTCTCCATACAGTATTATGGGCACCACATACTATATAAAGCGCAGCAATGTGTGAACATATGTTTAGGATATGGTAACACTATCAATATTTGGTCAGTATTTTACCTCAGTATTTGTAATCACAAACCAGGAGTGGGTGATAAATACAGAAGTGGTGACTTGTTCCTATTATACTTTTCCTCTGATTGTTCCACTCTTGATTTTGGCTTACAAATACTGAGGTAAAATACTGACCAAATACTGATGGCGTGACAATAGCCTAAGGCTGAGGAAAGCAAGGGTTTTACACTGTCAAATGATTACATTGCTCATGTAACCAGGTGGCGCGGGGTGGTAGTCGTGGGCAAGTCCACTAAGTCACAGTCAGTGAGCACCAGGGCACCTCGTAGATGAAAAGACAAGTGAAGTCCCAGTCCTGCTGTACAGTCAGTTACCTCCATCACACGTTCACTCTGGCTGTAGGGAATCCGATCTCAGGAAAACCCCACAGGCCACAGTTCTGTTCCAATGGTATAAACTTTACTTAACACGGTACAAAGAAGACATTGTTTCCAGTACTTTCCCTCCAGCTTCTCTATGTGGTACGCCACCGGCTTTTTTCCTGGTCCTGAACCCCGACTTTCTCCTGGGGATGATCCCGCACAGCCATCGTCCGTCCACGCTGCCCGTCCACTTAGGACAGCTTTTATACTCACGACCGGGGAATCCTCTGTCCTCATTACGGTGCATGTCTTGCCCTGGGCAAGCCTGCTTGGGCACTGCTGCCTATGCAGAAAATCCCTTCCCTAAGTGGGAGTCTTTGTACCGTCCCTCTTTTAACTCCTCCCAACTGTTTAACCCTTTGCAGACTAAATCTAAGCTACTAATCCTATTCCCTATCTCTAATGTGCTCCACTACTCTAACCCCACTATTATTCTATACTAACTTATACCCTATCCTAGCCCTAATCTTATACACAACACATGGTACATTTACATTACAGTAGAAAACATCACAGCATAATACAGCACATTACAAATTACAGGAACATTAATTAAACCGCCCAGTACATTAACAAACGAAAAGGTGCCGCATGTGTTACATGTGCACAGTGTCCACGGGAGAGAGAAGGCAGTCGAGGGTCTCCACCACCTCATTACACTCACATTTTTCCTGTCTAATTTACAATGACACAAACTTATTAAAGGGAACCTCTCAGCAGGATTGTGTATAGTAACCTACACACAGTGTCAGGTCGGCGCTGTTATATTGATTACAATGATACCTTGTTTGATTAAATCCATCTTGTTTCTTAATCCTTATTTTCAGTTTTGTGTTAATGATATGCTCGTGTCCTAAGGTGGGGTTCATGTATGTGTGTGGTGCTCTGATTATACACTGCTCAAAAAAATAAAGGGAACACTCAAATTACACATCCTAGATCTGAATGAATTAAATATTCTCATTGAATACTTTGTTCTGTACAAAGTTGAATGTGCTGACAACAAAATCACACAAAAATCATCAATGGAAATCAAATTTATTAACCAATGGAGGCCTGGATTTGGAGTCGCACACATTAAAGTGGAATGTAATGTCATTAAAACAAGTCAAAATGATGCTCAGTAGTGTGTCTCCACGTGCCTGTATGACCTCCCTACAAAGCCTGGACATGATTCTGATGAGGCGGCGGATGGTCTCCTGAGGGATCTCCTCCCAGACTGGACTAAACCATTTGCCAACTCCTGGACAGTCTGTGGTGCAACGTGACGTTTGTGGATGGAGTGAAACATGATGTCCCAGATGTGCTCAATAGGATTCAGGTCTGGGGAATGGGCGGGCCAGTCCGTAGCTTCAATGCCTTCATCTTGCACATGAGGTCTGGCATTGTCCTGCATTAGGAGGAACCCAGGGCCAACCGCACCAGCATATTGTCTCACAAGGGGTCTGAGGATCTCATCTCGGTACCTAATGGCAGTCAGGCTACCTCTGGCGAGCACATGGAGGGCTGTGCGGCCCTCCAAAGAAATGCCACCCCACACCATTACTGACCCACAGCCAAACCAGTCTTGCTGAAGGATGTTGCAGGCAGCAGATCGCTCTCCACGACGTCTCCAGACTCTGTCACATGTGCTCAGTGTGAACCTGCTTTCATCTGTGAAGAGCACAATGCGCCAGTGGCGAATTTGCCAATCCTGGTGTTCTGTGGCAAATGCCAAGCATCCTGCACGGTGTTGGGCTGTGAGCACAACCCCCATCTGTGGACGTCGGGCACTCAGACCATCCTCATGGAGACGGTTTCTAACCATGTGTGCAGTGCAGACACATGCACATTTGTGGCCTGTTGGAGGTCATTTTGCAGGGCTCTGGCAGTGCTCCTCCTGTTCCTCCTTGCAAAAAGGCAGAGGTAGCGGTCCTGCTGCTGGGTTGTTGCCCTCCTACGGCCCCCTTCACGTCTCCTGGTGTACTGGCCTGTCTCCTGGTAGCGCCTCCAGCCTCTGGACACTACGCTGATAGACACAGCAAAACTTCTTGACACAGCTCGCATTGATGTGCTATCCTGGATGAGCCGCACTACCTGAGCCACTTGTCTGGGTTTTAGAGTCCGTCTCATGCTACCACGAGTGTGAAAGCACAATCAACATTCAGAAGTGACCAAAACATCAGCCAGAAAGCATTGGTACTGAGATATGGTCTGTGGTCCCCACCAGCAGGACCACTCCTTTATTGAGTGTGTCTTAATAATTGCCAATAATTTTCATCTGTTGTCTATTCCATTTGCACAACTGCATGTGAAATTGATTGTCAGTCAGTGTTGCTTCCTAAGTGGACAGTTTGAGTTCACAGAAGTTTGATTTACTTGGAGTTATATTCTGTTGTTTAAGTGTTCCCTTTATTTTTTTGAGCAGTGTATATTCATAATGCAGACTTCTGACAGGTTACTACTCCCTCACTGACCTGCACCCTAGTTTGCATAATGAATACCATCACATATTGAATAATAAAAAAAAAAAACACTTCTGCAGTCAAGTGCCGAACGTGGCACCTGCGCTGCAGCATAATTGCATGGTTACTGTGCATTTAATCCCTTTTGCAGATTTACTTGAGCGAGGGGAAAAAAAAAAGTCATTTTGTAAATGGTGCCCGCCGCACCTGCGCAGTAGCATTTATCGTTTTGTATAGAGATCCTATAGCTGCTGTTGTGCAGGCGCCGGCGGCGCCATCTTGCTGGAGAAGAAAAAAAATGTCCTCCAAGATGGCGCTGCCAGTGCAGTAGCGGCTCTCTGGGATCGCCGATAGCTGCTATTGCGCATGTGCGGGCGGCGCTATCAGTATGTAATGTTATTCATTATGCAAACTAGGGGGCAGGTCAGTGAGGGATCAGTGACCTGTCAGCAGTCTGCATTAAGAATACCTAATCAGAGCACCAAATACTCCAGCCCCGCCTTAGGGCACGAGCATACCATTAACACAAAAATGATAATAAAGATTAAGGGTATGTTTCCACGGTCAGGAAACAGTCCGGATTAGCTGCGTGTTTGACGCTGTGCGTTGGCGCAGCGTCAAACACGCAGCGTCCAGATGTTACAGCATAGTGGAGGGGATTTCAAGAAATCCCGTCTCCACTATGCTGCAAAACACACAGGCGGAAGACCTGCGTTTCCGGACATGCGGCGCGTCTTTTTAGAGCGCAGCATGTCCTATTCCCTTGCGGCGACGCTGCGTCGCAGCAAGGGAAATAACACAGGGCTATGCAGCCCTGCGGTCATTCCGGATGTGTTCCGGAGGTGTTCCATGAACACATCCGGAATGAGTGCGCGTTCAAAAGGGGGCGGGGCTTTGGGCGGAGCGGACTTTCCGCTCCGTCCAAAGCGCTGTGTTTCCTGACCGTGGAAACACAGCCTTAGAAACAACAACAAGATGGATTTCATCAACAAACTTATCATTTTGTTCAGTATAACGGCGCCGACCTGACACTGTCTGTAGGTTACTCTTTATGGTATGTCATGTTTTAAATAAAGCTGCTTAGTTTTTGATACTCCCTGGCATTTTATTTTGACAAAACTTTATTGATATAGCCATGTGTGCGTTAAATGCTTTTCTACTCCAGAATCGCACTAAAACTCGTGTTTTTCCGCATCTAAGTCTATAGGAAAAATCTGCACATAAAACTTTGTCACTTTACGATGAATAAAATAAATGCAGAGTAGCCATGAAATTTCTATAAATCCCATCTACTTTGCTGGAACTGAAATGCTGTGTATTTAATGCAACAAAACTGTGCTACCTTAAAAAGTCACCAAAAACTCATGTTGGGTACGCAGCCTTGGACAGCAAAAACACAAACTGACATATTTAGACACCTTTTCGTCTATCGTATCGGGTCGTTTATACTGTTTGATAACCTGGCACATCTTTAAAGTGTAAGTTTACACCATCCATTTATTGACTCGTTTTCTGCCAAAAACTGGCCACAAGATTTTAGTGCATTGTTGTTCCACATTAGGTCACACCACTCTCCACTACTCAACAACCCTTTCTGTAGAAGGCGGACCCACTTGTCGGACAAGGCTGATAAGAAACGTGGTGCAAGTCATAAAAGACAGGGTTTTTATGAAATGTAGTCTAAGATGCATATATCATTATATATTTCCTCGGTTTCAGATGGACCTAGATGACACAAGTAGCCGCTCTTTTTATGAAAAGGTATTGTACTTGGAGAAACAGGTGCGGAAGAGAGTTGAATGTGGAAATTCAGAAAATCAATGAAGATCGACGACTATCAATTGCTCTTTGAATCTCAGACTAAAATTCATCTCCATTATGTACTAAAATAATTATTTATATGCTCCTGTCTTATGTCTTTATTTTGGATTATGAAAATTACTATTATTGAAAAAAGTCATTTTTCATTCATGTTTCTATTTCTGCCTGCAAGCTAGCCCTGTAGTGATTAGAGAGTAGAATGTAAGCCCGAAAGGGCAAGGTCCTCTCCCCTCTGTATCAGTCTGTCATTGTTAGTTTGTTTACTGTAAGCGATACCTGTAATTTGTATGTAACCCCTTCTCATGTACAGCACCATGGAATCAATGGCGCTATATAAATAAATAATAATAATAATTAGAGAGAAGAAATGCCAGGATAAGCTCGGATTGTCCCATGCTTGAGGTTCAATTTGTTCTAATGATAAACTGCTAGGCTGCTGTTCCTTGGGCCTGGAGATGTTTTATGAGGTATTCAGATGACAGTAGATATATGGACATCTGTCCACTATAGGGATTCTGGGGAAATTGACCATGCAGGCCATTTTTCTTCAAGTGCCTCCTTATTGTGCATCTTGAAACAGCCACACTGCTAGTTTTCAGTGAGTCCAGTATTTGTGGGTTTTTCTTTGCATCCCAAACAATTTTCCTGGCATTTGCCACAGGTCACAGGTGAGGATGTTACCTTTAGTAGCCATTCAAACCCATTTTTGTCATCTTCTGTGCATGTTATCAGGCCGAAATCACCAGGGTATGTAAACTTTTTATCAGGGTCATTTGGATGTTTTGGGTTGTCATTATGATTTAAAAAGAGAAAACACAGTAGTTTGACAATAAATGGCTTCACCCAACCACTAACCATGAGTGGAGAAAAAGGTTTGGTGTTACCATTCATATTTTCTGAAAAAAGGCCAAGAAAGCAAAAATTCTGCTGTGGTGTGTAAACTTTTGAGCACAACTGTGCCATTCTGATCTTTCTCAGAATCATCATTACTTTTGTAGCCCTGCCCCTGTCTTCGCTTTGGTGGATGTGGGGCTGCTGAGCTCCTCTTTTGCAGAACTGTTCAATCTTCTGCAGGTGCAGGAGCATTCAGGACAGGAGGAGGAAGCAGGGACTACAATACCCATCTGCTGCAAATAAAGGGCAAATATCTTCTAAGTAGAGCCCAGATAATACCTAGGAGGCAGCATTGTGTGTCTGCTGTGCTGATTAGATCACAGCACCTGCGATACTTCCTTTCACACTAAGGCTGTGTGCACACGTTCAGGAATTTTCACGTTTTTTTTAGCGGTTTTGCGGCAGTTTTCCACTGCAAAAACGCTTTAAAAACGTATGTATTAAGCATCCTATGATTAGAATTCATTCCGCAATTTTTATGCACATGTTGCATTTTTTACAGCGAAAAAAGCGCAGCATGTTCATTAATTTTGCTGAATCGTGGCGATTCCGCCACCATAGGAATGCATTGAAAAGCTTACTTTATGCATGTGGCTATGCCCACCATGCGCAAAGTGAGCGGTTCATGTGCAGATGGTACCCAGGGTCTGGAGGAGAGGAGACTCTCCTCCAGGCCCTGGGTACCATATCCCTGTTAAAACAATAATTAACATAAAAAATCATGATATTCTCACCTTCCGGCGGCCCCCGCTGCTTTCCCGCCTCTCAGCGACGCTCCCGGCAACTTCCGTTCCCTGTGATGCCTTGCGACAATGACCCCAGATGACGTAGCGGTCTCACGTGATGCTATGTCATCTGGGGTCATTGTCGCCAGGCATCACTGGGAACGAGAGTTGCCGGGAGCATCGCGAGGACCATGAAGGCTGTGGGGACGCTGGAAGGTGAGAATATCACGATTTTTTTTATATTTTTATTATTTTTAGCAGTATATGTTTTTACTAATGATGCTGCATAGGCGCCATCAATAGTAAAAAGTTGGTCACACTTGTCAAACACTATGTTTTGTCAAGGAAATATATATGTATTCCACGTATTCAATGTATATTCATATATTTGCATTTACAGTTAGATAGATCTCACTTGCTAAAAATCCTGTGCTCAGCATATCTATGCAAAAGCTGATGCTAGCTATATAATCAGTCGCTTAAGATGACCCTGGCTATAGCTCATAGGGACTTTTTTACCAAGGACACAGAAACAAGGACAGAAGATATCTATTATTTTCTTTACTAGTCACGCAGGAAAACTGGGACAAAGAACAATAAACAATAAATCTGCAACTTCAGCCCTTTTATCATAATTATCATACTTCTCATACTTAAACTAAAACAGACAATAATCTAGCAGTTTTTAATTGTATGTTAATTGACTAACCAGCCCCTTTTTGTAAACGTATAAAACCTTGAATGAATAATAAACTGTTGGTCTTGACGAACTGTTATACTGACACTTCCGTTGTGGACAGTCCTCATTTCGTCTGAGCGCTCAAAGAAAAGACATTTAATATAAGATTGAGAACAGCAACAGCAAACACTGCAGGATAGATTTATCCTAATTAAATTTCCATAACAGATGGCGCCTGCATGCAGGGCAGTGGACGAAACGCACGGAGACCTGCTGACCGGAGAGACAGAGGTGTTGGCCATGGCCTTGGCTCACGGGACGGAGACTGCGCAGCTCCATAAGTAAGGTAAGAAAATCTTGTCATCTTACCTGAAAGTCCCTTGTGTCCAGACCAGGTCTTACACCTCTTGCCGGTCAGGTGTGGTCACCACTGCATTCCCAGATAGTGTAAAAAGTCCACACCCTTATCCAAAACCCTGGGATATAAGATGTTTTCTGCTGTGCTGTGTATGTGTTTCATGTTTTGTGTGAACCGGGAGATAAGTTGGAACGGTGACTGTGTTTGCTTGCTGATTTCTGGGAGCTGTATAGCAGAAGAAAAAAAAAGTCAAATTGCTGGATAAGTTCCAACAGATTCCTTCACACATCGGAGGGAGACAATCCCAGTATTCCAGGTGTGAGGGGTGAGGGCTTTGTTTGGATAAATTCTCACAGATTCCTTCACACATTGGAGGGAGACACTCCCAGTATTCCAGGTGTGAAGGGTGGGGATTTTGAACAGGCTACTACAGATTCCTGTGGCCGGCGTACCAGGCAGGGCGAACAGTTTACAGGGTAATAGACTTGGAGCATTGTCGTGCTCAGTGCAATTGGTGAGTTATCAGTTACCAGAGAAGCTTGTACGTGTCACAGATCATAAAAAAGAGGGATTCGTATTCTCCCGGGTGTCTGTTTCAGTTGTACGTGTTCCTGTCTGTATCAGGTACTGTCGCTTTAAATCTCATTCAGAGTAGAGTGCACTCTGTCACTATCTCATTCACTGCTGGCTGCAGCAGCGAGAAACCCCTTTGACCCCCCTCTGCTAATCACGGTGTCACATCTGTTTCCTGGTTTTGATCTTTTATGAGCTAGTTTTTGGCTACAGGCTGTGGCGTGAAAATTCTCAGGCATTCAGAATGAACTGTATTCAGTTTTTTTTTTTCTATTCTGAGGGATTACCTTCTTTTTTTTTTTTTTGATACGTGATTTCAGTGTCTGTAAGACACAGCAGGCAGAGATATAAGGGAGGGGAAAGTGCTGGCAGCAGCGAGATGACATTCCAGAGAGCGGTAGGATAAAGCCTGCGCTACCAGACAAAAGTTTTAAAGTATTTTTTCTTTTTGTTTTTATCATTTTACAATCAGTTTTTCCACCTCTTTTCTGTTTTTAATTAGCTGTTTTAGTAACAAGGGTTTTTTCTTCTTGTCAACCTTGTTTGTGTTTTTTAGAGTTTTACTATTAATACGTTTTTGGTTTTTTTTCCCTCCCTTTTTTGATCATTTTTTGCTTTTTGCTTTTTGGTGTTTTTATTTTGGTCAATCTTTTTCCTAGAATTTTTACTAAACTGTGTAGGGTTTTTTCTTTTGAAATCTAACTTTTGTTTTTAAAGTTTTTCTTTTAAGTAAATTTTTAAATATTTTTGGAGAGGTTTTTCTAATCAATTTATTTTAGAGTTTTATTCTCCAACCATTTAAAAAAAAAGAACCACAAGATCTACCAGCGTGTTTTGGTCCAAGTACAGAAACACAGATAAGAAATTGCAAGCTGAGGGAGAACACACAAACTATTACGCAGCGGCTTCACTCACCCCTCCCATCAGGCATTCAGCGAAGACAAGAATTTCAGTGTCCTTGCACACAGAACCAGAATGCAGCAGTTCTCAGATTTTTAATCACCTTTGTTGAATAGGTTTTTGGAATAGACACAGTACGTGAGAATCAAAGGGCTAGGCATGTGAATAGACGATCAGAGTACGTGAGAAGCAAATGGATGGGCAGACTTTACGCTGCACAATGAAATGTTTGTTTTTGTTGAAAGGCACAGGAAAGTTTGTTTTTAGATTGCCGTCTGCTATAAAAGAGCAGTGTTAGTCTTGCATCGTGCAGAAGGTACAGCAAGTTATTTGAATGGACCAGAAAGTGATTTTTATGTGAATAAGATTGAAAAGGTGTTAAAGAAGCATTGAAATCATCTGGAGGAAATGATCATGGACATGTCACAAGAGCAGAATTTAGAGACACACATCACATGTCCATCCTGTGGAGACACGGGACAGGTGTAGTCTGCTCTAATTGAATAAGGAGCCTTGTACAGAGAAAAACGCTCCCCGCATCTCTCCACAGGGAGAAGGCATTTTTGCTTCAACGGTCCCCTCTCAAGCATCGCAGGGGGGACACCTTCTCCTCTTTCTTCTCTCAGTCCCTTTCTCCTTTTTCTTCAGACTTCTCTCCTATTTCCTCGCTGCCTTTCCTCTCTATCCTTCTTTCCCTATCATTCCTTCTTTCCCCTCCCTCACATCTCTGACACGTCCTTTCTCCACTTCTCCCCCTCCATCTCTCTCTCCCCCCCTCTTCTTCTATCTCTTCCTTTCCATCTCTCAAATCTCTCTCTCCTTCTATCTCTTCTTCTTCCCTTACTCTCAAATCTTCTACTTCTCCCCCTCCATCTTTCTCCTCTCTCTCTCCTCCATCTTTCTCTCCATCCCCTCCTCTCTCCTCTCTCCCCTCCATCTTTCTCCACTTCTCCCCCTCCATCTCTCTCTCTCCTCCTCTACACCTCACTCCTCCCTCATCACACCCCACTCTTTCTCCCTCAGTGCCTAGAGCACGAGGCACCCTGTCTATCCCAAGCACAGTACAAACATTGCCAGTCATTATATCAGAAGAAAGTGCAAATCTCCCTACACAAAATGCTGCAGGTAGCCCCCAGACACAACAGCTAGCAGAGCCCACAGCCAGGGCTTCACAGGGGGAGGTGTAGCTTCAGACACAAATGAGGAACCTCAGCAAGGAAGAGGGAAATCCCCATGCAGCAAGACAACTTTTAAGCCCAAATTTCAGCCAGTGTATGCACCAAGCACACCAAGTCACTTCTCATCTGATGAAGACACAACGTCATACATGCTGCCCAATACTAGGGAAGAAAACCCACAAGCACCAAGAGGGCAGGGACAGGTAGAGGCACCATCCTATGAGCCCTTCATCCCAAGCCAGGTGATCAGTATGCTGCCAGACCCAGGGATACACCCCTTGCCATTTTGCCAAAAAATGCAGCAGATCCAGCGAATGTACGCAGCAGCCTGGATTGATCCCTGGGCCGTAATGGAAATAAAAGCAGGTGAGGCATTCTGGCCAATAATGAGAGAACACTTCAAGCTTCCAGCAGAATTAGATGCGTATGCCTGGGAGACAGGACCAAAGCTAATTGAGCAGCTCAGAGAGTGGGACAAAGGCAGACTAGCAGGACAAGCTCTCAGCCTACATGACATGAGTCAAGACAAGACAGAGTCTGTGGAGAAGTTCCATGACAGAGTGATGCAAGTGTTTCAAGATTTGGGCCTCATTACCCATGATCAGACACACAGACGGATGTTGGCACAGGATTTTGTGCATGGACTGAGAGAACCAATCTGGAAACCACTGGTAGTAGCCAGGCCTAAGTACACGTCAATAGCAATGGATACCCTGCTCTCAGTAGCAAAAAGGATCGAGTCCCGCCAGGACAGAAGGGATGTCCAGTGTTACAACTGTGGCGAGTTTGGTCATTTCCGGAACTGGTGCAGAACACCGACTTCGCCCAGAAGAAGAAGAAACACAGAAAGCAATGAAGAACCCCGTCCATAGGACAGGAGCACGCCAAGTCCACAGGGAACCCCACCAGTGGGACCAATATCCTGAGAGTGGATGGCATAGTCAGATCTTTTCTTGTGGAACTCCGCAACATCACCTATCTATCAGAATCTTCTGCGTCCTGTATGGGAATTGATTGTTGTGAGGAAAGGAACCGCCACCATCTTGGCTATTGGCCTGCTCCAGCCTCCATTTTGGTCTGAGCTTGGCCCAGTGAAGATATTTTGCCTGACTTCACATAGTTCCAGGCAATGGCCAGGCTTTTTAGTATGCTAAGCAATTCAGGCCCGTTTGAATAAGAAGGTCATTAGTATGCTAAGTAATTCACCCCAAAACAGAGTTTACAGCCCAATGTGAATAGCCAGGCCTGATTAGTATGTGTGCTTCAAAGTAGAGGCTTCAATTAGATTATACCTTTCAGCAAGACCATGAAAACACAGCTATTGTATATCCCAGACACGAAGGCTCCGTTCTAGGATTATGAATTATGAGCACATCTTTGTAGGTACATTCTCATAAAAATATCTGTGTGACCCGGCAGACCTCGGGCATTTAATGGTGCAACTCCCAAGTCGGTGATGGCTTGGGGGGATGAGATATGGAGATTGGCCATCCACAATGACCCAATCGGGCCAGGTTTGATATCCATGCGACAGGCAAAACATACTGCATCCACTGGTACCTCTCGTGTCCTGATCCGATCGTCCTGGAGAAAGTTAACCCCTTTGTTAGATATTGGGAATAAATTCTGCCAGGAAGCTAAGGGTGGAGATTATCTTCCCACCCTCGGACACAGAGGGGAGGGACCTAGCTGGTTTAAGAACTGTGAGCTATGGGCAGACTAGATCCATTTTCTCACAGCAGCAAGAAGCACAAGGGACAGACCTGCCAAGGGAGCAGCGGTACATGTTTTGGGGGACTGTCCAGCAACTAAGACTTTCACCTGGGGATCGCAGAGCTCCCTGCCTCCTCATGTGTATACAACCTGGTAATATTGACCTCTAGCTAATACCTCTAAGCCTTGTATCATTATTGTTGTATTTTACTCTGACTGCAAATCCATTGTAATTCCGTTGTATAGCTTACTGTATATTTCTGTAATTATCTAGTGCGCCCTTAAGTCAATTAAACCATAAAATTAATCTTGGGCTGATGCTTTTACTCTGATCACGAATCTTAGAATACCCAGTGGGTAACAGGACACCCTCCCCGGCGGCCATTTGCTCTAGGTGTAGTTCCCTTACTGACCTGAGAGACAAAGGGGGCACCGGAGAGCTGTGCCTGTGGAGTTACGTCACATTGGTGACGTGGAAGGATGGGGGCGTCCTCCACATTTGGTGGCAGCGGTGGGATCAGAAGCTGTGATACCCCGGGCTACCGTGTGGAGGTCGGCATCGTTCTTCACAATGGTCAAGTCAGATATTTCCAGATTATGAAGCCCCTGGGCGTGTGGACTCAGCCAGAACACTCCATCATGTCCCAGTTTGTTGTGTCAAAGACCTGCACCCTCAACCTATTGGGAGTGGACCTACTGCAGAAGCTGAAAGCAACCAGAGTGTTCCAGGAAGATGGGACCGTGACACTTTCTTCACCTCTGACCCAAGAAGAAACAGGAACCTCGAACAACCACACTGCAGACCTATCACAGGAGGTGCTGGACATAGTACCAGAAAAGCCACTCCATCACCCAGAGTCAAGATGTCTCTGACCAACTGAAGGTCTAAGTGAACTCGCCTAAGAAGACGGCCTGAGAACTTTGACATTGGCCAGGATATTCAACTCAAGAAGGACCTTACTCGCTTCATGGAATGGCAACACCACATCCGGCTCCAATGCCAGAGGTTCATCTTTTGCAAGCACCAGGAGGTTCCCCCTGCAATCAACCAGTTCACCCAGGCCTTAGACCGGCAAAAGGCCACTCAGCTCTTCAAACTTGTGCACAAATACTGACCTGAGACCGAGCTGGAGAAAAACAAACAACTGATGGCCCGTGCTGAGAAAAAAGCAGCCGGTTAAGGAGACCTCCAAACAAGAAGACCCCCTGTGACCAGAGCAGGTGCTAACACAGTGACTGCCTTGGTGGAGAACAAGAAAGCCAGCTGGTCGTCATCTCTCATGATGTGGATCC
Source organism: Oophaga sylvatica (assembly GCA_033576555.1). NCBI lineage: Eukaryota > Metazoa > Chordata > Amphibia > Anura > Dendrobatidae > Oophaga > Oophaga sylvatica. The sequence continues at coordinate 160,608,764 of JARQOD010000009.1, forward strand.
TAGAAGACGGCTTGTTTTTCCCGCCAGCTCTGTGCCGGGAGATGGGAGTCCCCTGCCGCATAGTGAAGGACAAGGCCAAACTGGGCTGCCTCGCCCATCGGAATCAATACCAGCTTTCCACAGTGAAGAAAAAGACTGTAAACCCCACTGAGTTCAGAATGGTTCAAGGCCTGGAGGCCGTGAAAGAGGCTACGGTATTTTGAAACCCCAACAGTGCTGAACCCGCACACTCTGCTCTCAGAAGTCCCAGTCACCGCAACGGTATTCACGGTGATCAACCTGGCCAGTGCCTTCTTCAGTGTTCCCCTCCACCTGGATGACCTGCCTGCCTTCACGCACCAGTGCAGTGCATATGGACAGTGTTGCCTCAAGGTGCTCAGAACAAGCCCTTCAAGTTTTACCAAAACAATGTCCTCCATCCTCATCAACTGGATTGCAGAATATGCAGGAGTCACTCTTCTACAACACGTGGATGACCTTCTCTTTTGTGTGGTTGACATCGATACCTGCACAGTCCATTCCTTGTCTCTCCTACTCTTCCTGGAGGAACAGCAACGCAAGGTCTGGAAGAACAAAGTCCAGTGGTATCAGAAGCAAGTTACATCCCTGGGACACTGTATTGCCCATCAGACGATACACCTGTCAAATGACTGGAAGACCACTGTGGAGAATGCTCCCCCAACAACTCTGAAAATGCTGCAGGCCTTCCTTGGTCTAGTGTCATATTGCAGAACCTGGATCCCTGATGCCTCAGTCCTATTGTAGCCTCTGTGCGCTTGCATCAACGCAACCCCACTCCTTCTATCGGAAGCAGCCTTCAACTCATTCAGGAAATTGGAAGAACTCCACAGTCTCAGCGCCAATACCAGGCCTACCTGACTACGAGAAGTCTTTCCGTCTACCTGATGGAAGAAAGAAGGTCATGCTACTGGAGTCCTGACACGGATTCACGGGGGAACACCGAGACTTATAGGCTGCCTCTCAGCCCGCTTGGATCCAGTTGCAAGAGGAGCACCCTCCTGCCTGATGGCAGTAACTGCAGCACACACCTTCCTGGACAAGACTGCTGACATCACTCTTGGACAGCCACTGGAAACTCTCACTCCACACGACATCTTGGCAATCCTCAATCAAGCTCAACCAAATAAATCTCCCCACCGCCAGGCATCTTCGCCTTTGTTCCAGACCTACAGTCCTCGTCCCGGCCACTCTACTCCCACTCCCAAGGGGGATACAATACAGACTTTTCAGAACAAAAATTTACAGAATTTATCCTCTACTTGGATGGCTCCAGATTTGCAGATGATGAAGAAGTTTCCACACAGGAAGTGCAGTGACCAGCAATCAAGAAATCCTGTGGTCCAGAAGTCTGTCACCTAGCCTGTCAGCCCAGGAAGCAGAACTGATAGCGCTGACGAAGGCCTGCCAGATGGCAGAAGGCAAGACTGCAAACATCTACACCGACTACAGGTGCTCGCATGGCATAGCACACGACTTTGGGCCCATCTGTTCTGCAAGGGACTTCATCACAGCAAACGGGACAACCGTGAAGCATCATGGAGCCTTCAGGGACCTGCTGGGTGTACTCCAACTTCCAAAATGGTGGCAATTTGAAAAATCAAAAGCGCATGGAAAACTGAGAACAGAAGAGGCGTGAGGCAATAACATGGCGGACATGGCAGCCAAAGAAGCGGCCAAAGGAAGACAACATGGAGAAGTGGGAGAGGTCGTAGAGCCGGACGGCTACTACATGACGACTGAAGACAAGAAACCTGACAAAAAGACGTCCTGGGATCTGCTCAAGAAGTTGCAAGACCAAGCTCCAAAAGGAGAAGAGCTGAATGCGAAAAAAGCAACACGTGAAGAAGGAAGGCTATCTACAATGGACTCCAAACCCTGCCTACCACAAAGTATGCACCCTATGGTGGTCCAATGGGCACATGGACCCACACACACAGATCAAAGACACAGATGAATGATCCGATTGGTGCTTACTGGTTCGCTTCAGGGATCTCTACCCTAACAGCCAAATTCACCAGCAGCTGTCTGACCTGCGGCAAATGCAAGCCTGGACGTGTGGAAGAAAGTCCCCCTCACCTCTTCTGGCAAGACCACTCTACCAGCTTCAGAGGATCCAGATAGACCACATCCAGATATTGCCAAGTGAAGGATTCAAATACGCCATTGTGGTCAAAGAAGTGTTTTCAAGATGGACAGAAGCCTTCCAAGTCAGCAAAGACTACTGCAAAGCAGCTACTTTCGGAAAATAGTGTGCAGATACGGGGTTCCAGAAATGATAGAAAGTGATCAGGGACCCGCATTCACAGCAAATCTGACACAAGAGATCTGATTAGCAGTAGGGTCAGATTTAGGCCTACACACTCCTTACCACCCCCAGAGCAGCGGGAAGGTAGAAAGACTGAACGGAACACTTAAGAATAGGATGCTGAAAATTGCCCAAGAGACACGCAAACCATGGCATGACACACTCCCAATTGCACTGTTTAGCGTAAGGCACACTCCCAGAGACCCAGAAAAGCTGTCACCATGCGAAAATTTTGTTTGGTTCTAGTCCCAAGTTAAGGGTATGCCACACTAAACAATATCGCTAACGGGATCGCTAAAAAACGTCACTATTTAGCGATCCCGTTAGCGATGTTGTTCAGTGCGGCAGCTTCCAGCGACGAGCTTCCTGCTGTGATCTCGCTCGTCGCTGGAATCGTTCCGGACCCTATTTTCTCGTCGGCGCTCCCGCTGGGTAAGTATCTAATCGCTGTGTGGCACCTTTTCTTAGCGATTTAGCGGTACTTTTGTACCGCTAAAGTCGTTAAGAAGATCGCTAACGGCGATAGCGTCGTTAACTATATCGCTAAATGCGGCAGCATTTAGCGATATAGAAACAATCCCGCTAGCGATCTCATTAGTATGCAACGCTAACGAGATCGCTAGCGGGATAGCTTAGTGTGGCAGTACCTTTAGGTGCATTCTTCCCTCAGCAGCAGAATATGCAAAATGATATCTTGTTTGCTTATGTAATTGAATTGGTCAAAAAACTAATGTCCATTCTTGAGTTTTTCTCTTCACTGCCAGATCCAGACTCAGTGTCCGGTACGCACTCCTTGAAAGCCAGGAGACTGGGTGTTGGTGAAAAAAGTTGGAAATGAGAACACTCGATCCCAGATTTGATGGTCCTGTCCAAGAGCCCCAGATGACACCAACCTCTGTGAAACTAGAGGGAAAGCCTGCTTGGATCCACGTATCGCATTGCAAGGAAGCTCCCGTACCAGAAGAGACACCTAAGCCATGAAGGATGTCGTGGATGCTCGGACTGACCAGACAGATGACCTACCTGACGAAGAATACACACGTTTTTCTGAACATGCAGTTAAATAAAGAGACTATGATTGCAAACACATGAACCCCTGGTAGGGACAGATCTCCTGACCACCCATTTGCGAAAAGCCTGCATTGATGAGGGGTACATGTGTTAAGCATGTGCCAGCCCATCGGCAGCACAAAAGAGTTGCAGCGCTTTGGGACAGGAGCAGGTTTTTAGGGCAAGTGGTATCTAAGGGGGGACTGTCATGGAAATATATATGTATTCCACGTATTCAACGTACATTCATATATTTGCATTTACAGTTAAATAGATCTCACTTGCTAAAAATCCTGTGCTCACCATATCTATGCAAAAGCTGATGCTAGCTATAATCAGTCGCTAAAGACGACCCTGGCTATAGCTCATAGGGACTTTTTTTTACCAAGGATACAGAAAAAAGGACAGAAGATATCTATTATTTTCTTTACTAGTCAAGCAGGAAAACTGGGACAAAGAACAATAAACAATAAATCTGCAACTTCAGCCCTTTTATCATAATTATCATACTTACACTAAAACAGCCAATAATCTAGCAGTTTTTAATTGTATGTTAATTGACTAACCAGCCCCTTTTTGTAAACGTATAAAACCTTGAATGAATAGTAAACTGTTGGTCTTGACGAACTGTTATACTGACACTTCCGTTGTGGACAGTCCTCATTTCGTCTGAGCGCTCAAAGAAAAGACATTTAATATAAGATTGGGAACAGCAAGCACTGCAGGATAGATTTATCCTAATTAAATTTCCATAACAGTTTGACTAGTGTGACAAAACCTGTCAATCAGTTTTCCAAGCGATGCTACAGATCGCTTGGAAAACGCTAGCATTCTGCAAGCTAATTACGCTTGCAAAACGCTAGTTTTTAGCGGGAATACGCGTACCAATAAAAATGCATATTTCCCACGGCAGGGAGTTGCGAGATTGCCGCGGGAATTTTCGCGGCAATTCCGAACATGTGCACATAGCCTAAGGGTACGTTTCCACGTCCGGAATACATCCAGATTAGCTGCGGATTGAATGCTGTGTACAGCCGCAGCGTTTAACCCGCAGCGTCCAGATGTTACAGCATAGTGTAGGGGATTTCAAGAAATCCTGTCTCCACTATGCGTAGTAAAACGTGGGTGACACAACCACGAATCTGGACATGCGGTACGTCTTTATAGATCGCAGAATGCCTATTTATCTTGTGGAGATGCTCCGTCTCCGCAAGATAAATAATACAGTCTATTGATATGATGCAGTGATTCCGCATGTGTTCAATGAACGGCGGCGCCCAGAAGGGGGAACACTGGTGGCAAGTGTGCTCCACTGTGGAGCTGAAGAAACCACCGAAGATCAAGGGAGGGAGATGGGACATAATGTGTGGGGGATTTAGATTGGGGATAGGGGATACTTTGTGTGGGGGACTTGCTGTGAGGATGGGGAACATAATGTGCGTTGTGGATTTGGAGTGGGGATGAGGATACTATGTGTGGGGGGATTTGGAGTGGGGATGGGGATACTTTATGTGTGGGGGGATTTGGAGTGGGGATGGGGATACTTTATGTGTGGGGGATTTGGAGTGGGGATGGGGATACTTTATGTGTGGGGGGATTTGGAGTGGGAATGGGGGGGGTTAATGTGTGTGGGCATTTGGCATGGGGATGGGGGGATTTAATGTGTTTGGGGGATTTGGAGTGGGGATGGGGGGATTTAATGTGTGTGGGGTATTTGGTGTGGGGAAGGGTGATTTAACGTGTGGGGAGATTTGAGGACACAATAAAGTATGAGGAACCAGTATGGGGATGGCTGCAGACACAGTATGGTGAGTGGGGATGGGTGCAAACAGTATAGGGAGCGAACGGGTAAATGTATGTGGACACATTATGAGGAGTGAGGGGTATGTGTGAGCAGACAGTATAGAGTGAGGGGTTAAATTTGAGGAGACAGTATGGTGAACAGGTGGGATGTTAGAGGAGACAGTATGAGGAGAGAGGGGAATAGTGTGAGGCGACAGTATATTGCAGATATTTTTATTTAGGAGCATTATAATGACACTTCTATCTTTAAGGGCATCATGTGGAGATTTGCTGCAGAAGACTGGAGAAGATGGAAGTCTGCAGAGACAAGCTGTGGATGAGAAAACTCATCATGGGGTCTGGACAAGATGAAGACAAGAAGGAAAACGACTCTGGAGATGACGTCCTCTATAAGTTACCTGGATGTAAATATTATTTGTGAAACTGACTAATTCTCATGTTTTTATTTATGTTGGGAGCATTAAAGGAGTTGTCCAGGTTTGTGCTGAGTCTGCATTCATTCTATGTGACTGCAGACTTCTGAATTCTCACAGTGCTCACTGAACGCTGTTAAGATTCTCTCTTGCCGGTCACGTGCTGACTAGACATGTGTGGCCTCACTCCAAGAAAATGAACAGAGCGAGGCTGGGCACGTCTAGTCGGAAGTTGGCCAGAAGTATATAAATCACATGCTTGTGCTGACATGACCATGCACTCTTGCCACTGGTAAGGGAGAACCCTAAAAGTGTGCAGTGCATTTGTTATGAGAATTCAGAAGCTGCAATGTCAGGATTCAGCTCTGCAGGTTTCAGCAGTCATCATATGGACATTTCACTCATATGCGATTTTCATACTTGTAGTCCTGTGACAACGAGCTTCTCTTCCTGCTTCTCTCAGTTTTTCACTGACATTGAGAGTATTAGGGAGAGCAGCTCGTTGGTACATGACTAAGTGTGCACATCGCATGTGTGCTTGAGGGGCAGGGGGCGCCGAACCGAATTCTTGCCCCGGGTGCCAGAAACCCTAGATACACCTCTGTTTGTTCTTGTAAATTTTATTTACTTATGATGTATAGAAATAGATGCCATACGGATGATGACACATGGAAAGTCGTCTGTTTTTCTGGATGAAAATCATATGATGTTTTTTTACATGCTCATGAAACTTTAACCTGATAACTGCTTTTTATAAAATGAAAACATTGATAGTATGCAGAATTAAAGATGTGGTCTATTTAATGCAATAATCCAGTCACTTTTCCAATATACTTCAATTAAAAATGTTCTACCTTTCCCTCTCTACTCTAACTTCCTGTCTGCTTGTTTTTTGTTTTATTTTTCTTCCAATGACGTTTTGTTTGAGAATCTCAGTTTATTTTGGGACACTCACACAGGATGTCGTCAGGGGGCAGAAGCTGCGGTTACTGCCACAGCTGCATTCCCCATCTTGAAATGCTGTGTTTCCTCCTTAAAATTTGCACTGACAGTGAGCTCTCTAGCCAACTCATCACTTTTCTTTGGAGCCAGCAAAGGAGCACACTGTCACTGTGAAATCAAAGGAATATAGCACAGAGAGCTCATACTGAGTATGTGTCAGAATTTGCAACCAACACATCACGTGAGCAGGACTAGCCCAGCCCCTGAAACAGACATCACTAATGACATGTCATCTCAGAGAGGGCTCAGAGGCTGCAGCAGTGACTGCAGCCTCTGCCCCCTGATGGTTGATTTGAGTATCCCAGCATACACTGGTGAATCTCAAACAAAATGTCATTGGAAGTTAAAAAAAAAAAAAAGTCATAATGTAGAGGATATGTTAGGGAATTTTTCATTGAAGTATATTAAAAAAGGAGATTAGATTATTACACTAAATAGATGCACATTTAGTATGAAATTCACATTTGGCTTCGGACCGCCCCTTTAAGTTCAGCCGATTAGTTTGGCCCTCCACAGCAGTTTGTCATGTACCCTTTGGGAAAATTAATTGCCCACCCCTGATTTACACTATGTTCACAGAGAAGTGAGCAAGGATTAGGAAGTAAAGTACGGCGTTCATATTGTGAAATATGTCAGTGGATCTTGTGCTGTTGTAGCCCAAAACTGTAATGTCAGCACAACTTCATAATCTTATCAGCAAATATTGTAGGAGAATATTAATTTGGCTGTGCAAGAGACCCACTTGGACTTTCCTACATGAGGGACAAAAAAAGAAATACACTACTTATGTGCACACCTAAAATAAAAGCAACTTTTATTGGTGTTCAAGCATAGAAATATATAAAATATCAATGAAGCAACCTGAGCCGCTCATAATCAGGTGCTAACATGTGCCAAGGTGACATACCAAAAGGTACAAGAAGAAAAGGTAGCACACTGTAGCGCTATAGCTTGCAAACATGAAATATGAAAAATATGAAAAATGAATTACATCATTACCTTAGAAATATGAAAAATTGAGAAGTCTTAGCGCATAAGATGGCCAAATTATGTGAGCCTGATAGCCACGTCAAGGCTCTTCTCGTATATCAGGTCCCTAACTAATGCCTATCCTCGCTTTAGAAAAGTCTGTCTGCATGGGAACCTATGAATCCTCTTTTCAGACTAAAATCTACATCTATGTGGAGGGGTGATGAACCTGCTGTAATTAAAAGGCCTGTGACCACCAGGTGGAGTGCTCAGGCAGAAGGTAAATGAATACATATCAAAAAACTGACCGGCACATCCAAACTTAGATTCAGTGTGAACAGGTGCTAAACCTAGAGTCACCAACTCATATACATACAAGAAGAAAAGGTAGCACACTGTAGCGCTATAGCTTGCAAACATGAAATATGAAAAATATGAAAAATGAATTACATCATTACCTTAGAATCACCAATTACCTTAGAGTCACCAACTCATATACATACAAGAAAATTCATATGTTCCCATGCAGACAGACTTTTCTAAGTGAGGATTGGCATTAGTTAGGACCTGATATACGAGAAGAGCCTTGACGTGGCTATCAGGCTCACATAATTTGGCCATCTTATGCGCTAAAACTTCTCAATTTTTCATATTTCTAAGGTAATGATGTAATTCATTTTTCATATTTTTCATATTTCATGTTTGCAAGCTATAGCGCTACAGTGTGCTACCTTTTCTTCTTGTATGTATATGAGTTGGTGACTCTAGGTTTAGCACCTGTTCACACTGAATCTAAGTTTGGATGTGCCGGTCAGTTTTTTGATATGTATTCATTTACCTTCTGCCTGAGCACTCCACCTGGTGGTCACAGGCCTTTTAATTACAGCAGGTTCATCACCCCTCCACATAGATGTAGATTTTAGTCTGAAAAGAGGATTCATAGGTTCCCATGCAGACAGACTTTTCTAAAGCGAGGATAGGCATTAGTTAGGGACCTGATATACGAGAAGAGCCTTGACGTGGCTATCAGGCTCACATAATTTGGCCATCTTATGCGCTAAGACTTCTCAATTTTTCATATTTCTAAGGTAATGATGTAATTCATTTTTCATATTTTTCATATTTCATGTTTGCAAGCTATAGCGCTACAGTGTGCTACCTTTTCTTCTTGTATGTATATGAGTTGGTGACTCTAGGTTTAGCACCTGTTCACACTGAATCTAAGTTTGGATGTGCCGGTCAGTTTTTTGATATATACCAAAAGGTAGACATAGCAGCATGATAATACACCATCTTTTATAAATATAGCTAGCAATGGTACATAGAATTAGTATAAGCCATGCATATAGAGGACCCCATATAACACCCCGATAATCCTAAGGGATAAAAAAATGGTATGCAATATCCCCCACTAGTGAGAACACGGCATACTGGAGAACAGCTACAGAAAGAGTGAAATATACTATAAGGTGCAATATGTAAACCAATGTAATAAATCTCAAATAATGTAATAAATAATGGGAATCTCAAATAGCTGATGCCAGATGTATTCATTTATCCAACAATAAACAGACACAAAAAACTTGGACTATCTAACAACGATCTGAGACCTACTGTAAGACCAAATTGACCGTTTTAGTTGCTGCAGAAGAAAGTAAAGATATAGAACGACCAGTAGTCACCGATCATCTACTTTTTTAGATCAACTCAAACATACTGTTTCTGATAACCCCATAATATACTGGATCTATAAAATTTGCTAAATGGAATGGGCAACTTTATCACATAAGAAAATAAAAGGCCTCATAAACCCCCATCAGAAAAGACTCCGACTTATAAATAATGCAAATAAAAGTAATACGTGGTATATTAACGACAAGGGGATTTTTTTTTTGCGCTTTAGATTTATCTTACCCATCCTTGTTCAAAACAATCTCCCCAGGCTAGTGTGGGAGCGGTATACTTACTGCAAGTCTCTGTGGCCTTCCTGGGTAGGATTGTTTTTCATGAGGGTATTATTCCCCTATTGTCTCACACTGGAAGAAGGGGCAGAGGACGAGGAGGGGAAGTGTAAGAGGAGGCATTTTAAACAGATAACCTTATTCCTAGAGCATAACATGCCGGGCTCATCTGATTTATCATTTATATCAGTCTCCTGAGGAAACTGGACATGGGGAAAGGCATTGAGGTTACTTGAGCAACAGTAATGATATTGATCAATCTACCGTAAGTACCCTCTATTGTTAACTGCAGCATTTTTTACTGCATGCAAAAGATTACTTCTCCAATGTTGTGATTGTTTATCAGGGCTAGCTGGGGCTGCCCAGAGAGAGTCATCGACGAGCAGGGGTGCCATTATCGTCAACACAATAGGGTGTCAACCTCCGCAGGCTATGCAGGTTCTGAATGTATAGAATCAGTATAAAGTTAGCTGTTGGTTTATCATTGGATCATAGAATAGTAGAGTTGGAAGGGACCTCCTGGGTCATCTGGTCCAACCCCCTGCTCAAAGGATTCTCTAAATCATCCCAGACAGATGTCTGTCCAGCCTCTGTTTGAAGACTTCCATTGAAGGAGAACTCACCACCTCTCGTGGCAGCCTGTTCTACTCATTGATCACCCTAACTGTCAAAAAGTTTTTTCTAATATCTAATCTGTGTCTCCTCCCATTCTAGCATGTCTTAACAGAAGCATACAGTCTAGATCACGTGAAGTCATTATTGCCCTCTACTCCTCTTTGGTCAGACCTCATCTGGAATACTGTGTCCAGTTTTGGGCAGCACATTTCAAAAAAAGACATCAACAAACGAGCAAGTTCAGAGAAGAGCGACTAGAATGGTGACTGGTCTGCAAACCATGTCCTATGAGGAACGGTTGCAGGATTTGGGAATGTTTAGCTTGCAAAAGAGAAGACTGAGAGGAGACTTAATAGCTGTATACAAATATCTCAAGGGCTGTCACATTGTGGAAGGATCATCTCATTTGCACAAGGAAAGACTAGAAGCAATGGGATGAAACTGAATGGGAGGAGACACAGATTAGATATTACAAAAAACTTTTTCACAGGGTGATCAGTGAGTGGAACAGTCTGCCACGAGAGGTGGTGAGTTTTCCTTCAATAGAAGTCTTCAAACGGAGGCTGGACCGATATCTGGGATGATTTAGTGAATCCTGCTTTGAGCAGCGGGTTGGACCAGATGGCCCAGAAGGTCCCTTCCAACTCTACCATTCTATGATTCTTACTATGGTAACGGACCTATTTATCGTATACCAGGGATCATGGACCAGTTTGCATATCCCCTTGAGAAAGCGGCGTGTAGCATCCGCGAAACGCGCGTCGGGATGGTCATCACTCTTGGGACCCGTCCCCTCCTGCCTTCCATCATTGCCCTGGTAAGCCCCTCATATATGGAGTTACGATTTTTCAGAGAACATTATTGTTGTAATGGTTACCTGTAGAGGCATTTTCCTGTGGCAGTGCTTACCATAGCACACTTGCAATGCACATTTGCAATATACTGTTTGGAGGTGTTGTGGTCCCTTCCGTCTGTTTTCATTTTGATTTGCACTTTTTCTATGTATATTATGGGTGACTTATGTAACTTATGTGATAGTGTTTAATTATAAAATAAAAAATCTTTTTACAATTATCACCATTTACTCCCTTGTCCTCCTGATTCTTATGCATTTATATGAGTTGGTGTTTCTTTTTGTTTCTATGGGATCAAGCACCTCATGTGCGATTCCTTTTTTTCTAATATTATGCGGCTGCAATTGTTGTTATTGCATATATTAAAATACTTGAAGAGGTCATGTTGCCTTACGCTGAAGAAGATATGCCTTTGAAATGAGTGTTTCAACAAGACAACAACCCTAAACACACTAGTAAACAAGCAAAATCTTGGTTCCAGTCCAACAAAATGGAGGTTATAGAATGGTCAGCCCAATCCCCGACCCATAATCTGATAGAACACTTGGTGGGTGACATCAAAAATTTTGTTTCTGAGGCCAAGCCAACAAATGCCAAAAAAAATGTGGGATGTAGTCAAAGCATCCTGGGCTGGAATAACAGTTGACAGGTGCCCGAAGTTGGTTGACTCTATGTAACACAGATGGGAAGCAGTTCTAAAAACTGTGGCTATACAACTAAATAATAGGCTATTGATTCATAGGAATGCAAAATCCTCTAAAAAATAGTACATATTGTGAGTTTGTAAAGACAAATGCAGACGCTGCTATTTTTTAGAACAGTCCAATGTTCATTTTTTTGTTATTTTCTGTAAAGTAGTTAAACATTTTATAGATTTCTCCATGTTTTGAATTAGAAAACAGTGTGCTGTGTTCCCAATGCATGGAAATAACTAGTATAAAGATTTTGTGATTAACTCATGTTTTTTAACACACTGCTTTTATTTTGAACTCTACTGTTTATCAGGTGACTAAACTGGGGGGAGGAGAAATAGTGGAGCAGCTTTTGGTTCCAGGGCCCCATCTCAGAGTTTTGGACATGGTCCATTCACATATTCTGTAGGGGGCATCTTGGTGTGGAAAAAACCCAGATGAGGATCCTATTAGCCTGGATGCTACCGGGTGATCCTAAATTATTATAGGTCCTGTCCTACTTGCCAGATGGTTCCTTGCTCCATCTCATCGTGCTCCGCCTGCAATGCATACTCTTTGATTGTGAGCAGAGAGCTTTTCAGAATGCAGAGAAGCGGGATGATGACGCTAATTATGGCGTCATCACCGCTCACCATCTTGGTGGACTCCTCAAAGTTTTGTAGGATGGTACATATGTCTGACTGTGACGGGGTATGCGGCAGAGCAAGAAGAGACCACCAGGCTAAGAACAATCCAATGGGATTTATTGAGGCAGGCAGCATACCAAATCAAATATCCATTTCTGATGTCCATAATAAGTCCAAAATCACAGACCAACGTGAGGTCTTGCCCCAGCTATGAGCCCTCACCCTTTTTCTGTAGAGATCTCCCAACACAACACTGGTCACGCATAAGTCCCTTGTCTTGGGCTACTGGGAACAGCCCAAGGGTAGGGGAGGAGAGGTTCCCACCTCCTAGTTAATGGTTTGGTCCATTGCATGGCTCCGATATATCTATATGAATGTGTATTGTGAGTTCTCCCCCGGCTTAGGAGAACAATGGGGAGTCCTCTAGCTGTGTTGACATAAGCCTAAGTTAAATGATGATAGAGGAACAAAGTTATACAGAAATGCAGGACAGGGCAAACTATGTATCATGACAATTCCTTCCCCTCCAATTTTGTGTACGTATGAGGGACCTCTACAGGTCGCTTGTTAAGTACACACAGGCAGGGCTGACCGGACTCAGGGCTCCTCCTGCCTGGACAGTCCATCTGCATTTTGGTGTTGGCTGCCTCTTCTATACTGTATGGTAAAGTTATAGGGCTGCAGAGCCAGGCTCCATCGTAGTAGGCGTATATTGTCCCCAGAAGCTCTGTTCAGCCAGGTGAGGGGATTGTGATCAGTAACCACAGAGAATTCTCGTCCATACAGATACGGCTTTAGTTTCCGGAGGGCCCACACTATAGCCAGACATTCTTTTTCCACAGTTGCATAGGCCACTTCTCGGTCCAGCAGTTTCCTGCTGAGGTAGGCGACGGGGTGCTCGTCCCCCGCTGCATTCATCTGGCTGAGTACAGCTCCCAATCCATAAGCAGAGGCGTCCGTCTGCACAATGAATCGCCTCTTATAGTCTGGAGCAGCCAAAACCGGGTCACAGACCAGGGCGTCCTTCAGCCGGTTAAAAGCCTCCTCACAGGCTGGAGTCCAGATTACCAGCCTGGGCATCGTTTTCTTGGTCAGGTCGGTAAGAGGCTTGGCCACAGTGCTAAAATGAGAAACAAATTTTCTGTAATAGCTGGCAGTGCCCAAAAAAGCCATAACTTGTTTCTTAGTTTGGGGTACAGGCCAGTCTCTAATAGACTGGATTTTTGCAGGTTCCGGACGGAGCTTCCCGCCCCCTACTCTATGCCCTAGGTACTGAACTTCACCCATCCCTAATTGGCATTTATCGGGTCGAATGGTTAGGCCGCTGCAAGAATCAGGTCAAGAATAACGGCTACTTGATTCAGATGTTCCTCCCACGTCTGGCTGAAGATGGCGATATCATCTAAGTAGGCACAAGCAAAGTCCCCACATCCCCGGAGGATCTGGTCTACCATTCTCTGGAAGGTTGCCGGGGCATGTTTCATTCCAAAAGGCATGCGTTGAAATTCGTACAGACCAAAGGGGGTTATAAAAGTGGACCGTTCTCTCCCTTGCTCTGTCAGAGGAATTTGCCAGTATCCCTTACTGAGATCTAAGGTAGTGACATATCGGGACCCAGCCAGTCGGTCTAGAAGTTCGTCAATACGGGGCATTGGGTAAGGATCAGTGACAGTATGTTCATTAAGTCGTCTGTAGTCCACACAAAATCGAGTACTCCCATCCTTCTTGGGTACTAACACCACAGGAGAGGCCCAAGGGCTATGAGAGGCCTGGATTACCCCAAGCTGTAACATCTCCTCTAGTTCGTGCTGCATGGTGTTTCGAACTGATTCTGGTACCCTGTAAGGAGCCTGTTGTATGGGACGGATACCCTGAGTGTCCACATGATGTTGGGTGACGGTGGTTAGACCTGGTTGAGATGAGAAGGCAGCCCATCTCTGTTGAAGAACTCCCAGCATCTGGTCTTTCTGTAAGGGGTCCAGGTGATCTCCCAGAGGAACCTGTTCCACAGTGGAAGGGGCTCTCGCGGCTTCCACGAGATCAGGTAGGGAGTCCTCTTCCTCGTGACCTTCTTCTGAAGCTAGCCGACAGCTTGCTATCATTGGAAGGGTCCGGTCGTGGTATTCCTTAATCATATTCACATGAACAGTCTTTTGTCTTAGTCCCTGATCATCTAAAGCAAGAAGGTAATTGGTATCATTTAGTTTCTCGAGAACCCGGAAGGGACCCTCCCACATGGTCTGCAGTTTATTTTGTGGATGGGGAATAATCATTAAGACCTGTTGTCCTTCTACAAACTCCCGATAGCGTGCCTTACGGTCATACCAGGTCTTCTGTCGGGTTTGAGCCATACGCACATGACTCTGGGCTAAACTAGCAAGTTGAGCCAGGGTTTCTCGCAGCTTTAGGACATAAGGGACAACAGGGGCTCCTGTATCTTCAACTTGCCCCGCCCAGTATTCATTGAGCAGAGTTAAGGGTCCTCGGACCTTTCTCCCATAGAGGAGTTCAAAGGGGAAAAACCCGGTGGACTCCTGAGGAACTTCCCGATAGGCAAACAAGAGATGGGGTAGGTATTTCTCCCAGTCTGAATCTCTGTCAGTGAAGGCCCTCAGCATATTCTTCAGAGTGCCGTTAAATCGTTCACAAAGTCCATTTGTTTGTGGATGATACGGTGTCGTTCTAATCGCTCGTACTCCACAGGTGCACCACAGACACTGGACTAGTTCTGACATGAACTGGGAGCCTTGGTCCGAAAAGATCTCACTGGGAAATCCTACTCTGGTGAAAATGGTAACCAGGGCCTCGGCCACCTTGGCTGCAGAAATACTTGACAAGGCCACAGCTTCCGGATATCGTGTGGCATAGTCCACAACAGTGAGAATGTACTGCTTTCCTGATCTACTTGGTTTAGCCAGAGGCCCAACGATATCGACAGCTACTCTTTGAAATGGTTCTTCTATGATAGGGAGTGGTTGCAGTGGTGCCTTTGGGTGATCTCCGGGTCGCCCTCTACGCTGACATATATTGCAAGTTCGGCAGAAATGCGCCACTGCCTGAGAAATCCCTGGCCAATAGAAGGTTTGAATCAATCGTCTCCTGGTGCGGGTTTTGCCTTGATGGCCAGCAGTAGGAATATCATGAGCCAGGTGTAATAGGGGAATTCTGTATTTCTGAGGAACAATCATCTGTTTGTTACAAGTCCAGGGCTTATCTGGGGAGGCAGCATTGGTAACCCTATACAAAAGTCCATTTTCTCGGATAATTCTTTCCCCGTTCTCCCCTAACTACCCTATCTCAGCTCGTGCTCTAAAACTAGCTAGGGTGGGGTCAGTATCTACCTCTTGTCGAAACTGAACTCTATCCCAGGTATCACTCACATTGTCCCCACAAGAAGAATCACTCACCGGCTGTGTCGGCGGTTCTGGTGGCCTCATTTCCATGGATGAGTTGTAGACGTCCCCATTTGCTGCTCTCTTGGCTTGACTTCTGGTTACCGCACCGACAAAGTGGCAATGCAGATGTCCCACATCATTTCCTAAAAGAACGTCTGCAGGGAGGCCGCTTATCACACCGACCACGCATTGTTTGGCCCCAAAGCCATAATCCAGGGTCACCCTCGCTCTTGGAATATATCTCTGGGTGCCTCCAGCCAATACAATGGCAATTCCTGGTCCCTTTTGAATTGCTTCTGGCTGAAGTACTCGGGGATCGGCTATGGTGAGAAAAGCCACAGTGTCACAGAAGCCAACAACTTTTTGGCCATCCAGCACGACCTCCTGTAAATGTAGGTGCTGAACGTCAGAAGAACAGGTGGCTGGGGCTCGCACCCCATAGACTCCTGGTATGGGAGCCAGGGTATCGGAGTCACTTGGCAAGTCATCAGGGACTGAATCCAGCTCTTCTCCTGGTGAGAGTGTCTGTAGATAACGAACCGGCAAAGGCGGTCTGTAGCCGTCCTGTCTCCGAACACCTGGACATTGAAATTGCAGATGTCCAGGCTGCCCACATCTATAACATCTGTGCTCTGGGACTCTTCCCCCACGTCTTAGTCCCGAAGGTGGAGCAGGAGTAATGCGAGGCCCAGTCACACGAAGGTCACCATGAGTTGATGGTCTATTGAGATGGTGAATATGGGAGGCTGAAGGACCAGGGGCCGCCATCGTTGGGGGCTGGTAGTTCTTTTCTCACTGAGTAGTAGTTTTTTCCATTGAGGCTTGATGGTGAGAGCCTCATCCGCTAGAGCTGCAGCTTCCTCCACAGTGGCTGGTCTCCTTTCACGCACCCATTCTCGGATCTCAGCGGGGCACTTGAAGTAAAACTGCTCTTTCAAGATGACCTGGAGGAAGGCCCCCCAAGTTAAGGCCTCCTCTCCCTCCAGCCAGCGATGACATATTTGTTTGAGTCTGTAGGCATACATCTTGAAGGACACCTCCTCATCCCAGGCCAAAGTACGAAACTGGGTCCTATACGTGTCTGGGGTAACAGCATAGTGTTCTAGAACAGTCCGTTTAATGTCTGCATACTCACAGTCCCCCCGAGGGTCCATAGCTCTATAGGCTGCGGCAGCTCCACCCTCTAAGAGCCCCACCAGATGTCGTACTCGCTCTCTTTCTGGGACTTCCATTAATCGACACTGATGCTCAAAGTCCTGGAAGAAGCCCTCAATGTCACCTGCAGCCTCCTGGAATGGCTTGAAATCTTTGCGGGACACTCTGGGGAGTTTCCTCATGGTGGGTGCTGGGGTTACAGTCTGTCTGGAGCTTCTAGCTGCTTCCAAAGCTATCTGCCCCTCCAGCAATGCCATCTCCTTAGCTCCTCGCATGACCTCCATCTTATAGTCTATGGAGACCTCCTCTCCCATCATTGCCATCTCCTCCTCGTACCACACAGCCCACTGACTTTTTTGGGTATTTACCTCTGCCTGTCGCCTTTCCTCCATTTGCTGTGGAGGTGCTTCCTCAGTGTCCTCTTGCAGGCGAACTGCTTCCAAAGCCTCAGTTAGGTGCTCCTTGGAGAGTCCCTTGTAGTAGACCCCCAGTTCACGGGCCTTTGTTTGTAAGTTCCCCACTGTCCAGTTATTGTACTCTGAGGCTCTGGTTCCAGAAGTTGATGGGCCGTTGTCCTCCATTCGTTCTGCTCTGATCCCACCGCTGCCACCAGTTTGTGACGGGGTATGCGGCAGAGCAAGAAGAAACCACCGGGCTAAGAACAATCCAACGGGATTTATTGAGGCAGGCAGCATACCAAATCAAATATCCATGTTATTTCTGATGTCCATAATAAGTCCAAAATCACAGACCAACGTGAGGTCTTGCCGCAGCTAAGAGCCCTCACCCTTTTTCTGTAGAGATCTCCCAACACAACACTGGTCACGCATAAGTCCCTTGTCTTGGGCTACTGGGAACAGCCCAAGGGTAGGGGATGAGAGGTTCCCACCTCCTAGTCAATGGTTTGGTCAATTGCATGGCTCCGATATGTCTATATGAATGTGTATTGTGAGTTCTCCCCTGGCTTAGGAGAATAATAGGGAGTCCTCTAGCTGTGTTGACATAAGCCTAAGTTAAATGATGATGGAGGAACAAAGTTATACAGAAATGCAGGACAGGGCAAACTATGTATCATGACACTGACATCCATGCCCACTTCTGAGGTCTCATGTGTGGAGTCTGAGCTGAATACTGATGGCCTTGTTGATGCTGGTAGTCAACAACTCCCCTCTTCTGCTCACAAATCCTTTCCAACATGCAGTGTGAAGGTCCAACGTGTGGTTACATCACACACCAGTTGATGAGCCGGAAGCTGCAAACACTGCTGAAGCATGTCAAGGGCGGCTGAAGCTGTAGCTGACTTTCTAAAATGGGCACACAGGCGACGTACTGTGACAAGCAGATCCAGCAGCTCCGGGTAGGATTTGAGAAACCGCTCAACCATGAGGTTAAGCACATGGGCCAGGCATGGTACTTATGTGAGCTTGCCTCGCCCCAGAGCCACCACCAGGCCATTGTCACACACGACCATGCCTGGCTGTAGGTTCAGCGGTGTCAGCCACAGATCTGCCTGCTTTTTCAGTGCTGTCCACAACTCCTCAACATTGTGCGGTTTGTCAGCTAAGCATATTCACTTCAGTACAACCTGTTGCTGCTTGGATGAGGCAGTGCTGCTTCCAGCTTGTGACTGATGTGGTCATTTTGAAGATGGAGGCTGAAGAGGAGGAGTAGGATGAGGTGCAGGAGCTATAGACTGTGGGGGCAACTCTGATTGATGTAGGGCCTGCAATCCTCGGCATCAAGAATACGTGTTCCATCCCAAGGTCTGACTGGGTCCCGGCTTCCACTATGTTAACCCAGTGTGCCGTTAGCGAGATATACCGTCCCTGCCCAGAAGCACTTATCCACGTGTCCGTGGTTAGGTGGACTTGGCCAGTAACTGCATTGTTGAGGGGACGAGTATTGTGGGACACATGCTTGTGTAATGCTGGGACGGCACACCTGGAGAAATGGTGGCAGTTGGGACAGCCGCCGCCATCGGGTTGCGGAAAGCCTAAAAGGCAATATTTTGAGCGCAAGCAGATGAGAAATGTGAATTTAGTACTGTCGCCTGTGGGGCGTTGGCTGCGTATTTCCGCTTGCGTTCCAATGACAACTAAGGGCTGCACTGGGACAAGGACGTGGTTCTTGATGATGGTAGTAGTTGAGTGTGTGCAACGACAGGTGCAGGACAGGAGGCATCTTCGCATGCACCATGGACAGGGGATTGGCTTCCATGCACAACAGCGGAAGAAGCAGTGATGTCACCCGCAGACACAGTGTTCCTGGACCCTGGGGTTCGGCCCACAAAGTCAGGTGCTTTGCTGCCACGTGCCTGGTCAGGCTGATAGTTTTTCTACCTCTGCTGATGCGGGCATTGCAGGTGGTGCAATGGCCTTTTTGGGGTTATCGGCAGAGTCTTTAAAAAACAACCAGACTTGGGAAGACAACTGCCAACTTCTGTCGTGTTGATGTTACAAGGAACGGTTGCTCGCCTTCTGTCTGTGGCCACCACAATGCTTCTTCCTGCCTGTTGTGGTGCTATGCCTCCCTCCCCTTGTGTGCTGCTGTCCTCGCTCTGCAAGTCCTCCTGCTAGGTTGGGTCAGTTGTTATATCATCCACCACCTCCTCTTCCGCACCCTGGTCCTTCTACTGACTTTCTGGCAATTGTGTCTCATCATCGTCCACCTGTTGTGACACGTTCCCACCATAGCATTATCCGCTATCCAACCAACAACCTTTTGACACTGCTCTGGTTTTAATATGTGTTGTTCTGTGTTCCTCTAGGAATTCGGACAGCAAGGTCATGTGAGAAGATGTGGGTGTTTGTTGTGGCACAATTTCAGCCTGCCCACGGCCTGGCCTCTCCATGCACCATCACATCCACTTCCTCGTCCCTTGCCACACGCCTTGCCCATTTTAAATGGACTACAATATTTTCCACGTTCACTACAAATGGCTGAATTGGGAGCGAGCTTAGATGTGATCCGTGTGCGGTAAAACCACACTTTAAAATATCTGGACTGTAGCTATTTTTTTTTTTTTAGCAAACTGGTGTCAATAACTAGGGTAAGACCCAGCAAAAACAGTTGAATGGAGGCCTGAATTACCACAATTTGTAGCCCACAGATAGATGAGGTGCCTGGTGGAGATACCATACTCTTCAATATGTGGCCTGTATTTTTTGATTTTTACCCCAAAATAGTGTATTGAACTAGGGTAACAGACAGCAAATACAATGGAATGGAGGCCTGAAATGCCACAATTTGTAGCCCACAGATAGATGAAGATACCACACTGTTCAATATGTGGCCTGTATTTTTTTAATTTTTAACCCAAAATAGTGTATTGAACTAGGGTAACAGACAGCAAATACAGCGGAATGGAGTCCTGAAATGCCACAATGTGTAGCCCACAGATAGATGAGGCATCTGATGGAGATAGCCCACTTTCAAATATCTGGCCTGTATTTTTTGTTTTTTCCTGCACAATAGTGTATAGAACTAGGGTAACAGCAAAAACAGTGGAATGGAGGCCTGAAATGCCACAATTTGTATCCCACAGATAGATGAGGCATCTGACGGAGAGAGCACACTTTCAAATATCTGGCCTGTATTTTTTTTTTCTTTGCCCAGCTAAATTGTGTCAACAAGTAGGCAAAATAAAGAACTGACTTAGCACACGCCAAAGAGAATATTGCTGAAAAAGTGCTCATTTAATGAATACAGTACATACAGTAGACGTTTCGGTCTCAGTGACCTTCATCAATGTACTGAAAATAAAACAAATATATATAAAAAATAAATAAAATAACAAAATAGAAAAACAAAAGTTTATACAGTGTGGTGCAATTGGGTGTACAGTTGAAATCTGGTACAGTTTGCTTGAAAACCTGTGTCACATTATAGCAGTAAATTCATGCTTCAATAATCCCATAGTCCATAGTCAACAATGGAAAAGAAAAGAAAAAAAGAAAGCGGGCACATACACATATGATGTACGTGCCCACTTTAATATTTTTCTTTTTCTTTTTTTCCATTTTTCCTGAAACTGAAACGTCTACTGTATGTACTGTATTCATTAAATGAGCACTTTTTCAGCAATATTCTCTTAGGTGTGTGCTAAGTCAGTTCTTTATTGAGTCACCGATTGGGATCCTACTTAAGCACCACCTCTACACTTTATATTGAGTTGTGCCAACGTTTTCTGAAAACAAGTAGGCAAAGACACAACAAAAAAAATTCTGTCGCAGCCTGAAATGGCACAATTTTGAGCGCAATGAAATTAGATCCGTGTGTAAATTATCGGCCCTGTATCTAAACGTTTTTTTTGGCAGCTTAATATTGTTTGGGCAGCAAAATGGTGTAAAGAAATTATATGACACTTCAAAAAATTTAACAGTACCACAAAAATGTCAGAAATTTCTGCGCACTGAGATGTGATGGCTGAGACAGGCAAAACCGTTTAAAAAAGCTGGATTTTCCCATTGTACTATGAAAAGGATCTGGCTGTATTCTGCAGTGTCAAAAAGCAAATGGAGAAAAAAAAGGGGGGCTCTGGATTGCTTTGGAATAAAATAATCAGGATTAAGATGTGAAAAAAAAAATTCCTGCCCACTGAGACCTAGGGTTATGATGTGTATATGCTCACATACAGTCCCTGCCTACCTAGCACTGCAATCTATATACCCTGTAATTAACCCTTAGAAGGATTGTTGATTTAGCTGGATTTGTGTATTCTATTATGGTATACCGACATTACCGTGTAAACCCCCAAATCTGACCCTATCTCAGCAGCAGCTCTCCATAGACTAGCTGAATCCGGAGCAGACTGTGACGAGCATGGCGGCGCCAGGTCTCTTATACACCTGATGACGCTGTGCGGTCATCCAATCACTGTAATGCCACAACCAAGATGGCTGCAGCATCACAGTGAATGGCAGACAATCCCTGCATGTTGAATGGTGCTCTAAACATGCAGGGCGTGAACCAGAACTCATGCAGAGCAGGCCACATATTGAAGAGTATGCTATCTCTGTCAGATGCATCATCTATCTGTGTGGCATTTCAGGCCTCCATTCAACTGTTTTTGCTGTGTCTTACCCTAGTTATTGACACCAGATTGCTAACCAAAAAAAAAAAATTACAGTCCAGATATTTTAAAGTGTGGATTTCCCACACCGGATCACATCTAAGCTCGCTCCCAATTCAGCCATTTGTAGTGAACGTGGAAAATATTGTCTATTTAAAATGGGCAAGGCGCATGGCAAGGGACGTGGATGTGATGGTGCATGCAGAGGCTGAGGCCATGGGCAAGGTGAAATTGTGCCACAACAAACACCCACATCTTCTCGCATGACTTTCCTGTCTGAATTCCTAGGGGACCGCAGAACAGCACTATTGAAAAAAGAGCAGTGTCTTAAGTTTGCTGGTTGGATAGCGGATAATGCTTCCAGTCTCTTTGCCACCTCCACCAGCACCCTGTATTCCACACGGTCAAGTCTGGATAGCCGTGAGTCTTGACCGCATATTCCTCACCCTGATCCTTCTTCCTCCCACCATGCCGAGTGCCCGGAGACAACTGATCCCACAATTGGACACTCTGAAAGCTGTTCACTTCTCCATTTATAGATTCAGGCCTCTCGCCCAGTCCACTTGAAGCAGTGCATATTGAGATCACATGTAGCGATGCCCAAATATTTGAGCAGGCACCTTCACACGAAGGCGACGGGTGGTAACATGTCACAACAGATGGATGATGATGAGACACTGTTACACTTCCCCAGTTTCGGGGTGTCGGGACATGGCATAGCTTGGCTAGCTAGCCAATGCTCCCACGCCGCCAGACCTAGACGACGTGGGGCGTGTGTCCCAGATGGTAAGGGAATATGGACCCACTGGACCACAGAGGTGGACCCGGGCCTATCCTGACTAGGGTAGGGCAGCGACCGGGGGTCTGTGGCAGCTGAGCATGTGGGCAAGTTGGCGACCTGCAGGACTAGATGACATTGCACAACTTCAGGTATGAAGTCAACTTTACTTGAAGACAAACACAGTACATAAACAGAACATAATGCCAGGCTCCCGATTCCACACATCAGGGAAGTGGAAACATCTCAGGATAACAAACGAAAGCAGGAGGAAATCACGGGTTGATGAAGTCCAGGGTTATCTCGGCACGGGCATACTAAGACGGCCTCTCAGGCCTCAGGCGTAGCACAGGCTCATCAGGAGAACATCAGACACCGACCTCGGACAGACTTCAGACGATGGCTAGGGTCATTACGGGTTAATGCAGACCAGGGTTATCTGGCATGGGCATACTAGGACGGCCTCTCTCTCAGACCTGAGGCGTAGCACAGGCTCAGCAGGAGAACATCAGACACCAACCTAGGACAGATGTTTGACGATGTATAAAGTGACGTGTGCACAGCTAGGTATGAAGGTGCCGGATTAGGTTCCTGAACCAATATATATATAAATGAAATCAGGCACTCAACTTTGTGTGAAGAAGATCAAACTGGTATTTATTGAAGATTGTGTATGCGGTTTTCAAGGCAAAACGTTTCGCAGACACTCTGCCTTTATCAATTGCCTCTTTTAACAAGAAAGAAAACCTTTAAAGTGAAAATAACAAAATTGAAAAATTATTTTGAAAAATAAAGTATATACAACATGATAACAATTTTGTTAGCTAGAAGTGACAGAAAATGCATAGAATCGGAGTAGCCACTCTTTAGAACAATCCAAAAATTCTGTGGGGAATCACAACATACCGTTTATAAGTTGGGAAAACATATGTATCAATAGTATTATGTCTCAATAACCGGATAGCCATCTGTAAAGATAATGATATATACAGATTGATGCACTGCTGCATAACAATAAGTGAGACATGGTCCCAAGTTACATGAAAAAAGGAGAGATGCATACCCATCAATATGAACTTGCTGGTATATAACTTAATGTAGTCCTGATATAAGAGGTCCCACAAGTGTAGTGGTAGCTGTGGTGCTGCCTGTAAGAAAATGCCCCATGATAGACTATAATGGTATGCAGACATATGTGGCAAACAGAACAGCTCACCGCTACTTAGTTCTTACCCCAGTGCAGCCGCTGACACGGGATCCACCGTTAGTCAGTAGCTAAAGTGCTGTGGTGCCATATATTTATAATGGAGGTAGAAGTGTGGGTACTTCCGGTTTCAGGCGTGCGTTCCAGCGTGCGTTCCACTGACAACTTCCGGTGCCGAGAATCATGGGACCGGAAGTGCGTGGATGTATCAGGGTATGTGACCGCCCCCGTAGTGATGCGATGCTGGTACCGCCCCAGTGATGATGCGGTGCTGGTGCCTCCCCCTTGATGATGCGATATTGTTACCACCCCTGTGATGACGCGATCTGGGTACTGCCCCCAGAATGATGTAGCATGGATCACGCCCATGTCATGATGCGGTGGTGGTGCAGATAAAGTGCCGTAATTAGCAAATGCTTTGGTGGTATATTCAGCCCTTATTACACATTTAGACAGGGTGTAGTGGTAACAAGTGACTAAGGCTGGCTTCACACATCCGGCGGGCGCCTTGCGGCGCCCCCGGCATTTTCCCGCAGCGCCGCATCTGAAAATCTGATGCGCCGCATGCGGCTTTTTTCGCATTGACATGCATTAGCGCCGGATGGCGCCGCATGTCAATGCATTGCATGCGGTTTTGTCCGGATGCGGCGCAAATGTACATTGCGGCGTCCGGAAAAATCGCTGCATGTAATGTTTTTTTTTTTTGCCGGATGGTTGCTTATCTCTCCAAGCATCAGCAACCATCCGGCAAAAAAATGCATTTTGGGCGCCGGAAGTGTGAAAGCTTTTCACATGCGGCGCTGCGGCAAAATGCCGGGGGCGCCGCCAGGCGCCCGCCGGATGTGTGAAAGAGGCCTAACTGTGACTCTCTGGGATCCATTCTTAGTGCAGAAGATATAATTCAATGCATTCACAGTGCAGGTGGTGCAAATTCAATGTTGTGACATATTCTTTAGGGGCGGTAACAGGGGCGGTAACAATTTCGCATCATCAAGGGGGAGGCACCAGCACCGCATCATCACTGGGGCGGTACCTGCATCGCATCACTACGGGGGCGGTCAGTCAGGTACACATACCCTGATACATCCACGCACTTCCGGTCCCATGATTCTCGGCACCGGAAGTTGTCAGTGGAACGCACGCTGGAACGCACGCCCGAAACCGGAAGTACCCACACTTCTACCTCCGTTATAAATATATGGCACCACAGCACTTTAGCTACTGACTAACGGTGGATCCCGTGTCAGCGGCTGCACTGGGGTAAGAACTAAGTAGCGGTGAGCTGTTCTGTTTGCCACATATGTCTGCATACCATTATAGTCTATCATGGGGCGTTTTCTTACAGGCAGCACCACAGCTACCACTACACTTGTGGGACCTCTTATATCAGGACTACATTAAGTTATATACCAGCAAGTTCATATTGATGGGTATGCATCTCTCCTTTTTCATGTAACTTGGGACCATGTCTCACTTATTGTTATGCAGCAGTGCATCAATTTGTATATATCATTATCTTTACAGATGGCTATCCGGTTATTGAGACATAATACTATTGATACATATGTTTTCCCAACTTATAAACGGTATGTTGTGATTCCCCACAGAATTTTTGGATTGTTCTAAAGAGTGGCTACTCCGATTCTATGCATTTTCTGTCACTTCTAGCTAACAAAATTGTTATCATGTTGTATATACTTTATTTTTCAAAAATAATTTTTCAATTTTGTTATTTTCACTTTAAAGGTTTTCTTTCTTGTTAAAAGAGGCAATTGATAAAGGCAGAGTGTCTGACGAAACGTTTTGCCTTGAAAACCGCATACACAATCTTCAATAAATACCAGTTTGATCTTCTTCACACAAAGTTGAGTGCCTGATTTCATTTATAGATGTCTGACGATGGCGGGAGTCATCAAGGGTTGATACAGTCCAGGGTTATCTGGCACGGGCATACTAGGATGGCCTCTCCCTCAGGCCTCAGGTGTAGCACAGGATCAGCAGGAGAACATCAGACACCGACGCAGGACAGAAGTCATCGGTGGACCACAGGGAACCAGTAGGACATCAGGACATAGGGTGGACATCAGGACACAGGCAGGATATGAGGACATCTGGACACAGGCAGGACATCGGAACACAGGACCAGGAACAGCAGTGTGGCAGCTCAGGTCATTGACAGAGACATGGACAGCTCAGGACTAAGCAACGGTGGTCGGGCTCCGGGTACCAGGCAGCGGTAGCCAGACTCCAGACATCAGACATGATCTCCAGGCAGCGGTCGTCAGGCTCCAAACTAGGGTCATCAGGCTCCGGGTAACGGACATAGGAAGGAACTCAAGCATGATGGTGCAAGCACCGCTGTTATGAATGTGCTAGAGATGGTTTCTGAGCAGAGGCTCCCTCTGGTGGTTACAGACAGTACTGAACCTTTCAGCGAGGAGTGGCAATCAGGGATCACGGACTGGTCTGATATAAGGGAGGTTTCCTCCCTTGATGGTTGCCGGTGATCAATTGTTCTTGTCTCAATTGTGGTTCCTGGTTCATTTGGAAGTTTCCTGGAGTCTTGCCTGCATCTCCTGCTTTCAGATAAGATATTTTTTGCTTTTCTTTTTGTGCTTGCTTTTTGCATTGTTTTCTGCACTTTTGTGGAGGTCAGCCAGGT
This sequence comes from Oophaga sylvatica, assembly GCA_033576555.1. NCBI lineage: Eukaryota > Metazoa > Chordata > Amphibia > Anura > Dendrobatidae > Oophaga > Oophaga sylvatica. The sequence continues at coordinate 160,635,340 of JARQOD010000009.1, forward strand.
CCCCTCCTGGGGCCTGAGCTCCTCACAGTTTATCTGCAGCCACTGTTATTTGCTCATTTGCTTTTTCCTGTTTTTTCAGCGGCTGCAGCTTGGTTTTGTTCACACTGAGATCTGATTTAGCGGGTGGCGAGATCGTGTGATCTCAGTATTTTTGTAATCAGAATTGTTGGATTTTTGTAGGGTTTTCTGGGTTGCAGAAAGTAATCTCTCCTTTCCTATCCTATTTAGTCAGCTTGTGGCCCCAGCGTTTGCTCAATCTATTTTCTGCCTATGTTTGTGTTTTCATCTTGTCTAACCGCCATTATATGCTTGGGGGCTTCCTATTTTCTTTGGGGATCTGCTCCGGGGCAGATAGCTTTCCTCTTTCTGCCTTTAGGTGTAGTTATCTCTCAGGCTGTAACGAGGCGTCTAGGATCAACGTAGGAACGCACCACGTCTACCTCTAGTTGAGTCGTTAGTTTAGGAATCTGCAACCCATCAGTTACCAACATCTCAGGTGTTCTGCTGCCCTGCTGTTGTTCCTGTCTTCCTCAGCTACCGAAACACAACACACCGCCGGGTTGGACTGGGGCCGGACCGAGGTAGCACCCCATAGCAAGCTGAGCACAGCATAGTAGATGCTCAGCATAAACACTGGACTCCATCTTTAACAGATGAACCCAGGTTGGGTCACAGGACACCAGTTACAGGAAAATCAGTTACTGGGTACATGCTTCCAGACATGGAGGGACACAGTTCAGACAGGGTCAAGTACAGGAACAGGTCAAAGATTCAGGAAACAAGACACAACAGGAACGGGCCTGGATATGCAGCCTCCAGGAAAGGCAATCTGGGTACTCTGCCCCCCAGAGCAGGCAGAAAAACAGGATACAAATGCAAATGGATCTGGGTACTCTGCCTCCAGAGCAGGCAGAAATACAAGACAGTACAAAGGGCATCAGCTCTCCCAGAACTGATACGAATCAGAGCAGGAGCTGAACACACAAACACACATGGCCAGGTTCAGGAACTCAATGTGAAGCTCTGGCAAACCCCCAACAGGAAAGAGGAACTTTATATAGGAGCTGCTCCTCAGCAATAGGCTGGGGAGAACAATTAAGCACACACACTGCCCTAATAAAGTCAGGGAAGGTGTTGCTGTGCTCACCCTAAGCACAACACACCGCAGAAACCATTACAGCACAGTCGGCATAGGCACTGCGGTTTAAGGCACCTGGCAGTAGCTGCAAGCCTGGATACACTTGGAAAGTCATGCACCAGCTGCAGAGGACCTCGCAAGCCAGGGATAGCTTCCACAGCGGCAGCCAGGGACCGCACATGCGGATGGTCATGCAGTGGAGCTGAGACATCATAACACATGTACGGCTAAGCAGCGGAGCCGGGAACTGAGCAGCTTCCATACACGTAACAGACAACAGTATCCCAGCTGGTTAGGGAGAAAGGAGCAAGGGTTAAAGCAGAGGCACGCAAAGTAACCCTGGGGAAACAAAGTACAGACATACTGGCATTACAGACACAATTGCCAGAAAGTCAAAAAGAGGACCAGGGTGTGGTTACATGTTTGTATTTTATTTACATGCACATGTGATTTGCAGGACCTGTCAAATGTCAGGTGATCCGACGTGATTATATCATTTGTTCGTACACCTCATTAATATCCACTACAGCCAAAGGGATGCAGCTTTGACAAAGATTGCCACTACAATCAAAACTTATTGCTCACTTCCTCTTGTTCGCTCATGATGTGGAGCATTCATCATTTTAATCTGGATTAATAAAGTCTTAATTTTAAAGGAACTGGAACAAACTCATTTTTATTTCGCAATATGCTACTCCAAGGTTGTTGTAGGCTGCCATGACCCTTGCTATCTAGGTGGATATGTAAGGCTGTGACAGAGTCTGTCAGGTGTCTTGCCCTCCCTGTGGATACTGTTCACCTGTCTTAAGTGCAGCACCCTGTCGTTTGCTAATGTTAGTGTAAAGTGCTGTATTTAATATGTGTAGAAGTAGGGATAGAATAGAAGGTAGTATAGTACAATAGTAGGATTACAATAGAGGGGGCACATTAGAGATAGGGAATAGGATTAGTAGCTTAGGTTTAGTTAGCATAGTGGTTTTCCTGTTGGGAGGCGTTACATAGCAGTGCAGCACAGAGCAGTGAGATATAGGAAGGCACTTCCTGGTTAGGGCTCAGTGCAGTCAGGATGGAGCTGTGAACAGTGAGAAAGGACAGTCTGCCAGCCATGGGAATAAAGCTGCTATGGCAAGAAGGGGCCCCAGGATGCGGGCGGTCACCAGCTAGAACAGAGACCAACCCGAAGAGGATCCGGAGTCTACAACCGAAGCTGAGATGGCAATCTTGGAGATTAGGGGAGGGGGGAAAAATAATAAATTATTGATAGGGGTTTGTTATAAGTCTCCTAAAATAATGGAAGCAACAGAGAATATCCTCGTAAAGCAAATAGATGAAGCAGCAACTCAAGGAGAAGTCATTATTATGGGGGACTTCAACTACCCTGAAATACATTGGGGAACAGAAACCTGCAGTTCCAGCAAAGGTAATAAGTTTTTGGCAACTATGAGAGACTATTACCTTTCACAACTAGTTCAGGACCCAACAAGAGGGGGGGCACTGCTAGACCTAATATTATCCAACAGGCCAGACCGCATATCAAATATAAGGGTTGGGGGTCACTTGGGTAATAGTGATCACAAAATAATAAGCTTTCATGTATCCTTTAATAAGATGTGTAGTCGAGGGGTTAAAAGGACACTAAACTTCAGGAAGGCAAATTTCCAACGGATGAGAGATGATCTTGGTGCAATAAACTGGGACGATATCCTGAGACATAAAAATACACAAAGAAAATGGGAGACGTTTATTAGTATCCTGAATAGGACCTGTGCACAGTATATACCCTATGGGAATAAACATGCTAGAATTAGGAGGAAACCACTATGGCTAAATAGAGCTGTAAGGGGCGCAAAAAGGGACAAAAAGAAAGCGTTTAGGGAATTAAAGCAAGTAGGTAGTGAAGAGGCATTAAATAAATACAGAAGACTGAATAAATTCTGTAAAAAGCAAATCAAGACAGCAAAGATTGAGGCAGAGAGACTCATTGCCAGAGAAAGTAAAAATAATCCCAAAATATTCTTTAACTACATAAATAGCAAGAAACTAAAAAATGATAGTGTTGGTCCCCTTAAAAATAGTCTGGGTGAAATGGTGGATGAGGATGAGGAAAAAGCCAATATGCTAAATGACTTTTTTTCAACTGTATTTACACAAGAAAATCCCATGACAGATAACATGACCAGAGATAAAAAAATTTCTCCATTAAATGTCACATGCTTAACCCAGCAGGAAGTACGGCGGCGTCTAAAAATCACTAAAGTTGACAAATCCCCGGGCCCGGATGGGATACACCCCCGAGTACTGCAGGAATTAAGTACAGTTATAGATAGACCATTATTTTTAATCTTTAAAGATTCCATAATAACTGGGTCTGTACCACAGGACTGGCGTATAGCAAATGTGGTGCCAATATTCAAAAAGGGGGCAAAAACTGAACCTGGAAATTATAGGCCAGTGAGCTTAACATCTACTGTGGGTAAAATCCTGGAGGGTTTTTTAAGGGATACTATATTGGAGTATCTGAAGCTGAATAACCTCATGACACAGTATCAGCATGGGTTTACGAGGGACCGTTCTTGTCAGACTAATCTGATAAGCTTTTATGAAGGGGTAAGTTCAGGACTGGACCAAGGAAATGCAGTGGACGTGGTGTTCATGGACTTCTCAAAAGCTTTTGATACAGTGCCACACAAAAGGTTGATACATAAAATGAGAACAATGGGGATAGGGGAAAATATGTGTAAGTGGGTTAAGAACTGGCTCATGGATAGAAAACAAAGGGTGGTTATTAATGGAGCACACTCGGACTGGGTCACGGTTAGCAGTGGGGTACCACAGGGGTCAGTATTGGGGCCGCTTCTCTTTAACATATTTATTAATGACCTTGTAGGGGGCATACAGAGTAGTATTTCAATATTTGCAGATGACACTAAACTCTGCAGGGTAATAAATACAGAGCAGGATAATTTTATATTACAGGAGGATTTATGTAAACTAGAAGCTTGGGCTGATAAATGGCAAATGAGCTTTAATGGGGATAAATGTAAGGTCATGCACTTGGGTAGAACAAATAAGATGTATAATTATGTGCTTAATTGTAAAACACTGGGCAAAACTGTCACTGAAAAAGACTTGGGTGTATGGGTGGACGACAAACTCACATTTAGTGGCCAATGTCAGGCAGCTGCTGCCAAGGCAAATAAAATAATGGGATGCATTAGACGAGGCATAGATGCTCATGAGGAGAACATAATTTTACCTCTATACAAGTCACTGGTGCGACCACACTTAGAATACTGTGTGCAGTTCTGGTCTCCGGTGTATAAGAAAGACATAGCTGAACTGGAGCGGGTGCAGAGAAGAGCGACCAAGGTTATTAGAGAACTGGGGGGTCTGCAATACCAAGACAGGTTATTACACCTGGGGTTATTTAGTTTGGAAAAACGAAGGCTTAGGGGTGATCTTATTACAATGTACAAATATATGAGGGGACAGTACAAAGACCTTTCTAATGATCTTTTTACTCTTAGACCTGTGACGGGGACGAGGGGGCATCCTCTACGTCTGGAGGAAAGAAGGTTTAGCCATAATCACAGATGCAGATTCTTTACTGTAAGAGCAGTGAGACTATGGAACTCTCTGCCGTCTAATGTTGTAATGAGTGATTCCTTACTAAAATTTAAGAGGGGACTGGATGCCTTTCTTGAAAAGTATAATATTACAGGCTATATTCACTAGTTTCCTAGATATAGCGTTGATCCAGGGAGCTAGTCTGATTGCCGTATGTGGAGTCGGGAAGGAATTTTTTTCCCCAATGTGAAGCTTACTGCTTGCCACTTGGGTTTTTTTTGCCTTCCTCTGGATCAACATGTTAGGGCAGGTTAGGATAGGATATGGGTTGAACTAGATGGACTTAAAGTCTTCCTTCAACCTTAATAACTATGTCATCTTGGCACCATTTCCTATTGAAGCGGGACCAGGGAATGGTAGAAAGCTGGTGGGCCTGGAGCACGAATGGGACAGGGATTGTCCCAAGACAAGGCAGGGATTGCCAGAAGGAGAAAGAGACTGCAAGAGAAACAGGGAAAGATGCGGAAATGTCACTGTGCAGATTGTGCTGCATGTGTGATGGATACCCTGCTACTCAGTAAAGTTAAACCATTGGAAAAGGACATTGACTCTGAAGTGGTTTATGAAGTTCATGGATGCGGAACCGGAGTGACTGCAGCCGAGGGGACTTTGGCAGTGAATGTGAGTGTTCTGCTGCGCACGCTGCACATGCAGCGGGAAAGACATTATATTTCATCTGTCTGGTGCCAGGGTGTGGGAACAGAACAGCCAGTTGCCACGAATACCACCCTGGTCGCCTTACAGAATTGTCATAGTTGGCAGGAATGTGATGCCTTATATGCAGAGAGTGGATGAGCCTTGAAACCGGCAAAGATGGTGGCCATTAGAGACTTGCTTAAAGATGGCGCCAAACACTGACATGAAGATGGCGGTCAGTGGCGCGAAAAATGGGAGTGGTGCCGCCCATCGTGGGCATCCTAAATGAAAAAAGTGCTAAGATGGCAGAAGCAGTGGCCTAAGCTGAGGCCACGTCTCCTAGTGACTAGTACTCACCTGGGATGGATGCAGCAAAAGAAGAAGAAGCCCCAACCCCTGCAGCAGATCCCTGAGGAACGGGGGCCTGAAGCTGACCGGGTGGAGAAGCTGGACGTGGAGAAGCTGGAACCGTAACAAGAGGTAGAGAAACTGGAAGTCATGGAGAGAGGGACTGTCGTGGCCATGATCTCGAGTTCACGCAGCTGCAGTAGAGGACCATTGCAGCCAACTGCAGTCCTAGTGAGTACGTCACCTACTCCCACCTCAGCTCACACACCGGCGCCTGCTTTACCACCTTCCCCGGTCTCCGTACCTCCACGTGGTGCCTACTTGGACGAACCCCAGGCTCCCACTGCAGAAGAGGACCGGTGGGTGGCAGGAGTAATCGAGGAGAGGAAACGGCAGAAGAGCTGAATCTTAAGGAAGCTGAAGCACCCCGGCGAAGGAACCATGTCCGACTGGATGACAAGTGGCCTAATCAAATACTTCAACCCTACTAGAGGGTACGGGTTCACCCATGAGGCTGAGACCGGGGATAAGGTTTACGTTAACGCTGGGTCCATTATATTTGATGGTCCTCTACAGTAATAGGACCGAGAGACTTTTATTAAAGAAAGGGGCCCCGGTAAACGTATGTTGTGGCTGTGAAAGTAGTCTCCAGCATAGAGGAGAGATGGACGCGGGAGGTGCAGTATTGTGTGCGGCAGCCTGCAACGGTCACTACCCCCACAGCAAGCCAGGGGCAGGGGCACCCTTAAAGGAAGCGGTGGCTGCAGTCAGGTCACCGTAGCAGGAGGCTCCAGTGTTGTGTTTCGGTAGCTGAGGAGAATAAGCAAAAACGGCAATACACCAGAGAGGCTGGAACCTATTGGATTGCAGTACCCTGAACTAACCACAAAACTAGAGGTAGTCGTGGAGCGTTCCTACGTTGATCCTAGACGCCTCGTCACAGCCTGAGAGATAACTACACCTAAAGGCAGAAAGATGAAAGCTATCTGCCCCGGGCAGATCCCCAAAGAAAATAGGAAGCCCCCAAACATGTAATGGCGGTTAGACAAGAAGAAGCACAGACACAGACAGAAAATAGAATGAGAAAATGCTGGGGCCCAATCTGTCTAGACAGAAAAGTACAGGAAAGGATACTTAATGCAATCCAAAATAAACCCTAAAAAATACCAACTCTTCTGATTGCAAAAACACCTGAGATCACATGATCTCTACCACCTAAAATCAGATCTCTGGTGTAACAAAACTAAGCCGCAGCCACTGAAAAAACAGGAAAAAGAAAATGAACAAACAACAGTGGCTCCAGAGGAACCGAGAGGAGACCAAGCCCCCCGGGGAGGGGAACCTGGCCAACCTCACAGAAATGCAGAGAAAAATGCAAATGGCAAGCACAAAAACAAAAGCAGAAAATATCTTATCTGATAGCAGAAGATGCAGGCAAGACTCAGCAAACTTCCAAATGAACCAGGAACCACAATTGAGACAAGAACAATTGATCACTAGCAACCATTATGGGAGGGAACCTCCCTTATATCAGACGAGTCAGCGATCCCAGATTGCCATTCCTCGCTGAAAGGCTCAGTACTGTCTGTAACCACCAGAGGGAGCCTCTGCTCAGAAACCATCTCTAGCACATTCATAACAGTACCCCCCCTTGAGGAGGGGTCACCGAACCCTCACTTGTGCAACCAGGCCGATCAGGATGAGCTTGGTGATAGGCACGGATCAGTCTCCTAGCATGGATGTCCGAAGCAAACACCCAAGAATTGTCCTCCTGACCATAACCTCTCCACTTAACCAAATACTGGAGTTTCTGTCTAGAAAAACAAGAATCCAATATTTTCTCAACCACATACTCCAGATTGCCCTCAACCAAAACAGGGTCAGGAGGCGCAGCCATAGGAACCTCTGGCTCGACAAACCTCTTCAATAAGGACTTGTGGAACACGTTATGGATCTTAAATGTCCCTGGAAGAAGCAAACGGAAGGAAACAGGATCTAGAATCTCCATGATCTTATAAGGTCCAATGAACCTAGGCTTAAACTTTGGAGATGCAACCTTCATAGGGATATTTCTTGAGGACAACCAAACCAAGTCCCCCACTTTAAACCGAGGACCATCAGTCCTATGCCGGTTGGCAAACAGTTGGGCCTTCTCCTGAGAGAGACAACCTCTCCACTACCTGGTCCCAAATCTGCTGCATTCGCTCCACAACAGAGTCAACACCCGGACAGACAGAAGCCTTCGCCTGTCCCGAGGAAAATCGAGGGTGAAACCCAAAATTGCAGAAAAATGGAGACATCAAGGTGGCAGAGCTAGCCCTATTATTAAGAGTAAACTCAGCCAAAGGCAAAAAAGAGACCAAGTCATCTTGATCAGCAGACACAAAACATCTCAAAAAAGTCTCCAAGGTCTGGTTTGTTCTCTCGGTTTGTCCATTGGTCTGAGGATGAAAAGCAGAGGAGAAAGATAATTGAACACCAAGTTTAGAACAAAATGTCCTCCAAAATCTGGAAACAAACTGTACGCCTCTGTCAGACACAATGTTCTCCAGAATGCTATGTAACCGAACCACGTGCTGAAGGAACAAAGGCACCAATTCGGAGGAGGAAGGTAACTTAGGTAATGGCACAAGATGTACAATCTTGGAAAACCTATCACAGATTAGCCAGATAACGGTCATTCTCTGAGAAACAGGGAGGTCTGAAATAAAATCCATAGAGATATGGGTCCATGGCCTCTTGGGCACAGGAAATGGCTTTAACAAACCACTAGAGCGAGAGCAAGGCTTGGAGCGAGAGCAAGTCCCGCAGGACTGCACAAGTTCCCTGACGTCACGAGACAAAGTAGGCCACCAAAAGGACCGACTCACCAAGTCTCTGGTACCAAAAATCCCGGGATGACCAGCCAACGCGGATCAATGAATCTCAGACATCACACTCTTCTTCCTCTGGTCTGGACAAACAATTTCCCAATAGGGCAGCGCTCCGGCTTATCCTCCTGAGACCTTTCCAGAGCCAGTCTCAAATTGGGCGAGAGGGCGGAAAGAACTACACAGTAGGATCAGATAACTCAGGAGAGTCCGCAAAGAAACTCCTTGAGAGGGCATCCGCCTTAACATTCTTAGTGCCAGGAAAAAAAGAAACCACAAAATTAAAACGTGTGAAAAACAAGGCCCAACTGGCCTGTCTAGGATTAAGTCGCTTGGCTGATTCCAGATAAACCAGATTCTTATGGTCCGTGAGGACCTCCACCTGATGGTTGGCTCCTTCCAGCCAATGTCTCCACTCTTCAAAGGCCCACTTCATGGCCAATAACTCCCGATTACCCACGTCATAATTACGTTCAGTTTGAGAAAATTTTTGAGAGAAAAAGGCACAAGGGTTACTCTTAGAGGTCTCTGGATCTCTTTGGGACAAAACGGCACCTGCCCCAATTTCAGAGGCATCAACCTCCACCTGAAACGGTAGAGAAACATCAGGCTGCCGTAGAACAGGAGCAGAAGTGAATCTCTGTTTAAGTTCCTGAAACGCAGAGACTGCCTCAGGAGGCCAATTCACCACATCAGAACCCTTTTTGGTCAAATCAGTCAATGGTTTAACAATACCGGAGAAATTACCAATAAATTTACGATAAAAATTGGCAAAACCCAAGATATCATCCAAATAAACAATCAGAAATTTATCCACAAAATCCCTGAAAATATCATTCATGAAGGATTGGAAGACGGAAGGAGCATTAGTGAGCCCAAAGGGCATCACTAGGTACTCAAAATGCCCCTCTGGGGTATTAAACGCCATCTTCCATTCATCCCCATGCTTAATGCGAAAAAGGTTATACGCCCCCCTGAGGTCAAGCTTGGTAAACCAAGTAGCACTTTTCACCCTGGAAAACAGGTCAGAAATCAAGGGTAATGGATATTGATACTTCACAGTGATCTTATTCAAGAGACGATAATCAATACACGGCCTCAATGAACCATCCTTTTTGGCCACAAAGAAAAAACCGGCACCCAAGGGTGAAGAGGATGGTCTGATATGACCCTTCTCCAATGACTCCTTGATATAAGATCACATAGCATCGTGTTCAGGTACAGACAAGTTAAAAAGGCGACCTTTAGGAAATTTACCACCAGGCACTAATTCAATAGCGCAATCATAGCTCCTGTGAGGGGGCAAGGATGGAGATTTACTTTCACTAAATACATCCGAAAAATCAGCCAAAAAGTCAGGAGCATCCTGAGACTGGGGAGAGGCAGAAAAAACAGGAGTGTCGGCATTACACATTGGCAGCCCCAACTGGTCACAGACACAGATTTCCAATCCAAAACAGGATTATGAGACTGTAACCAAGGGAAACCTAGTACAATAATGTCATGCAGATTATACAGCACCAGAAATTTGCAACTCTCCTGATGATCTGGTTCAACCCTCATTATCACCTGAGTAGAAAACTGGGGTTTATTCTCCGCCAAAGGGGTAGAATCAATGCCCAGTAGGGGAATAGATTTCCGCAGGGGTATCATGGGAAACCCACAACGTTTGGCAAAGTCAAAATCCATCAGGTAATAGCTGCTCCTGAATCAACAAAAGCCTGAGCAGAAAATGTGGACAGGGAGCAAATCAAGGTAACAGTCAACAGAAATTTAGTCTGAACACTACCCAAGACAACTGAGCGTGCAAAACGTCTTCCCCGCTTAGGGCAGACTGAAATAGCATGAGAGGCGTCACCACAGTAGAAACATAACCCATTGCGCTTTCGAAACTCATGACGCTGTGCCACAGAAGTCACTCTATCACACTGCATGGGCTCAGAAGCTGGCTCACAAGGCAACACTATCTCACGCATACCTCTGCGCTCACGCAAACGTCTGTCAATTTGAATAGCAAATGACATAGAATCATTTAGACCAGAGGGAGCAGGAAATCCCACCATAACATCCTTTACATTCTCTGACAGCCCCTTCCGAAAAAGGGCTGCCAAAGCATCATCATTCTATTTGGTCAGGACTGCCCACTTTCGGAATTTCTGACAGTACAACTCAGCGTCTTCAAGACCCTGATTTAATGCCAACAAGGTTTTTTTAGCTTGATCAGTGACATTAGGTTCATCATACAATAACCCCAGAGCCAGAAAAAATATATCAATATCATTCAAAACAGGATCCCCAGGTGTCAGGGAAAAGCCCAATCCTGAGGGTCACCGCGCAGGAGAGAGATGACAATTTGAACCTACTGTGCTGCGTTCCCTGAGGACTTAGGCTTTAAGGCAAAAAACAACTTACAGTTATTTTTGAAATTCAGAAATTTAGCCCGATCCCCCAAAAACAAATCTGGCATCGGAATCCTAGGTTCCACAACCGGTAACCTAGCAAGATAGGTAGCAATACTCCGAACCTCGGCGGCAAGCCGATCCACACGGCCAGACAACTGTACAAGCTCCATTGAGAGAAAAAATAAATAAATATCCTCCTCAGCACCCAGAGAAAAGGAGGAAAAAAATGCAACAAACAGGAAAAAAAAAATCTCTGACAACTCTGACAACTTTTTTTTTTTCTTTCCACACTATTTTTCCCTTCTGTGAGTACCATATAATTTTCAGTTTGGGCCGGTAATACTGTTGTGTTTCGGTAGCTGAGGAGAATAAGCAAAAACGGCAATACACCAGAGAGGCTGGAACCTATTGGATTGCAGTACCCTGAACTAACCACACAACTAGAGGTAGCCGTGGAGCGTTCCTACGTTGATCCTAGACACCTCATCACAGCCTGAGAGATAACTACACCTAAAGGCAGAAAGATGAAAGTTATCTGCCCCGGATCAGATCCCCAAAGAAAATAGGAAGCCCCAAACATGTAATGGCGGTTAGACAAGAAGAAGCACGGACACAGACAGAAAATTGTTATGAATGTTTTAGAAATGAATTCTGAGCAGAAGCTCCTTCTGGTGGTTACAAACAGTACTGAACCATTCAATGAGGATGGTCAATCAGGAAGTACAGACTGGCTGGATATAAGGGAGGTTTCCCCCCATCATGGTTGCCGGTGTTCAATTGTTCTTGTCTCAACGTTGTTTATTGGTTCACTTGGAAGCTTGCTGAGTCTTGCCTCTTCTCCTGCTCTCAGATAAGATATTTTCTGTTTTTTGTTTTTGTGCTTGCCATTTGCATTTTTCTCTGCATTTCTGTGAGGTTGGCCAGGTTCCCCTCCCCGGGGGGCTTGGTCTCCTCTCGGTTCCTCTGGAGCCACTGTTGTTTGTTCATTTGCCTTTTCCAGTTTTTTTCTGTGGCTGCGGCTTAGTTTTGTTACACCAGAGAACTAATTTAGGTGGTAAAGGTCGTGTGATCTCAGGTGTTTTTGCAATTAGTAGCGTTGGCTTTTTTTTAGGGTTTTTTGGAATTGCAGTAAGTATCCTTCCTATCCTTTTCTGTCTAGGCAGATTGGGCCCCAGCATTTGCTCATACTATTTTCAGTCTGTGTCTGTATTACCTCTTGTCTAACCGCCATTACATGTTTGGGGGCTTCCTATGTTCTTTGGGGATCTGCTCCGGGGCAGATAGCTTTCCTCTTTCTATCTTTAGGTGTAGTTAGCCTCTCAGGCTGTGACGAGGCGTCTAGGACCAACGTAGGAACGCTCCATGGCTGCCTTTAGTTGTGGTGGTTAGTCAGGGTGCTGCAATCCAGTAGATTCCAACCTCTCTGGTGTATTGCCGTTTTTGCCTGCTCTCCTCAGCTACCATAACATAACAGAAAACAGAATGAGCAAATGCTGGGGCCCAATCTGTCTAGACAGAAAAGTACAGGAAAGGATACTTACTGCAATCCAAAAAAAATCCTAAAAAATACCAACTCTTCTGATTGCAAAAACACCTGAGATCACACGATCTCTACCACCTAAAATCAGATCTCTGGTGTAACAAAACTAAGCCGCAACAACTGAAAAAACAGGAAAAAGCAAATGAACAAATAACAATGGCTTCAGATAAACTGAGAGGAGCACAAGCCCCCGGAGGGAACCTGGCTGACCTCCACAGAAGTCCAGGGAACAATGCAAAAAGCAAGCACAAAAATAAAAGCAGAAAATATCTTATCTGATAGCAGAAGATGCAGGCAAGACTCAGCAAACTTCCAAATGAACCAGGAACCACAACTGAGACAAGAACAATTGATCACCGGCAACCATCATGGGAGGGAACCTCCCTTATATCAGACCAGTCATCGATCCCAGATTGCCATTCCTCGCTGAAAGGCTCAGTACTGTCTGTAACCACCAGAAGGAGCCTCTGCTCAGAAAACATCTCTAGCACATTCATAACACTCCAGGTACTATGAATCAGCTGCTGACGGAGGCAAGAAGTTGGAGGGAGAGTGGTGAGTCGTCCTCCATTGGAACTTTGGGCAACATGTTTATTATTATTCAGGGCCAAAATGCAGCCCACTATTCTGGTCGGTGGCCCTGCATAGATTAAAGTGACTTAAAGAAGTGTGTTGTGCTAGTTGCACTGTAGAAAAATATCAGAAACTGTTCCGCATCTCTAGAAGGGCAAGGAGCCCTGGATGGCACCAGGACTGACTGTCAGTGGTGACCAGTATGGACACAGTTGAAGAACTTTTAGTTTGTTTCCCCCTCCTCCAAGTTTTCTTTGCGCATGGTTGCGCATCCCCTGTTGGATTACAGGACTAAAACCATAAAAGGGTTAATCACCCTTGGAAGAAAATGGACTGTGTGCGACTTCTTTAAATACTGAGCTGTTTTAACCTTGAACTTTACTGTTAAACCCTGAACTGTCTCCTGAGAGTATAAAAGCAGTGAACTTGTTTTTAAAGGGACCATACTCTACTAAAGGAGGGAGGTGGAAAGCCTGAGCAGGGTCAGGACTATGTGGACTGTTGCTGAGTTGGCCACCGGGTGAGTGTGTTTGTTTTCATCAGTTTCCTGTGTTTGGATACCTGGAGCTGGAAAGGACTGGCTCACGGCCTGGACTGTCAGTATGGGTTCCAGTAGCAAAGGGACCAGGGTCAGTTAGACTTGAGTTAAAAGAACTTGAATGTTTCAGGCTTTCAGCCGAGTGTGACCGCAGCCACCGGTGACCTACCAGCAGCATTGGACACAGACTGCATGAACTGTAAAAATATTAAATGTTTTAAAATTTCTAACCGTTTCAGTTACAGATGCTGCCATGGTTGGGGACGACCATATTTTAGGAGGGAGGAGTGTAAGGAGGTGACAGTCCATCAGGTGTATTCCCCCTGTGGATACTGTACACCTGTCTTATGTGCGACACCCTGTCGTTTGCTAATGTTAGTGTAATGTGCTGTATTGTTTATGTATAGTGATGAGCGAACGTGCTCGCCACTACTCGTTACTCGCCCGAGTATCACGGTACTCGGTGTGCTTGGCGAGCACCGAGCATTTCTGGGTGTACTCGGTGGGAACTCAGGTCTCCACGCAGCTTTTTTGAGGACTTTACAGACCCAATCACAATGCAGGGATTGTCTGCCAGGCAATAAAACGCCGCAGCCATCTTTGTTGTGGTCGTGCAGTGATTGGCGGGCCGCACAGCATCATCAGGGGTATAAGGGACGCCGCCCTGCTCGGCGCATTCAGCTCCGGATTGAGATAGTGTACTGAGAGCTGCTGACGAGTTAGGGTCAGATTTGGGGATTTCCTAGTCAGTTTGAGGTCTACCATCCTAAACTACTCAAATCCAGCTAAACCAACAGTCCTTCTAAGGCCGGCGTCACACTGGCGAGTTTGATGCGAGTAAGTCGCACAACTTTCTCGCATGAACACCCGGCACGGCCGCCCGCTGTCGGACCCGAGTGTGTGGCTGCATGTATTTCTATGCAGCCGCGCACTCGGGTCCGAGAGCGGGCGGCCGTGCCGGGTAGTGATGCGAGAAAGTCGTGCGACTTACTCGCATCAAACTTGCCAGTGTGACGCCGGCCTAAGGACTAATTCTGGAGTATATAGGTTCCAGTGTTAGGTAGGCAGGGTAGTGTACTTCACTCTATACACATCAGTGCAAGGCCTGCAGGCACTGTATGTGTGTATATAGATCATTGCATACATCAAAAGGGTCCATTCCATTCCTGTGTTCTGGTGCTGCTGCTGCTACCTGTATGATATATTGGCTGTATATAGCTAGCTCCAGGTGTAATTGGAGTACAGGCCACCCATTTTTTGGTGTGGTATCTCCGTGCCAGCTCATATCTGTGCGTGCTCAAAGTTTGGCCAGTTTACGCCAGTTTTCTTTTTTTTGGCCTGGGTGTCATTGTACTTATATACACCAGTATTTAGTCAGAAAAAAAAAAAAACAGGCCACACATGTTTTGGTGTGGTATCTCCGTGCCAGCTCATATCTGTGCATGCTCAAAGTTTGGCCAGTTTACGCCAGTTTTCTTTTTTTGGCCTGGGTGTCACTGTACTCATATACACCAGTATTTAGCCAAAAAAAACAGGCCACACATGTTTTGGTGTGGTATCTCCGTGCCAGCTCATACCTGTGCATGCTCAAAGTTTGGCCAGTTTTCTTTTTTTGGCCTGGGTGTCACTGTACTTATATACACCAGTAGTGATGAGCGAGTACTAAAATGCTCGGGTGCTCGTACTTTAGGTCGAGCAGATTGGAATACTCGTGTACTCGGACAGAACAAAGAGCCCAATGTAAGTCTATGGGAGATGCGAGTATTTTTGCTGTGATACCCCTGGGGGTCATTTAAAGGTCTAAAAACGTCTGAAAATGATGGAAACACTGCTGAAATGACACGGGGACATCATGGGGATCGCCCCTGGAGGCATTCCTGACTCCTAGTTCACAGCTGTAAACAATGTTGTCAGAGTTTCATGCCTTTGTTTCTGATGCACCGAAAAACATACCAAAACGAAACTGAAATGATTTTGCAGCGAAATCTGTGAACACACATCCTTTCCATGTAAATGACTTGTATATAAGGCAAAATAATTAACCCCAGACCAAAATGTTCTTCCATCACTTGGGATATGTTCCGACACAGCGTTTTAGAAGCGTTTTTAATACTTTAATATTGATTTCAACCAAAACAAATGCATTCACTGGGAAATGTCATTGTAACATTTAACAAGCCTAGCTGGCCATGTGGTATATGACACATAAGCAGACCCATCTTGCTTCATTTATGAAGGAGGGTCTCTTAAAGTCACAGAGCCTATTTTTACGGGTGCATCAGGCGGCATTAATCTTCTTAACCCCTTCCCGACCTTTGACACAGCGTATGCGTCATGAAAGTCGGTGCCAATCCGACCTATGACGCATACCCTGTGTCATGAAAGGATCGCGTTCCTGCGGGCCGGGAGACCGGGGTCACTCAAAGGTCACCCGACCCGCAGTTACAGGACCCTTTGTGCTTCACCACAGGGGGGTTGGCTTAACCCCCCCGTGGCCACGATCGCTCTGATTGGCTGTTAAAAGTGAAACAGCCAATCAGAGCAATGTGTAATATTTCACCAATTTAATTGGTGAAATATTACAATCCAGCCATGGCCGATGCTGCAATAGCATCTGCCATGGCTGGACACCGAGCCCTGACCCCCCCACACGTAGTCACGACGGCGATCGGCCGCCGCCGCCACGGTCACCGCCGTCACTATCTGCTCCCCTCCTCCTTTGCTCCGCTGCCCCCACCTTCCGATCCCCCCCCTAACCTTCCGACGCCCCTACTCACCTCTCCCGGTCCACCGATGTCCCTGGATCGGTCCCGGCGTCCGCCCGGGCTCTTCATGGGCGCCGCCATCTTGGAAAATGGCGGCGCATGCGCATGCGCCCGCCCGCGCATGCGCAGTGCGCCCCCAGTGTTCAAAAATTTATTTTGATCACTGTGACAAACTGTCACAGTGATCAAAATAAAAAAAAAGTAAATGAACCCCCCCTGTCGTAGGTAGGGACAAATAAAAAAATAAAGAATTTTTTTTTTTTTCCTAGCGGATTTTGCTGCTGATCCACAGCTGATTTTGCTGCGGATCCGGGGCGGATTTTGCTGCGGATCCGCGGCGGATTTTGCTGCGGATCCACGGCGGATTTTGCTGCTGATCCGCGGCAGATTTTGCTGCTGATCCGCGGGGGATTTTGCTGCGGAACCGCGGCTGATTTTGCTGCGGATCAGCGGCGGATATTGCTGCTGATCCGCGGCTGATTTTGCTGCGGATCCGCGGCTGATTTTGCTGCGGATCCGCGGCGGATTTTGCTGCGGATCCGCGGCTGATTTTGCTGCGGATCCGCGGCTGATTTTGCTGCGGATCCGCGGCTGATTTTGCTGCGGATCCACGGCTGATTTTGCTGCGGATCCGCGGCGGATATTGCTGCTGATTCGCGGTGGATATTGCTGCTGATCCGCGGAAGATATTGCTGCTGATCCGCGGCGGATTTTGCTGCTGATCCGCGGTGGATTTTGCTGCTGATCCGGCGGATTTTGCTGCTGATCCGCGGCGGATTTTGCTGCTGATCCGCGGCGGATTTTGCTGCTGATCCGAGGCTGATTTTGCTGCGGATCCGCGGCGGATATTGCTGCGGATCCGCGGCGGATATTGCTGCTGATCCCGGGCGGATATTGCTGCTGATCCGCGGCGGATATTGCTGCTGAACCGCGGCGGATATTGCTGCTGATCCGCGGCGGATATTGCTGCTGATCCGCGGCGGATATTGCTGCTGATCCGCGGCGGATATTGCTGCTGATCCGCGGCGAATATTGCTGCTGATCCGCGGCGGTTATTGCTGCTGATCCGCGGCGGATATTGCTGCTGATCCGCGGCGGATTTTGCTGCGGATCCGCGGCGGATTTTGCTGCGGATCCGCGGCTGATTTTGCTGCGGATCCGCGGCTGATTTTGCTGCGGATCCGCGGCTGATTTTGCTGCGGATCCACGGCGGATATTGCTGCTGATCCGCGGCGGATATTGCTGCTGATCCGCGGCGGATATTGCTGCTGATCCGCGGCGGATTTTGCTGCGGATCCGCGGCGGATATTGCTGCTGATGCGCGGCGGATATTGCTGCTGATCCGCGGCTGATTTTGCTGCTGATCCGCAGCTGATTTTGCGCCTGATTTTGCTGCGGATCCGCGGCGGATATTGCTGCTGATCCGCGGCTGATTTTGCTGCGGATCCGCGGCTGATTTTGCTGCGGATCCGCGGCTGATTTTGCTGCGGATCCGCGGCGGATATTGCTGCTGATCCGTGGAAGATATTGCTGCTGATCCGCGGCGGATTTTGCTGCTGATCCGCGGATAATTTTGCTGCTGATCCACGGCTGATTTTGCGCCTGATTTTGCTGCGGATCCGCGGCGGATATTGCTGCTGATCCGCGGCGAATATTGCTGCTGACCCCACGGCAGATTTTGCTGCTGATCCGTGGCGGATTTTGCTGCGGATCCGCGGCGGATTTTGCTGCGGATCCGCGGCGGATTTTGCTGCTGATCCGCGGCGGATTTTGCTGGGGATCCTCAGTGGATTTTGCTGGGGATCCTCGCGACGTGCCGTCATTCAGTGACGGAGCCTCGGACACGGGCTGCAGCGTCTGGGCTCCGTCACCGCTAGCACAGATGAATCATCTGCTGATTCATCTGCGCTAGCGGGTATAGCATAATGCGATCGCGTTATGCTATACCGTTACCAGCCGGTCAACACTACGTGTTGAACGGGCTGGTAAAACGCAATATGAACCCAGCCTTAGGGTTAGGGTTAGCATTAGGGTTAAGGTTAGAATTAGGGTTAGGGCTGGAATTTGGGTTAGGGTTGGAATTAGGGTTAGGGTTGGAATTAGGGTTAGGCTTGTGGTTAGGTTTATGGTTAGAGTTGGGATTAGGGTTAGGGGTGTGTGGGGTTAGGGTTATGGTTAAGGTTTGTATTAGGGTTAGGTGTGTGTAGGGGTTAGGGTTGGGGTTAGGGGTGTGTTGGGGTTAGGGTTGGAGTTAGAATTGAGGGATTTCCACTATTTAGGCACATCAGGGGGTCTCCATACGCGACATGGCGCCACCATTGATTCCTGCAAATTTTGCGTTCAAAAAGTCAAACAGTGCTCCCTTTATTCCAAGCCCCGACGTATGCCCAAACAGTGGTTTATCCCCACATATGGGGTATCAGCGTACTCGGGAAAAATTGCACAACAACTTTGGGGGTTCTAATTTCTCCTATTAACATTGGGAAAAAAAATTGGGGACTAAAAAATTATTTTTGTGGAAAAAAAATGATTTTATATTTTCACGGCTCTGCGTTATAAACTTCTGTGAAGGACTTGGAGATTCAAAGTGCTTATCACACATCTATAGGAGTTCCTTAGGGGATCAAGTTTCCAAAATGGGGTCACTTGTGGGGAGTTTCTACTGTTTAGGCACATCAGGGACTCTGCAAGCGTAACATGACGCCCGAAGACCATTCCATCAAGTGGGCATTTCAAAACGTCACTACTTCCCATCCGAGCCCCGACGTGTGCCCATACAGTAGTTTTATCCCACATATGGGATATCATCATACTCAGGAAAAATTGGACAACAACTTTGGGGTCTGATTTCTCATGTTACCCTTGGGAAAATAAAAAAATTGGGACTAAAAGATCCTGATTGTGGAAAAATATGATTTTTTTATTTTCATGCCCAGGCGTTATAAACTTCTGTGTAGCCTTTGGGGGTTCAAAGTGCTCACCACACATCTAGATAACTTCTTTGTGGGGTCTAGTTTCCAAAATGGGGTCACTTGGGGGGTTTCTACTGTTTAGGCACATCATGGGCTCTGCAAACGTAACAAGATGCCCGCAGACCATTCCATCAAGTCGGCATTTCAAAGCGTCACTACATCCATTCCGAGCCCTGACGTGTGCCCACACAGTGGTTCCCCCCCACATATGGGGTACTAGCGTACTCAGGAACAGCTGGACAACAACTTTTGGGGTCCAATTTCTCCTGTAACCATTGTGAAAATAAAAAATAGTGGGTTAAAAAATCATTTTTTGAGAAAAAAAAATGATTTTTTATTTTCACGGCTCTGCATTATAAACTTCTGTGAAGCACCTGGGGGTTCAAAGTGCTCACTATGCATCTAGATAAGTTCCTTAGGGATCTAGTTTCCAAAATGGGGTCACTTGTGGGGAGCTCCAATGTTAGGCACACAGGAACTCTCCAAATGCGACATGGCAACCGCTAAATATTCCAGCATATTTTCCATTCAAAAAGTCAAATGGCGCTCCTTCCCTTCTGAGCCCTGCCGTGCACCCAAACAGTGGTTTATGACCACATATGAGGTATCTGTGTACTCAGGAGAAATTGCCCAACAAATTTTAGGATCCAATTTATACTGTTGCCCATGAGAAAATGAAAAAAACTGAGGCTAAAATAATTTTTTTGTGAAAAAAAGTACTTTCTTTTTTTTAAGGATCAATTTGTGAAGCACCTGGGGGTTCAAAGTGCTCACTATGCATCTAGATAAGTTCCTTAGGGGGTCTAGTTTCCAAAATGGGGTCACTTGTGGGGGAGCTCCAATGTTTAGGCACACAGGGACTCTCCAAATGCGACATGGCAACCGCTAAATATTCCAGCATATTTTCCATTCAAAAAGTCAAATGGCGCTCCTTCCCTTCTGAGCCCTGCCGTGTGCCTAAACAATGGTTTATGACCACATATGAGGTATCGGTGTACTCAGGAGAAATTGCCCAACAAATTTTAGGATCCAATTTATACTGTTGCCCATGTGAAAATGAAAAAACTGAGGCTAAAAGAAAATTTTTGTGAAAAAAAGTACTTTCTTTTTTTTACAGATCAATTTGTGAAGTACCTGGGGGTTCAAAGTGATCACTAAGCATCTAGATAAGTTCCTTGGGGGGTCTAGTTTCCAAAATGGGGTCACTTGTGGGGAGCTCCAATGTTTAGGCACACAGGGACTCTCCAAATGCAACATGGCAACCGCTAAATATTCCAGCATATTTTCCATTCAAAAAGTCAAATGGTGCTCCTTCCCTTCTGAGCCCTGCCGTGCGCCCATACAGTGGTTTATGACCACATATGAGGTATCTGTGTACTCAGGAGAAATTGCCCAACAAATTTTAGGATCCAATTTATACTGTTGCCCATGAGAAAATGAAAAAAACTGAGGCTAAAAGAATTTTTTTGTGAAAAAAAAGTACTTTCTTTTTTTTTAAGGATCAATTTGTGAAGCACCTGGGGTTCAAAGTGCTCACTATGCATCTAGATAAGTTCCTTAGGGGGTCTAGTTTCCAAAATGGGGTCACTTGTGGGGGAGCTCCAATGTTTAGGCACACAGGGACTCTCCAAATGCGACATGGCAACCGCTAAATATTCCAGCATATTTTCCATTCAAAAAGTCAAATGGCGCTCCTTCCCTTCTGAGCCCTGCCGTGTGCCCAAACAATGGTTTATGACCACATATGAGGTATCTGTGTACTCAGGAGAAATTGCCCAACAAATTTTAGGATCCAATTTATACTGTTGCCCATGTGAAAATGAAAAAACTGAGGCTAAAAGAAAATTTTTGTGAAAAAAAAGTACTTTCTTTTTTTACAGATCAATTTGTGAAGTACCTGGGGTTCAAAGTGATCACTAAGCATCTAGATAAGTTCCTTAGGGGGTCTAGTTTCCAAAATGGGGTCACTTGTGGGGGAGCTCCAATGTTTAGGCACACAGGGACTCTCCAAATGCAACATGGCAACCGCTAAATATTCCAGCATATTTTCCATTCAAAAAGTCAAATGGTGCTCCTTCCCTTCTGAGCCCTGCCGTGCACCCATACAGTGGTTTATGACCACAAATGAGGTATCTGTGTACTCAGGAGAAATTGCTCAACAAATTTTAGGATCCATTTTATCCTGTTGTCCATGTAAAAATGAAAAAATTGATGCTAAAAGAAAATTTTTGTTGGAAAAATTAAAATGTCCATTTTTTCCTTCCATGTTGCTTTAGTTCCTGTGAAGCACCTGAAGGGTTAATAATCTTCTTGAATGTAGTTTTGAGTAGCTTGAGGGGTGCAGTTTTTATAAAGGTGTCACTTTTGGGTATTTTCTGCCATATAGACCCCTCAAAGTGACTTCAAATGTGAGGTGGTCCCTAAAAAAAATGGTTTTGTAAATTTTGCTGTAAAAATGAGAAATCGCTGGTCAACTTTTAACCCTTATAACTTCCTAACAAAAAAAATGTTGTTTCCAAAATTGTGCTGATGTAAAGTAGACATGTGGGAAATGTTATTTATTAACTATTTTGTGCCACATAACTCTCTGGTTTAACAGAATAAAAATTAAAAATTTAAAAATTACAAAATTTTCAAAATTTTCACCAAATTTACATTTTTTTCACAAATAAACACAAAAATTATCGACCTAAATTTACCACTAACATGAAGCCCAATATGTCACGAAAAAACAATCTCAGAATCGCTAGGATCCGTTGAAGCGTTCCTGAGTTATTACCTCATAAAAGGACACTGGTCAGAATTGCAAAAAATGGCAAGGTCTTTAAGGTCAAAATAGGCTGGGTCATGAAGGGGTTAAACAGTGTGTCTCCTAATGTGTTGTAGCCTATGCTGTGAGTGGATGGGCTGCCAAGAATTACGACGCACCCCAATACCCCTTTCATAAGAGGTCCCGGAGGGCTTCCATAAAAAATGTTGCATTGAATGCAAGGCCTGCCCTGCTACCAATTCATATGCACCGCAATAAGCGTTTGCAGCCACATAGTGGATGGGCCCCGTAAAATCCACTTCACCATATTCATTTTTGTACTCCTGTACTCTTTTGTTTACACAGTGACAGCAATGTCTGCCCTACTGCAAAGTCATATGCACCCCATAATGCCTTGGAACCCACATAATGGATGGGCCCTATAAAATCCATGTCACCATATTCCTTCTGTACTCCTGTACTTCTTTTTTTAAACATTTGCAGCAATGTGTGCCCTGCTGCATACCCATATGCACCCCATTACACATTGGAACCCACATACTGGATGGGCCGCCGAAAATCCATGTCACTATATTCTTTTTGTACTCCCGTACACCTTTTTTTTAAACATTTGCAGCAATGTCTGCCCTGCTGCATAGCCATATGCACCCCATAATGCCTTGGAATCCACATAAAGGATGGACCCTGTAAAATCCATGTCACCATATTCCTTTTGTACTCCTGTACTCTTTTGTTTACACAGTGACAGCAATGTCTGCCCTGCTGCAAAGCTATATGCACCCCATAATGCCTTGGAACCCACATAACGGATGGGCCCTGTAAAATCCATATCACCATATTCTTTTGGTACTCCCATACTCCTTTTTTAAACATTTGCAGCAATGTCTGCCCTGCTGCAAAACCATATGCACCCCATAATGCCTTGGAACCCATGTAAAGGATGGGCCCTGTAAAATCCACGTCACCATATTCCTTTTGTACTCCTGTACTCTTTTGTTTACACAGTGACAGCAATGTCTGCCCTGCTGCAAAGCTATATGCACCCCATAATGCCCTGGAACCCACATAAAGGATGGGCCCTGTAAAATCCATGTCACCATATTCCTTTTGTACTCCTGTATTCTATTGTTCACACAGTGACAGCAATGTCTGCCCTGCTGCAAAGTCATATGCACCCCATTACACCTCGGAACCCACATACTGGATAAGCCCATGAAAATCCACTTCACTAAATTAATTTTGTACATCCAGAAGTCGCCAATGATAGACATAAAAGGTCTAAGTTTATCTACCCAAGTGATGAATAATAGGGCTTTGGTGCAAGATTTATACATATCAAAGTAAATGGCATTTGCACGGCCACACAATTAATTACACCTCCATGCAAAGTGTTTGTTTTTCTGAACAAAAGGGCACTAGAGTTCTAGCTCTCTTCCTCTCTGAAGAGACAATTTGCATAATTAGCATATTTCCCAGAGAGCATTGCGGCTTTAAGTCTCCTCATCTGCATGCTTAGCATGTTGATCTCCGCAAGGAGTGACGATATTTCTTGGACAATGGTCTGACGCCTCTCACACAGCCAAACCAGATCTCCGCTTTGCACTGACGAGGGGCTGAACCCCGAAACACAGTGTCTGCAAATTGAGATTCTGGTTTGGCTATTATCCTAGGTCATGTGATAAGGCTCGTTAAAGGGTCGACATTGACTTGTAGGATTGCTACCTTCCAAAAGGTGGCACTAGAGTTCTAGCTCTCTTCCTCTCTGAAGAGACAATTTGCATAATTAGCATATTTCCCAGAGGAGCATTGCGGCTTTAAGTCTCCTCATCTGCATGCTTAGCATGTTGATCTCCGCAAGGAGTGACGATATTTCTTGGACAATGGTCTGACGCCTCTCACACAGCCAAACCAGATCTCCGCTTTGCACTGACGAGGGGCTGAACCCCGAAACACAGTGTCTGCAAATTGAGATTCTGGTTTGGCTATTATCCTAGGTCATGTGATAAGGCTCGTTAAAGGGTCGACATTGACTTGTAGGATTGCTACCTTCCAAAAGGTGGCACTAGAGTTCTAGCTCTCTTCCTCTCTGAAGAGACAATTTGCATAATTAGCATATTTCCCAGAGGAGCATTGCGGCTTTAAGTCTCCTCATCTGCATGCTTAGCATGTTGATCTCCGCAAGGAGTGACGATATTTCTTGGACAATTTTTCTGAACAGAAACACATGAAGTTTTTAAAAAAATAAAAAAACACTGAGTTAAGGAGAAGTGACTGCAAGGAAAAAAAAGGAAAGAATCACCATCTCTTCAAACAAAACTTGATAACATTTCACAGTTGTGGCTGATAAAAATCTCACCAAATAGTCCAAAAGGAGTGAAAAAGATTACTTTAAATCCTTGCAAGACGATAAATTATACTAATGTGACACAAAATCCTGTATGTTTTCAGTTAAGCTTTTGAGAATAACCAACAATGCAGTCTGAATGACGTGATTGGAGAGAGGAGACTGTTATTTTAAAAAAAAGAAAAGGAGTGTACCATGAAACCTCAAGCTGTCAAACCCTTTCTTGGTTTTCAAATGGTAATGGAATCCCAAAAATATGTTACGAGCAGGATACACTACATTGAAGGACTATCAACTTTTCGCATTTTTTATTGGTATGATGGTTCCCTCTTTGCCTAATTATTTAATGGATAATTTGGCTATTTTATTTGCCAAGTTTTTAACACTAAGGCCAGCGTCACACTAAGGAGGAATACGGACGAGTGAGAGGCATGAAAACCACGCATTACACACGGACCAATATTCTCTATGGGGCAGCTCTGATCATGTGTATTTTTCTCTCCCGTATCTTACGGTGCGAGACACCCGCAGCATGCTGCGATTGTACGCGTATTACGCCCGTTGTACGCCAATGAAAGTCTATGGGTGCGAGAAAAAAACAGATTACACATGGACCAGATGTGTGACTTGCGAGAAATACGCAAGACTTCTGCAGCTCACAGGAAATAGTGCGACACATGCTTCAGGAAGCTGACACATGCAAATTAGCTCAAAAAGAGCACCAGACATCCCAGAAGAACGCCTCCACGGAGTCGGCCATGATTTCAACCATCATCAATGTCGAGATGCTCATTGTGTTGGTGCAGGAGAGGCCCGAAATTTGGGACCAATGAGACGCACATTATGCAGACCGAGCAAGGACAGCCCACGTGAGGAGCAGCAACAAATCAGTAAGTTACTTGATTTATTTGCAAACTTCTTCACGGTCAGAACGTAGTTATAGTGCAGAATTTCCCTAAAAAAAGGATTTTTTTAGTTAATTTTATTTATTTTTTTTTGGCGGCAAAATGTTAGTATAGGCACATCCTACTAGGCCCCCATGACTATATGACGTGTATGTAGAAGAATTTGGCATTGTGCAGCTAAGTAATTTATGAAATTATATGTCACATTTCAGTGGATGATGTTATGAGAAGATGGAGAAGTGTTGTGAATGGGTTTGAGATGAGTTCTGAGCAGAGGCTCCCTCTGGTGGTTACAAGCGGTGCTAGTCTGTCCAGTGAAGATTGTGAGGACTGGGAATCAGGTGTTACTGACTGGTCTTATATAAGGGAGTCACCTTCCCATCAGGGTTGCCGGTGATCAATTGTTCTGGTCTGAATCCTTTATTCCAGTTTCCCTTGTAGCCTGCTGTGTCGTGTCTGCATCTCCTGCTAACAGATAAGACATTTTCTTCTTTTGTGTTTGTGCTATATTTTTGCATTTTGTCCTGCACTTCTGTGGGGGCCTTCAGGGTCCCCTCCGGGGGCTTCTGCCCTCTCAGTTTTGTTCAGCCACTGATGTTTGTACTTTTGCTTTTTCCAGTTTTTTCAGTGGCTGCTGTTTTGATTTTGTTACACCAGAGAACTAATTTAGGTGGAAGAGGTCGTGTGATCTCAGGTGTTTTTGAAATTTGTAGAGTTGGTGCTTTTCAGGGTTTTCTGGGATTGCAGTAAGTACCCTTCCTATCCTTTTCTATTTAGTTATTTTGGGCCCCAGCGTTTGCTCATACTATTTTCTTTCTGTGTCAGTATTTCATCTTGTCTAACCGCCATTACATGTTTGGGGGCTTTCTATTATCTTTGGGGTTCTGCTCCGGGGCAGATAGCTTTCCTATATCTATCTTTAGGTGTAGTTAGTTTCTCAGGCTGTGACGAGGCGTCTAGGACCAACGTAGGAACGCTCCACGGCTGCCTCTAGTTGTGGTGGTTAGTCAGGGTACTGCAATCTCATAGATTCCAACTGCTCTGGTGTATTGCCTTTTTTACCTGCACTCCTCAGCTACCGAAACATAACAGAGAAGAATCCATGACCAATACCGGCAGGAACCGCAGCAGAGGGCCAAGAGCGGGTCAGCAGCACCCACGAAACGAAAATACATGTATTTTGACCGGCTTGGTTTTCTGGCTCCTATTCTGGATCTTAGACCGTAAGTACATACATCACACCACATAACACATATGCAATTTAGTCTCACCTCTCCAACATGTTCTAATCCCCTTTAATTTCCCAACAGAACTCAATCCAACCTCACTGAGAGGGAGACAGGCTCTGACTCAGAGACCATTATTGACCCAGTTGAGGGAGGTGAAGAGGTGGCTGGCCCATCGTCTGACTCTCCCATCAGCATCCCCAAGGTTCACAAGCACAAGGACCTCAGCAACCCCCTCCTCCTCTACCTGTACCAAAGGCACCAGCTGCAGCAGCATCCACCATTGGTGATGAAGCCGGAAACAGCAGCAGCCCCACTGTACCTCTGGGGGGCTCCACCCAGCCTGCTGCAATATCCCGCCGTAGGAAAAGACGGCGAGACATCACAGGGTCAGACACACGTAGGCATGTGGACACTGGGGTACTCAATTACCTTTCAAGGGCAGCTGTGGATGAGGGTGAGGAGGTCTATGCCCGCTACATTCGTCCCCTACCCCGTGAGCTCAGGCTCCGTGTGCGAGGATCAATGCACATCCTAATTGACGCATGCACACCCCACAATACACCATATGAGGTGTTTGAATTCCTTGAGAGGTGGCAGCTCTCCCCCCGTAACCTTCTGCGCCTTACCCCCCACCAAAATGTGCATGCTCAATTAGGATCTGATGATCCTCTTGCACGGGCGCCTACACCTCAACCCATTCCCCCATCAAACCAACCTTGGCAACAACAGGGTCAAATGGCTGGCTATAATCCCACTTCCCAATATGGCCACTTGTACCGATCCAGTGTTGGAGGCTGGTCCCAACCTGGATGTGCTCAACATGGTCATATTGGGGTGTATGATTCTCGTGGGTACCATCTTACACAGGAATATAATCTCCCTTATCTGTATGGCAATGTGCCCACACACCAACCTGACCGTGGGCAGATGTTAGCTCAGGGCCCAGAAAATCCACCCCAACAGGGTGATGGTCAAGGTGGTCATCCAAGCCAACCACACAGAGATGCTGGGAACCCACCAACCCCACCACCCACATACCACCAGCTATGATTTTTTATTTTACTTATATATTATGATTTAAAAACCAGTTTGTTATTTTTTTATATTGACTTTAAACTCCTGTTGTGTCAAAGACATTTGCACTAATCTAGATGCCTCTAAACAACATATGGTACCAATATGCTCTTCAGTAGGCATAGTCAACGTTTGTTATTTTCATTATGTATTATTATTTCAGCAAATGTTTGTTATTTTTTTATATTTACTTTTACTCCATGCTGTCTATTGCATATTTGCAGTAGTCTAATCTTGTGAACCAAACATATGGGTAACATATGATCAGCACTACCCATAGTGACAATTGTTTTTTGTCTTTACATACTATTATTTATAGAAATATGTGTAATTTTGTAATGCCTTATTTTGGTACTTGTGTAAGAATGCACACTTACACTATTGTGCTGTAAATATAAATACCATATGAAGCAAATATGGTAGTCACTACCTCAAGTGGCAGTTTGCACATATAAATATCTATTTTTATATAAAGTTTGGAGTATTTTTTCATAAGTTGTTTGCACTCAACCACCAACACATCTGTTATGACCATTAACACCAGACAGAGACTATGTCAGCAACAAAAACTTTGTTTATATTCACACACACAAAAACATTACAGCATAGATAATGCATCATCTTGCCATGTTGTAGTACCTTCAGGTGACAAAAATATTGGGTAAAGATATCACGGGTTTTCAGTCCTGAGAGTGGGCGACGGAAAGGGATGACATGGGGCGTAGGCATATCCCCATTGGGCACCACACTTTCACCAATATCTGATGGGCCACAATCATGCAATCTGGTGAAATTATGTAGAATGCTTTGATGACCTCATTGACGTTGGCTTCACTCGGCTGAATAGCAGACTGAAGGACCCGCCATTTTGCACACAAAATGCCAAAGGCACACTCCACCGGGCGCCTGGCCCGTGATAGGCGCAAGTTGAAGATCCGACGACTGTGGTCAAGATGTCGTCGTGGATATGGCCTCATCACATTCCTTGATAGCTAGAAGGCCTCATCTCCAACTACAACAAATGGGACAG
This sequence comes from Oophaga sylvatica, assembly GCA_033576555.1. Lineage (NCBI taxonomy): Eukaryota > Metazoa > Chordata > Amphibia > Anura > Dendrobatidae > Oophaga > Oophaga sylvatica. Next base: position 160,664,101 of record JARQOD010000009.1, read on the forward strand.
GTTCTAGATTGGAGCCAGGAAGTTGCCGCGCTGGTGGTAGGTGCAACTCGTAATTGCGCAGCCGCCGACCCTTAATGGAAGAATTGAAGACTCTAGAGTCTCCAGTTCTTCCATAGGCCCCAATGTCTACAACTATAAACCTGTAGTTATGGTCAACCAGAGCCAACAGCACCACAGAAAAATATTTTTTATAATTATAGAATTGGGACCCTGAGTTCGGCGGCTTACGCACACGGATGTGCCTCCCATCAAGGGCTCCTATACAATTAGGGAACTGGCATTGCTCCTCAAATCCCCTGGCAATCCTCTTCCAGTCTTCCATCTTTGGCTCAGGCATCACCAGTTAATGCAGTCTGTCCCAGAGTTGTGAGCAGGTATCACCACAATGCCAGAGATGGTGGACCTCCCAATCAAAAACTCCAGATGGAGTGTGGCATAGGATATGCCGGTAGTTAGGAACCTACAAGTAACCAAATGTAGAGAGAATAATCATTACACATGCACAAAGGTTTAACAAACGCACTATACATAACCGTTACTGTTGTGAATGGGTTTGAGATGAGTTCTGAGCAGAGGCTCCCTCTGGTGGTTACAAGCGGTGCTAGTGAAGATTGTGAGGACTGGGAATCAGGTGTTACTGACTGGTCTTATATAAGGGAGTCATTTTCCCATCAGGGTTGCCGGTGATCAATTGTTCTGGTCTGAATCCTTCATTCCAGTTTCCCTTGTAGCCTGCTGTGTCGTGTCTGCATCTCCTGCTAACAGATAAGACTTTGTCTTCTTTTGTGTTTTTGCTATATTTTTGCATTTTGTCCTGCACTTCTTTGGGGGCCTTCAGGGTCCCCTCCGGGGGCTTCTGCCCTCTCAGTTTAGTTCAGCCATTGAGTTTTGTTCTTTTGCTTTTTCCAGTTTTTTCAGTGGCTGCTGTTTTGATTTTGTTACACCAGAGAACTAATTTAGGTGGTAGAGGTCGTGTGATCTCAGGTGATTTTGAAATTAGTAGAGTTGGTGCTTTTCAGGGTTTTCTGGGATTGCAGTAAGTACCCTTCCTATCCTTTTCTATTTAGATAGTTTGGGCCCCAGCGTTTTCTCATGCTATTTTCTTTCTGTGTCAGTATTTCCTCTTGTCTAACCGCCATTACATGTTTGGGGGCTTTCTATTATCTTTGGGGTTCTGCTCCGGGGCAGATAGCTTTCCTATTTCTATCTTTAGGTGTAGTTAGTTTCTCAGGCTGTGACGAGGCGTCTAGGACCAACGTAGGAACGCTCCACGGCTGCCTCTAGTTGTGGTGGTTAGTCAGGGTACTGCAATCTCATAGATTCCAACTGCTCTGGTGTATTGCCTTTTTTACCTGCACTCCTCAGCTACCGAAACATAACAGTATCACCGGCCTAAAAATTGAAAATTGTATGGTACTCACAGAAGGGAAAAATATGTAAAAGAAAAAAGGTTGTCAGAGTTGTCAGAGATATTTTTCTGTTTGTTGCATTTTTTTTTTTTTTTCCTCTGTATCTCTGGGTGCTGGGGAGGATCTTTTCTCCCAATGGAGTTTGCACAGTTGTCTGGCCGTGTGGATCAGCTTGCCACTGAGGTTCAGAGTATTGCTGCATATCTTGCTAGGTTGCCTGTTGTGGAACCTAGGATCCCCATGCCAGATTTGTTTTTAGGGGATCGAGCTAAGTTTCAGAATTTCAAAAATAATTGTAAATTGTTTTTTGCCTTAAAATCTAAGTCCTCAGGAAACGCAGCGCAGCAGGTTCAAATTATCATCTCTCTCCTGCGCGGCGATCCTCAGGATTGGGCTTTTTCCCTGATACCTGGGGATCCTGTTTTGAGTGATGTTGATGCGTTTTTTCAGGCTTTGGGGTTATTGTACGATGAGCCTAATGTCACTGATCAAGCTGAAAAAGCCTTGTTGGCATTAAATCAGGGGCTTGATGATGCTGAGTTATACTGTCAGAGATTCCGTAGGTGGGCAGTCCTGACCAAATGGAATGACGACGCTTTGGCGGCCCTTTTCCGGAAGGGTCTGTCAGATAATGTAAAGGATGTTATGGTGGGATTCCCTGTCCCTCTGGTCTCAATGATTCTATGTCATTAGCGATTCAAATTGACAGACGTTTGCGTGAGCGGAGAAGTATGCGTGGAATGGTGTTGCCTTGTGAACCAGCTTCTGAACCCATGCAGTGTGATAGAGTGGTGTCTGGGGCACAGCGTCATGAGTTTCGAAAGCGCAATGGGTTATGTTTCTACTGTGGTGATGCCTCTCATGCTATTTCAGTCTGCCCTAAGCGGGGAAGACGTTTTGCACGCTCAGTTGTCTTGGGTAGTGTTCAGACTAAGTTTTTATTAACTGTCACTCTGATATGCTCTCTGTCCTCATTTTCTGCTCAGGCTTTCGTTGATTCTGGAGCAGCTATTAACCTGATGGATTATGATTTTGCTAAACGTTGTGGGTTTCCCTTGATACCCCTACAGAAGTCTATTCCCCTACTGGGGATCGATTCTACCCCTTTGGCTGAGAATAAACCCCAGTTTTCTACTCAGGTGATAATGAGGGTTGAACCTGATCACCAGGAGTGCTGCAAATTTTTGGTTCTATATAATCTGCATGACATTATCGTGCTGGGTTTCCCTTGGTTTACAGTCTCATAATCCTGTTTTGGATTGGAAATCTGTGTCTGTAACCAGTTGGGGCTGCCAATGTGTTAATACCAACACTCCTGTTTTTTCTGCCTCCCCCCAGGCTCAGGATGTTCCTGACTTTTTGTTTGATTTTTCTGATGTGTTTAGCGAAAGTATATCTGCATCCTTGCCTCCCCATAGGAGCTATGACTGCGCTATTGAATTAGTGCCGGGTAGTAAATTCCCTAAAGGTCGCCTTTTTAACTTGTCTGTACCTGAACATGACGCTATGCGGTCTTATATCAAGGAATCATTGGAGAAGGGTCATATCAGACCATCCTCTTCACCCTTGGGTGCCGGTTTTTTCTTTGTGGCCAAAAAAGATGGTTCATTAAGGCCGTGTATTGATTATCGTCTCTTGAACAATATTACTGTGAAATATCAATACCCGTTACCCTTGATTTCTGACCTGTTTTCCAGGGTGAAAAACGCTACTTGGTTTACCAAGCTTTACCTTAGGGGGGCGTATAACCTTATTCGCATTAAGCACGGGGATGAATGGAAGATGGCATTCAATACCCCTGAAGGGCATTTTGAGTACCTAGTGGGGGGGATATAGGGTTGGGGGGGAAGGGAGGAAGAGATAGTTTTGGGTTAGTGAAAGAGAGTGGGAAGGATAGAGAAGTGTGAGTGAAGAGGGTGGGGGTTTTTGGGGTGGAGGAAAATGAAGAAATTGGGTTAGGAGAGTGGGATTTGTAAATAAGGAAAGGGTTTTGGGGGGAAAGTAATTGGGTTTTTTGGGTGGAGTTGGATGGGGAAAGGAGATGAAATTGGGGGGGTAATTTAGGGGGTGAGAAGGGGGGAAGTAAGGGAAGTGGATGTTGGGGGATGAAGAGTAGGGAGAGAAGAATTAAGGAGAGAAGAGTGGGGGGGTGGAATGGAAGGAAATTTGTAATGGTAAATGTGAGAGTGTGGGATGGGAAGTGAGAAGGGGAGATTGTTGTAATAATGAGGGTTGG